>SJYW01032377.1:0-36946 GCA_006410735.1 Raphicerus campestris | reverse complement strand
TTTTTTCATGACAGCTATTTAGAATTCTTTATTAGTTTGCAGTAGTTTGTGCCTTTGAATTTAGTTGCTGGAGAATTACCATTTTCTGTTGGTTTTACCGTCTTTGATATTTCACAGTGTTTAGGGGTGTACATTTTTCCTTTAGCATTTGAAGTAGCAGACATCTTCGTCAATTAAGACTTTCTATTGTCTTTGAATCTTATGGTTCAACAAGCTGGCTATTAGAAAACTTTTTTTTATCCCAGAAGGTGGCACTATAACATGTTTGTGGTTTCTTTTATAGGCACTGAATTGTAAGTGTGCACCAGGGAGTGGGCACGAGGAGCCCACAGCAGAGATGAGGTGTGGAATTAGTGTCTAGGGTTTTGGGGATTCCACAGGGCCAGTGGGGGAAGTGGGGAATGTCCAGAGGTTCATGGGAGTTCTTTGAAATCTAGAAGCAGACAGCAAGAAACATGGCACTTTGATATTCTTGTTATCTCCCTTTCCTTTTCTCCCCCACTTTCCCAGTCACAGAGGTCCTTCCTCAGAAATCCAGGTGCCGCTAGAGATAAATATGTCCCTCCAGCCTCCGCCTGCACAGCTGATATTGAAATCACTCTCCTAGTAATGAATGAAATGATTTTTGTCTTTGTTTTACCATTTCTATATCTTTAGAAACTTAGTTCCCAACAACTAGGGTATAATTTGAAGAAATTGTCTTTATGAAAAGACTTTTCAACAAAATAATATTTTCTGTTAGACATGTTATAGTATTTAATCTCACTTTGGGAACTTAAATTATACAGCTATTTGATGGTTTGTTTTTTTTTTCCCCTAGCAACGTATGTTGAGCTTAAAATAGTTGTTTTTGTTTTTGTTTTTAATATATGTATATTACATATATTCTAAAATGTGAAGTTAGGGATCATTTTCTCTTTATAAATTGAATTGACTTTGTGTTTTAAAGAGTCATTTATTCAATCATGAAGACACCTGAAAGCTACAGGAAATCCATCTCATTTTGTTGTAGTACTGATTACTATCAACAGTTTGCTATTTTTTATCTGAGTATCCTGTTTATTTGTAAAGAAGCTAAATGACAGCCTGGTTAGGTTTTGAATTTTGTATTAGGAGCAGTTTTCACTTAGTGCTGTCTTAGAATTCACAAGATGCTTGCTTCCAGGATGTGTGTCTTACTTTGATAAAAAAAGTTTTGTGACGAACAGTATAATTGTTTTGCTCAATTTGGATTGAAGTTTATCTAATATTTCCCATATTAGTAATTATGTGAATTATGCATAATCTAAAATATAGAAAGATAGAACATCTAAAATCTAGTTATCATTGTTTTCATAGAAGTGTGTGTGTTTGGCAGAAATCTAAATAAATAATTTCTATCCTTGTAACAAATCCTCCAGAGATTTCCATAAAGTTTTGTACGTTAGCTCTCAGTCCCTTGATTACAATTTCTCTAATCTCTTGAGACTTTTTTTTAAAATTTATTTATTTTAATTGGAGGCTAATTACTTTACAATATTGTAGTGGTTTTTGCCATGCATTGACATGAATCAGCCATGGATGTACATGTGTCCTTTATCCTGAACACTCCTCCCTCTTCCCTCCCCATCCCATCGCTCAGGGTCATCCCAGTGCACCAGCCCTGAGTGCCCTGTCTCATACATTGAACCTGGACTGGCAGTCTTTTTCCAGTATGGTAATATATATGTTTCAATGTTATCTCTCCAATCATCCCACCCTTGCCTTCTCCTACAGAGTTCAAAAGTCTGTTCTTTACATCTGTGTCTTGAGCCATTTTATATTAATATACAATGTCCCTTTTGCATGACTGTCTCTGATGTTACTCTTGTGCTACTGAATAAGAAACACCAAACTCCTTTTGTTGCTCTGATTTTGTCGATCAGTGGTTGCTTGCTTCTTTGTAGATGGTTTTTGCTGAACAGCCCATACTTAAGAATACAAAGAGAATATAGGTTACTAGGAATACAGATTACTTATATAATGTATGCTATCCTAAATATGTCTAATATGAGAATAGGCTTGTGAAGGCAACCAGAGTCTGTGTGAACATTACTTTTCCCTTCATGAAATGATCTTTCAAAAATCCACTTGAATTACTGGATTAAAAGACTGAAGACCTTAGAGAAGTGAGTTCAGTACTTAGGGTGTAATTATACAAACAATTCAAGTATCCTTTCATCACAAACATCTTTGAATATCTGGCAAAAGTTTTATAACTTGAGTTTAAATGAAAAATCTCTGCCAAAATATGATGTGCCAGATTCTAATTGCCCTTGATCTCTATAGGTGTAAATTATTCTATATAAACGATTAATACTAATGGTCATTCTCAGCACCCAATGATATAACAGATATCAGTAGTCAATTCTGGCTCTTGTGTGATGTCCATAAAGATGATGGATCATTTTTTTCCCCTCCACTCCCATATTACCTTATTCAGTTCCTACTAATTGTTAGACATCTGGCATATATGATAAATATTTTTGCTCTGCCTATTAAAATCTGTGAAAACCAACATACCATAAATACACTGGGCTTTCCTAGTCGCTCAGACGGTAAAGAATCCACCTGCAATAATGGGAGACCTGAGTTCAGTCCTTGGGTTGAGAAGGGAACAGCTACCCACTCCAGTATTCTGATCTGAAGAATTCCATGGACAGAGCCTAGTGGGCTACAGTCCATGGGGTTGCAAATGTTGGACACCACTGAGCGATTTTCACTCACTCATCAGTACACTACAGAAATGTGTGGAGAGCCAACTCCATGAGGTGAAAAAGATCCAGGAGATGCCCTGGAAATAGTGGAATATGAAACAGACCTTTTTAAGAGGTATATTTTGCTAAGAAATTTTAGAGTGAATTATATTCTAGGTAAATAAACTGAGGGGGAAAAAAAAAACACATAATAATTTGTTCAGGAAAAGAAAAGTGGTAATGTGGATTTGTGGCTGGGACAGAATTGTGGTTAGACTGCAGAGACAGCTGGACAAGTTACAGTAAGTAGTGTCTAAGAAGTTAAACAAAAACAAAGACAAGAAAAAATGGCACAGAAATTTAGAATGACTGAAGGAATTACTGTCCTGAAAGGAGAAAGTAATAAACCAAAGATATTTCATGTCTTTGTGGAATAGTTTAAAATTATTCTGTGATGATTAGAGTATAGAGAGGTGGAGAGAAATATAGAATAGCTAAAGAGAAGCTCAGGACTAGCTCATAGAGAGCTTTGTAGTCCATGAGGAGTTCTTAATTTCATTTTTAATGAGTTAGGAAGTGATAAGAATTTTGAACAAAGGAATGATATGATCTGATTCATACTTTAAAAAGAAGATAGAAAATAAAATATAAGAAGGCAAGGGATAATGGTGCTTGGATTGGTTAGTACCACTGAAGGTAGTGATAAATCGTCAGATTAGTCATATTTTGAGATTATAACTGACAGGATGTGCTTGTCCTTGATTCCTGACATGTACATAGCTATGTTAATGTTTTATAGTAAACTGAGGGCTTCTTGTGGTCTCACTTTATTTGTTAGAATTTATCTAGCCAAACTCATGGCATCCCTTCAACATGAGTCTCATTTCACTGGGTGGCTTATCCAAAGTAATAAATATGACAATATAAAAGAGCTAACAGAAACGGATCAGAGTCTATCTCAAAACTGAGAACCTTGCGACTGAAGAGAGGAAGATGAAGTTGCTCTGGCCTAGAACAACTTCAGATTGTGACTGTTAAGCCTACTTCCCATCACTTAACTAGCAATTCCCTTGTCTTGGTTAATGGCAGTAAAATTTGCTGGGTATAAAGTGTAGCTTTAATTGACCTTGGTATTCAAGGCTTGATAAGGAAGTCAAGATGAAATGCAACCAGACAGGCATTTAGATAGGGCTCTGTTAGGGAGAGCCTGATGAACTTAAGATGTAGGTCAGCTTCCACCTGTCCTCATCAGCACTGTGGCATCTGCCTCAAGGTATATGTGTTCTTAATACTGAGCTCTTCCAGTTTTCAAGATCAGAGTCCTGAAACTTGAATGCTAGTAATATCTTAGAGACTATTTTATCTGATACAGAAGAAAATTAAGATGTAAACATCAAAGATAATCCTCTATCACCACCAGTTGAATAAATGTAAAGCTGGAACTAGTTTATACCTTCAGTGCCATAGGTGGACTTTCCCTTAAGATCACATCTGACTTTGTAAATATTTACTATAACAGGGATTGTAAATAAAGAGAAAATGGAACTGGATTCCATCTATAATACCAGGACAGGTAATCATTGATATGAGTTTGTTATTCTTAGCTTTGACAAGAACAATTTCATCTGTCTATTTTGATAATTTTAGAGAAAAATAGTTTAAGTGATGATGGAGTATAGGCAAGCTGATGATAGAAGGCTTTTGAATTTCTTCTAATGAACCCACTAAATATATAACTGCAACAGAGCAATATCACTTTAGTATCTGGAGGAATCCAGGTACTAGATGAATGACAAAGGAGCATCTAAATATATAAAGTAAAATCAATGAATCTGAAGTGAAAAATAAATAATAATAAATGTTAGTAGGGTATTTCAATATGCCACATTAAAAAATGGATAGATCATTAAGATAGAAAATCAGTGAGAAACTATACTTAACTACATATTAGATCAAACATATGCATAACATTCTAATAGCAGCAGAATACACATTCTTCTGAGGCACACATGGAACATTCTTCAGGCTAGATCATACATTAAGTCCAAAAAACAAGTGTTAATAACTTAAGAAAATTAAAATTATATTAAATATCTTTTCTGACTACAATGGTTTGAACCTGTAAATCAATTACAGGAGAAAAACTTTAAGAAAATCCACGAATATGTGATGATTAAACAGTATGCTAGTCAACAACCAATAAGTCATTGAAGAAACCAAAAGGGAAATAAAAAATATATTTTTAGACAAAGGAAAATGGAAACATTACCATAACTTATGGAACACAGCAAGAAGAAAAATTCGAAGAAAGAACTTTATAGCAATAAATGTCGGTAGTAAAAAAAAATGAGATCTCAAATAGCATAACATCTCAAGGAACTACAAAAGAAGGATAAATTAAGTCCAATATTTGTAGAAGGAAGTATAAAACAAAGATCAGTGCAGAACTAAATTAAATAGAGACTAGAAAGATAATAGAAAATATCAGTGAAACTAAGAAACTTTTAGGAAGATAAAACTGACAAATCTACTTGAACTAAGTAAAAAGAGACAACACTCAAGTAAAATCAGAAATAAAAGAGACGATGTTACACCTGACCTCAGAAATACTAAGGAGCATAAAAGACTACTGTGAACAGTTATAAGCCAATTAGTTAGGTAATCTGAAAGAAAGAGACAAATACAGAGAAACATACAACCTAGTAAGAATGAATTGTGACTGTTGTGACTGTAGGGCTTCCCTGGTAGCTCAGATGGTAATGGAACTACCTGCAATGTGGGAGAACCAGGTTAGATCCCTGGGTTGGGAAGAATCCTTGGAGAAAGGAATGGCAACTTACTCTGTTGTTCTTGGAGTGAGGAGCCTGGAGGGCTGCAGTCCATAAGGCCACAAAGAGTTGGACAAAACTGAAGCGACTTAGCACATATGGAAACAACATAATCATCTGTTGAAAGATAAATGGATAAAGAATATGTATATACATCTGTGCACACAATGTAATATCATTCAGCCTTATAAGAGAAGGAAAGTCTGCCATTTACAACATAGATGGAACTGGAGGATATTATGCTAAGTCAACTAAGCCAGACAAAGACAAACAGTGCATGGTATCACTATGTAAAACTAGAAAAACTGAAGTGATAGATTTGAATGGGTCTTGCCATGGCTGAGTGAACGATGGCAGATAGTAGAGAGGGAAATAGGAAACGTTTGGTAAAAGGGTACAGACTTTCAGTTATAAAATGAAGTCTGATGACCTAAGTATAATGTAATGATTCTAGCTGATAATATTGTATAATTGAAATTTGCTAATAGAACTTGGTTGTTCTCTCGCTACCTGCAACCCAGATTGTTCTCCCCCTACCTGCCCCGCACCCAAGGTAAATATGTGAGGTAATGAACATGTTAATTAACTCAATGGTGGGAATCTTTTCACAGTGTTTGCATTTATTAAATAATCACACAGAACCCTTTAAATATATTACAATTTTCAGTTCAGTTCAATTGCTCAGTCGTGTCCGACTCTTTGCGACCCCAGGAATCGCAGCACGCCAGGCCTCCCTATCCATCACCATCTCCCGGAGTTCACTCAGACTCACGTCCATCGAGTCTATGATGCCATCCAGCCATCTCATCCTTGGTCTTTCCCTTCTCCTCCTGACCCCAATTCCTCCCAGCATCAGAGTCTTTTCCAGTGAGTCAACTCTTCGCTTGAGGTGGCCAAAGCACTGGAGTTTCAGCTTTAGCATCATTCCTTCCAAAGAAATCCCAGGGTTGATCTCCTTCAGAATGGACTGGTTGGATCTCCTTGCAGTCCAAGGGACTCTCAAGAGTCCTCTCCAACACCACAGTTCAAAAGCATCNTTCCTTCCAAAGAAATCCCAGGGTTGATCTCCTTCAGAATGGACTGGTTGGATCTCCTTGCAGTCCAAGGGACTCTCAAGAGTCCTCTCCAACACCACAGTTCAAAAGCATCAATTCTTTGGTGCTAAGCCCTTTTCACAGTCCGACTCTCACATCCATATATGACCACAAGAGAAACCATAGCCTTGACTAAACGGACCTTAGTTGGCAAAGTAATGTCTCTGCTTTTGAATATGCTATCTAGGGTGGTCATATAACTTTTCTTCCAAGAAGTAAGCGTCTTTTAATTTCATGGCTGCAGTCACTATCTGCAGTGATTTTGTAGCCCAAAAAATTGAAGTCTGACTCTGNTATGGCTGTAGTACAGTAACAAAGTACCAGAAACTTGGTGGCTTTGAACAACAAGAATTTATTGTCTCATAATTCTGGAGGCTAAATTATGAAATCAAGATATTGGTAAGATCACACTCCTTCTGAAAACTGTAAGAAAAATTTCTCCTTTCATCTTTTAGTTTCTGACAGCCCCAGATGTTACATGATAGGTGACTTCCTAATTCCAACCTCTGCCTCCATCCTCAAGTGGTATTTCCCTATGTCCCTTCATCATCGTTCTTTTGTGTGTCTGTGCCTCTATCCATATTTTTTAATAATGACACGATTGTATTGGATTAAGTTTCACCCGAATGATTAATTTTATTACCTGTATTTTAATGATAATATTTCCAAATAAAGTCATATTCTGAGGTGCTAGAAGGTAGGGGTGGTTAGGACTTCAGATATCTTTTTTTTTTTTTAACTCGATACAATTCAATCCATTACAAAAGTAATTATGTTACATATGCAATAAACAGTATGGATGTTTTATTGAAAGTATATATCTAAGAAAAAGAAACAGGGTCCTGAAAACTTAACATTACTTAAAATTAGAGTATTGTAGGATGGTCTTGACAATGCACAGAGGATATGTTGCTTTTTAAAGTGATACCACCCTGTAACAACAGTTTACAGTTTAATTCACCTGGATACATCTTCTTGAAGTTATATGACTGATGATTATANTTACATATGCAATAAACAGTATGGATGTTTTATTGAAAGTATATATCTAAGAAAAAGAAACAGGGTCCTGAAAACGTAACATTACTTAAAATTAGAGTATTGTAGGATGGTCTTGACAATGCACAGAGGATATGTTGCTTTTTAAAGTGATTCCACCCTGTAACAACAGTTTGCAGTTTAATTCACCTGGATACATCTTCTTGAAGTTATATGACTGATAATTATAAGAGAGGGGCAAAGATGAAGAGACATAACAGTTTCTTTATATATAATAACACTTAACATGATTGATGTAAAATAGAACTTCACAGGGCAACTGGATCATGTTGAGTGCATTTATGCAAACCAGGCTTTTTGTAGGTGATACATATTCAATTTAAAGAGTTTGAAGTCCCTGTAGTTTGAAATTTAGTCCCACTAAATAGTGGGCCTTTTTATAATTAATAAGATCTTGAAGAATTAGTAATATATATGAATAATTGATTGAAGAGATCTCGAGTCTTTCCCATGCTATTTTTTTCCCTCTATTTCTTTGCATTGATCACTGAGGAAATCTTTCTTATCTCTCCTTGCTATTCTTTGGAACTCTGCATTTAAACGGGTATATATTTCCTTTTCTCCTTTGCCTTTCTCTTCTCTTCTTTTCATAGCTGTTTCTAAGACCTCTTTAGACAACCATTTTGCCTTTTTGCATTTCTTTTTCTTCGGGATGGTCTGATCCCTTCCTCCTGTATAATGCCAGGAACCTCCATCCATAATTTGTGACAATAACCTCATTGTTCATATCAATAACCTCACATATGCAGATGACACCACCCTTATGGGAGCAAGTAAAGAAAAACTAAAGAGCCTCTTGATGAAAGTGAAAGAGGAGAGTGAAAACGTTGACTTAAAGCTCAGTTCAGTTCAGTCGCTCAGTCGTGTCCGACTCCTTGCGACCTCATGAATCGCAGCACGCCAGGCCTCCCTGTACATCACCATCTCTCGGAGTTCACTCAGACTCACACCCATCGAGTCAGTGATGCCATACAGCCATCTCATCCTCGGTCATCCTCTTTTCCTCCTGCCCCCAATCCTTCCCAGCATCAGAGTCTTTTCCAATGAGTCAACTCTTCGTATGAGGTGGCCAAAGTACTGGAGTTTCAGCTTTAGCATCATTCCTTCCAAAGAAATCCCAGAGTTGATCTCCTTCAGAATGGACCAGTTGGATCTCCTTGCAGTCCAAGGGACTCTCAAGAGTCTTCTCCAACACCACACTTCAAAAGCATCAATTCTTCGGTGCTCAGCCTTCTTCACAGCCCAACTCTCACATCCATACATGACCACAGGAAAAACCATAGCCTTGACTAGACGGACCTTAGTCGGCAAAGTAATGTCTCTGCTTTTGAATATGCTATCTAGGTTGGTCATAACTTTTCTTCCAAGGAATAAGCAAGATGTGTATAAGAGACAGGTCGAAATAGCCCATTCCCTTGGCAGAAAGCGTACAGAGAAGTGCCTTTGTGGACACCTGCAGTAGAGCTATCTGCAAAGATTGTGGGCTTCTTAAAAGTACAGACTAATGGCTTAGCCCACTCCAGATCATCCCAGGTTTTCACGCAGGTCCCTTCTTCTCTCTGAAGAAGCCATTCTGAGAGTCCAGCGGAGGGGCCCTAGCCACACATGTATATACACACAGAGGAAGAGGGAGCTATGTACTGGGCTTTAGTAGTCTGGAGACTTCCCCCTTGGCCAGAAGTGCTGCTGCTACTGCTAATAGCAATTTTATAGACAGAGAAAGTATTTTGTGCTCAAATAAACTTTAATTACACGAATGATTTTTGCCAGACTCAGTCCTTCTCTTTCTCCCCTAGGGCCACCCAGCTGCATCACCATCATAAAGGTATTGTAGAGTAAGATGGAACCACAGGGTCAGATAGAGCCCCAAAAATACGCATTTCACATACATACTCACCCCACTAGGTTTTCCTCAATCCCAAATACTGCTTTAGATTAAGTATATTCTGCTGCCAAGTGGGAGCAACTGCTTGGGTCTGAACAAACCCCCAAGTGAATTGTGTAAGACCTCAGGCCTCCTTCCTTGCTCTGGAAGTCAAAACTGTAGCTGAAATGAAGATGGACTGCCTGGAGAATAAAGTTTTTGGCACTCATTCCCTCAATATCCCCCATGTGTCTCGTCCCCTTTGGTCAGGATTGTAACTGGTCCAGTGATTGCAACAGATGACCAGGTATCAGAGGTGTGCAATTAAGGCAGATGGACTCAGGGTGAGGAGACCTGCAGCTGTGTGGGGCTGAGAGTCTTAACACTGAAGCATTAGGGAAGGAGGGCTCTGTTCTCATCCTGACACGGTCAGTAAAGCACTTCCGAGGGAGCCACAGCCCAAACTCTGTATGTGCTGTACAGAAAGGGCCAAGTCATTCACAGCACCACTCCTCCAGCCAGAGGTAGAAAGGATTTACTCTGGAAAGATTAGGTAGAGCCCCCAAAACAATCGAGTTACATGTGGGCAAAGGGAGAGAGAGGTAGCACAGTGATGCAATTCAAAGCTGAAGGGTAAAACCCTCAGGACTGAATACAGTCTGAGAAAGGCCTGGACACAGGGAGGCAGGGAGACTGAAGGATACAAGTACAGAGAAAGTACATTCATAGTAGCCTAGGAAATTGGCAGTAGTTTGGGGGAGGGGAAAGCATGGCCATATGCCTAGCTTTCTCAAGGTAGGAGAAAGGAAGATAACAAATATTGCACAGAGGACCCGTCACTGAATTTTCGGAGCCAGCAGTTTCTTCGGGCACGGTTAAAAGGTTTCAGACACTTGGAGCAGGAGGCAGGCCAAGAGAGTGATTAGGGACTCCAGTCATGGACAGACTAGAGCCCTTCAGGTACCTCAAGCCCTGAATGGGTCAGCAGCTCTCCATCCCAAAGGGCAAAGGCAGGCACCACTGGACCCCGGAAATCTGTCTGTAGTATGTGGACCACAGCAATCCGGCTCACATCCACCAGGCTCAGCTTCTGGGCCTCATACTCCAGCAGCAGCCCCACCTTCTCTGGCTGCCCCAGGCCCTCAACTGGGGCTTTCTCGTTGGCCAACATGGTGTGCCACTTGCGCTGAGCATAGGTGAACACCCAGGAACGATCGTCAACACCGATGCAGCTATCGCGAGACATGTCCACATCTGCCACTCCTATCCGGAACTGCTGAGAGCGCTTCACTGTCACCTCCCAGTAATGCCTGCCACTGGTGACAGCTGTGTCTGCCAGCACAACTGCCCACTCCCGGAAGCGCTCCACATTAAGGGCTAATTTTGTGGGCTCCAATCCCACCATGCCGTATTTGACACCTGTATCACCTTTGAAGAGTAACAGGCTGCTGTGGGCTGTCTTTTCTTCCAATTTGAAACTGATGCCTGCGGGCAGAGCAAAAAGACTGGATAATGACGTGAGCTAGAACTCTAGAACGTACACAAGCCGGTGTAAAACAGGCAGACAAATCACGAGGAAATACGGAAGGGTCAGAATGTCGAGCGGACAAGAGAGTTAGGGCGCTTTACTACGGGCAGCCCAAGGAGCCGAAAAACTCGGACTGGAGAAGCCCTTGTAATTTAAAGAAACCAGAGAGCGTCCCGCGTTTGGAACTCAGGTGTAGGACGAGAATGAGTCGAAGGGGCTGGGGATGTTTCTCCTGCGGGCTCCAGGAATATCAGACGGAAACTATTTTGGACGTAAAAGAGAGTAAAAGGATAGAAGCCTACCTCTGCGGGTTTCCGTGGCAGCAACCCCCAATCGTTTGGCTCCCCGGCGGCACAGGCACAACGAACGGGCAAAGGGCAGCGCCATCTTGCGCTACGGATGAACAGGGCACGCCCCCCGCTAAGACCCCTCCATCTGCCCGCCTGCTCCTCTCGCACGAGGCGCTCGGCGCGCCGCGCAGTGTGATGACGTAAGAGCCGCCATCTTAGTGAGTTCTGTTTCTGTTCCCTCGGGGGTTGGTTAATCGGGTATCTTGCGAGGCGGAATGCTGTTCTTATTTTAAACAGGACGTTTAGAAAGTGTAGCAAGATGGTTATAAGTATAGCTTTTAGAATTAAACAGTGACTGGATTCGAGCCCACCACCTGTGTTGTTGTTCAGTGGCTCAGTCATCTCCGACTCTGCGACCCCGTGGACTGCAGCACGCCAGGCTTCCCTATCCATCACCGACTCCTAGCTTGCTCAAACTCATGGCCATCGAGTTGGTGATGCCATCCAACCATCTCATCCTCTGTCGTCCCTTCTCCTCTTTCCTTCAGTCTTTCCCAGCATCAGGGTCTTTTNGATCTCCTTGCAGTCCAAGGGACTCTCAAGAGTCTTCTCCAACACAACACTTCAAAAGCATCAATTCTTCGGTGCTCAGCCTTCTTCACAGCCCAACTCTCACATCCATACATGACCACAGGAAAAACCATAGCCTTGACTAGACGGACCTTAGTCGGCAAAGTAATGTCTCTGCTTTTGAATATGCTATCTAGGTTGGTCAGAACTTTTCTTCCAAGGAGTAAGCTTCTTCTAATTTCATGGCTGCAGTCACCATCTGCAGTGATTTTGGAGGCCCAAAATATAAAGTCTGACACTGTTTCCACTGTTTCCCCATCTGTTTCCCATGAAGTAATGGGACCAGATGCCATGATCTTCGTTTTTCAGCCATGAAACTAAAAGGCGCTTGCTCCTTGGAAGGAAAGTTATGACCAACCTAGACAGTATATTAAAAAACAGAGATATTACTTTGCCAACAAAGTGTGTCTAGTCAAACCTATGGTTTTTCCAGTAGTCATGTATGGATATGAGAGTTGGACTACAAAGAAAGCTGAGCACCAAAGAATTGCTGCCTTTGAACTGTGGTGTTGGAGAAGACTCTTGAGAGTCCCTTGGACTGCAAGGAGATCAAACCAGTCCATTGTAAAGGAAATCAGTCCTGAATATTCATTGGAAGGACTGATGTTGAAGCTGAAACTGCAGTGGTTTGGCCACCTGATGTGAAGAGCGAGCTGACTCATTAGAAAAGACCCTGATACTGGGGAAGATTGAAGCAGGAGGAGAAGGGGACGACAGAGGATGAGAAAGTTGAATGGCCTCACCGACTCAATGGCCATGAGTTTGGATACATTCCGGGAGTTGGTGATGGACAGGAAGGCCTGATGTGCTACAGTCTGTGGGGTCACAAAGAGTTGGGAACGACTAAGCAACTGAACTGAACTGATGAACAACTTAGGGGAAATCACATTAATATGGTACAGTAGAGCTCAGTTATGAAAAGAAGACCTAAAGATATACATTAAACTGTTACTTGTCACTTTAAATACATTTCAATTTAAACTTTATTAATTTTTCCTTTTCTACTTGCAATCATAGACTGATAACTAATTAGTGTGCCATAATTATAGTCATAAAAATATGACTTCAGGAAGGAATGGAAGAATTCTTGCCTGGCATTTCATTCTAAATTCTTCTTTGTCAGTACAGCATGAATAGGAGAAAATACCTGGCAGTAGATTATAAATGCTCTTGATCAAGGATTCTGGCAAACAGACACTTGAAAAGGATGAGAATATATGTCTTTGCCTTAAATCTAGGCCTCCATGGAATAAATACTAAAGTAATTCAGATGTTTTACCATTAGCCAGATCAGAGAACCACATATAGAGGTAAGTTTTGCTCCTTTTCCACATTTTCTTGGAATAAGAAACTTCTCTCAGACTCCAGGGATTGAAATCAGTCATCTACAAAAGAATAGAAAATTTAAGAATACATGAAGACGAATATATTAGAACTTCATGGGTGGAATATTCTGAATTTTTTAAATATATAATTTAAACTTAAGGGAAGTTTGTATTGGAAGCTCTAAGGTATGATTTATGGTTGAATCATTTTAAAAAATGAATTCCAGGATGGCACAATCATGCTGGAACACCAGACTATGTCTCTTTTGTACCGTCAGAATTATAGTGCAATACCAAATATGCATGCTGAATTGTTTATTCAGGCAATATGTAGTATAAATTGTTCCAGGAGCTTTACAAATATGTATGAATAAGAAGGATGAAGAAGCAAAANTGCTGGAACACCAGACTATGTCTCTTTTGTACCGTCAGAATTATAGTGCAATACCAAATATGCATGCTGAATTGTTTATTCAGGCAATATGTAGTATAAATTGTTCCAGGAGCTTTACAAATATGTATGAATAAGAAGGATGAAGAAGCAAAACCAAGTGGAATAAGGATGTAAAGAATATTACTAAAATGTGGAATTTGCCTCTGTGATGGTAACTAAGTCATCTGAGGAAACAAGGAATGTGTAGAGCCTGAACTTGGTTTAGGAATATTACAATATTCATTAATATATAATAATAATTACACCTATATCCCAAGACCAATGAAAAATTATATATTATGTGCTGAAGAAAGTGTGTCATCTGAAACTAAAATCATAGGCACACACATGTGCATGTACATATACAGAGACACACAAACATAGATAGAAGCATATGCATTAATGAAATACAGAATAAATATTCTGAAACAACTTTACAACTAAAACAGAACTAATTCTTATTCTTTATAAAAGTATATGATATATGTCTGTAAAAGCTACAAGAAATCTGGTGTCCAGATGCATGTTTCCTACTGTTAGATATAAAACCTCCCCTTGACAGCTGGTGACTGCAAATGAGTTTAGGAAGCAGATGATAGCAATAAGTTAACTCAGTATGAAAATCCTAACAGCAGCTACTCTAAGAGTTCCACTCAGAATTCATCACCCACTTGGCTTCCAAAAATGACAAAAGAAAAAGCTTCTTTCAAGAAGTTTCATTTTTCACTGAAATCAAGCTAAATGTCATGTAAACACTCAGTACTTCTCATAGGGATCTCATTATAGTTGCCAGATGACTCTGTTAGAATTTAGGTCTGAAAGAAAACCTCCACTCTTCCTCAAATTCTCTAGGCTATTCTTTGATAGTAGCATTTACTTATACCACACATATACTAAGATTTGATTTTCCATAACCTATTTCATTTTTAAGTGAGTAAAGAATTGAGTATGTTTGTGTGTTTTAATTTGTACAGAAAATGGCCCAGTTTGGGCACTGTGGGGCT
Source organism: Raphicerus campestris (assembly GCA_006410735.1). Taxonomy (NCBI): domain Eukaryota; kingdom Metazoa; phylum Chordata; class Mammalia; order Artiodactyla; family Bovidae; genus Raphicerus; species Raphicerus campestris. The sequence continues at coordinate 22,177 of SJYW01032377.1, read as the reverse complement.
GGCTACCAGAAGTTAACTGAATATTCCTTCTTCTGATTTCAGACTTAGAAGGAAGTATGATATGGGAAGTTATTCACAGACCTATATTTTAGGCTGGAAGCTTAATGTCTAGCAGACTGCCCTTATCTATTAATTTCACTCCCATTTTTCTGACACCATCCTGTCTGTAACTTGAGAGTGTTTTATCATCTATAAAATAAGGACATTGGACCTGATGGCACCTAGTTCAAGTAGTAATGAGTCACCTGAAATTAAGTATTCCATTCAACGAATTCAAACAAGTCACAAGCACTGAATCAAATTAACTGTCGGCACCTTAAGGACATGGACAACTTCATGTACTTTCCATAAAGAACCCTGAAGTGAAGTGAAAGTGAGTTACTTGATCATGTCTGATCCTTTGTGATCCCATAGACTATACAGTCCATGGGGATTTTTCAGGCTAGGATACTGGAGTGGGTAGCCTTTCCCTTCTCCAGAGGATCTTCCCAACCCAGGGATCGAACCCAGGTCTCCTATATTGCAGATGGATTCTTTACCAGTTGAGCCACCAGGGAACCCCTAAAGCACCCCAGCACTGGGTAAATGCTTTCTGTATCCTCTCAGGAGGTTTATTCACACTAGTTAACCTGTCAATATAGTGTTGGGACACCGTAGATGAATAGGGAAACAAAATCTGTACCTTTCACTTTCTTTGCCATGTCACATCTTTAACAAATACATTTAACACTTTCAGATACCCAAGCTTTCAACATAAGAAAATATGAACATACATAAAAAGATTTAGAAATATAACCATGATTATTTGAAAATAATGTTTAACTACAACAAAAGAGAATATCTATCTATCTACATATTTGAAAACCTGTCTACTCTAGTTACCCAGAAAAGTACTTTGTATAATAAAAGGTGCTTAGTACAGTTTTTTTGGTTTGCTTTATTCATTTAATTAGTTGATAATGACAGTTATGTAATAAAGCAACACATTTCCGAGAAGACTGTAATTTACATGTGGAAAACTATTTTTAATGCTTCAGAATTAGGCTTCATCTGAATGTGTCAAGTAATCATATTTGATCTTAGCTTTTGTAAACTTTGTGTCCCTTGGTCTTATATCATCCTGTGTACAATGCAGCCAAGAGGACAAGAAGATATGAAAATGCAATAAGAATTATGTTAACTGTAAAATAGTTACCAATTTCCCTAAAAAGTTTGACGTACAGGGCTATCATAGTTCCAGTCTACTAACAGAAATAATGCACAGAAATGGAACAAATACCAAAAATACCTTTAGGGATAACAGAATGCAGTGATATAGAAACTATATTCTAACAGCATGTTATCTGGTACTTTCAGTTAAAAACACTTGGAATGGTCTAGTACAATCATAAATATGCAAAGAATCCTAAATGAATTTAAAATATAGCTTCTGCGGCTGCTGCTGCTAAGTTGCTTCAGTCGTGTCTGACTCTGTGTGACCCCATAGATGGCAGCCTACTGGGCTCCCCTGTCCCTGGGATTCTCCAAGCAAGAACACTGGAGTGGGTCACCATTTCCTTCTCCAATGCATGAAAATGAAAAGTAAAAGTGAAGGCGCTCAGTTGTGTCTGAGCATAGTAAGGTAAATCTAAAATGAGGTGTTTAGATTAGGTCTGACTAGGTCTGACTCTAGTTGTGCCCTGTGCAAAGATTTCTTGCTGAGCTCTGAATGTACTAAGAATTGAAAGCAAATGAAAAACTCAGATATGAGTTTTAGAAAATTCTAAGTAGTGAGAATTGTTCTTTGTATTTATTACCCCGATGGCTGCAAAAAAAATCAAAAACTTAAAACAATGTCTTGAGAATTGTTTTTAATGAGTAAATTAGATTCAGCTTCATTTCTGAGTAAAACGTATTTTTTTTCAATACCAATATTTTGATGATTATCAAGCCATAAAGTTTAATGCTATCTCACATACAGGGTTATTGTTACCATTGTGTGGCAGAACCAATACAATACTGTAAAGTAAAAATAAAAAAAAAATTAAAAATGTTTAATGCTGCAAACGTTTATTATTGAACACCATATCTGAACAAGACTATTTGCTATGTTATTTGGGGAATAAAAATAGATAAAATAATTTCCCCCACTGCTTATAACTTACTAGTGTGGCTAAATAAACACATAACTATTTTATATATTTGCACAATAGCAATAATTTGAAATATTTTTACTTTTAAATATGATTAGAAGGTTGGATGTTGATAAATCTCATTTTCGATTCATGAGAGAAAACTTTACATGATCTACTTAAACAGATTTAATTAGGTCCAAAGAAATCTAAAGTAATCTTCACTGACACCCTGTTGCTTTCAAAGTTAATTCTAGGTTTCCCACTTTTTTCCAAAAGTGTTTTATATCATGACCCAAACTTTCTACCATTATCTTCCTAGGCTCCCTATGTAAATGCCCAATAAAACAGAATTTGGATTTCTGTTCACTGATATCATTTTAGTTAGAATTTTTATGAGACGTTTTACTGAAGAATCCTTTCTCCCTCAATCAGGGAAATTCCTGAATTAGCAACTTGATCTCACTCAGAATTGCAAATTTGAAGGTGTATTTAGAAAGTCATGTTTTTAAATACAATTATTGTTTGCAAAGCTAGCCACCCCATTACAAAGAATCTACCAAAGTAAATGAGAGTGCAAAATATTCTGAGAGTAATTAAAGATGACAAAGGTCACATATTGTGAAAGAACAAATTTTTCAAAGAATCTTGTTTTCCAAAAATTGAATAAGTTCAACTTCATCACAAAGAACATCATGATTTTTATGGTAGAAATATTCAAACTGATTGTATAATCCCAGTGGAAATTCAAAAGACCTAGCTGAGCAAAACGAATATAAAGAAAAGCAAAATCAGAGATTGGCAACACCTGACTTTAAGATTTTTGGTAAAATTACAATAATCAATACATTGTGCAAGTAATATAAAGTAATATAAAGATAGACAAACAGATGAATGGAACAGAACAAGGAGTTCAGAAACAGAATCACATATATATGGACAAGTGATATTAGACAAAAGAAACTCACATTAGAAAGAATTAATCTCAAAAAATTATGTTGGAAAAATTTGGTATGGAAAATAGTCGTGGAAAAATTGATAATAAATTATCATTAATGCATCTCACATTTTATATAAAAGTGACTAAAACTATATTACACTCGAATGTAAAATTTAAAGCAATATATTTTAAAAAGAAGACCAAGAAGTCTTTTCTGACCTTGAAAAAGGCAAACATTTCTTAGAATCAATAATAAAGATGTGACTCATAGAAGAACAAATTGATACATTGTACTTAATCAAAATTATAAACTCCTTTACAGAAGATGTTATTAAGCAATGAAACTATAAGCCACAGACTATGCAAGCTTAGAAAAGTCATATATCTGATATAGAACTTACATCTATGATATATTGTCAAAATTAAGCAATAAACAATAAAAATGAGCAAAATAGTTAATATTTCACTGAGTATATATGCCACATATGAATGGCAACTCAGCATATGAAAGATGCTTAACATATTTCTTACTAAAAAATATAAATTAAAATCATAGTAAAATGCATTTACATATCTATTGGAGTCACTAAAATTATGAAATGTATCACACCCAGTTTTAATGAGCAAGAAGATGAACTGTAAGACTCATGCAATGCTGATGGGAATATATAATGTTTAATAATTTTGGAAAACAGTTTGGCAGCACCTTAAATTTTAAAAAATTCATTCCTGAATATTTACCCAAGAAAATGAAAGTATAACTACATATAAAGACTCAATTCAAAGGAAGTATAGAATTTATTTAGCACGAACTGTTTCCATAACAAGTGAGAAATATTAATAACAGACTTGGAAAGAGGAAATGACTTAAATGAAAATATGAACTCTGCTTCTCTACATTAACATAAAAAGTAATAGTTTCCCTTTAACGGTTTTAATTGTTTCAGTTGCAATTCTAAAGCATTTTTCTTCTTGAATTGTCAGAACCATTTTCTCTTTAAAAATATATACTTTTCACCTCCATTTATATTATTCCTTTTCATATACAGCTTTTAAAGAAAAATGGGAATGAAAAACAACTGTGTATGACAAGGACTTTGACACTGGTTTTTTTGGACGGTTGTTTCTCTTGAAACAATTTGACAATCCATTTGAGAAGTAACTTTTTAATAAGGTAAGGATTATCAGTATAGTTCTCTTCTGGGTCTGTTAATATAATTTTTCAAAGAGATGTTTCTTCTGGTCCCTCCCCTCAGAAATGTGTTGTGTGAGTCACTCAGTTGTGTGCAACTCTTTGGGACCCCATGCTCTGTAGGCCACCAGGCTCCTCTGTCCATGGAATTCTCTAGGTGAGAATATTGGAGTGGGTAGCCATTCCCTTCTCCAGGGGATCTCCCCAACCCAGGGATTGAACTCAAATCTCCTGTATTACAGGCATATTATTTACTGTCTGTGCCACCAGAGAAGCCCAAATAGACTGGGATTTTTCACCTTTCCCTGTTACCAATACTAGTAGGGAATTTGGTAATACAAAAGCCTCTCCTGAGAATTTGTTTTCCCTTTAAGCCAGGGTTTTTCAAACTTTTTCTGAATTCACCAGAAAGTAAATATTTTGGACTCCAAAGACTATATTTGCTCCTACACAACAACTCAGACTTGCCATGATAGTGCCAGTGCAGCCAGAAAATATGCAAAGAAATGAGTGTGGTGGTGTTCCAATAAAGCTCTATTTCTAAAACAGATAAAAGGTGGGATTCTGCCTCAGTGCTATAGTTTTCTGATCCTTGCTCTAAATTATGAAGAACTAAAGAAAAAATAATCTTTGAAGTTGTAAACTCAGAATATCTGATTACTGACAATAAGGATGATATAACATTGGCCATATTAACATGACCTGCATCGTCTTGAGTTCTGTGATAAGGGATTTAAACATGTTGTTCCATGTATTCATAAAAATAATTTTATAAACTCAATCTACTAATTTTTATTAACAGTAACACAATAATAGTGTGAGACTTGAATACCCCCACTCACACCTGTGGATAGATCAACTAAACAGAAAATTAGCAAGGAAACACAAACTAAATGGTACAATGGATCAGTTAGACCTAATTGATATCTATAGCACATTTCAACCCAAAACAATGAATTTCATCTTTTTCTCAAGGGCACACAGAACCTTTTCCAGAATAGATAACATTCTGGGCCATAAGTCTAGCCTTGGTAAATTCAAAAAAATTGAAATTATTCCAAGCATCTTTTCTTATCACAATGTGGTAAAATTAGATGTCAACTACGGTGGGGGGGGGGAACCTTTTAAAAATACAAACATATGGAGGCTAAACACACTTCTGAATAACCAACAAGTCACAGAAGAAATAAAAAAAATCAAAATAAGCATATAAAAGAATGAAAATGAAAACAAAAAGTTCAAAACAGTGGGATTTTCAGTAAAAGTAATGCTAAGGGAAAGTTTCATTGCAATACAAGTTTACCTCAAGATAATCAAATAAATAATGTAACTCTACACCTAAAGCAACTAGAAAAAGAAGAACCCCAGGGTTAGTACAAGGAAATAAATAATGAAAATTAGGGTGGAATTAAATGAAAAAGAAACAAAGGAGACCATAGGAAAAAATCAATAAAGCTAAAATCTGGTTATTTGAGAAGTAAATAAAATAGACAAACCATTAGCCAGACTCATCAAGAAACGTAAAAAGGGAGAAGAATCAAATCTACAAAATGAGAAATGAAAATGGAGAGATCACAACAGACAACACAAAAATACAAAGGATCATAAGAGACTACTATCAGCAACTATATGCCAATAAAATGGACAACTTGGAAGAAATGGACAAATTCTTAGAAAAGTATAGCTTTCCAAAACTGAACCAGGAAGACATAGAAAAACTTAACAGACCCATCACAAGCATGGAAATTGAAACAGTAATCAGAACTCTTCCAACGAACAAAAGCCCAGAACCAGAGGGCTTCACAGCTGAATTCCACCAAAAATTTAGAGAAGAGCTAACACTTATCCTACTGAAACTCTTCCAGAAAATTTCAAAGGAAGGTAAACTTCCAAATTCATTCTATGAGGCCACCGTCACCTTAATACCAAAACCAAAGATGCCACACACACACACACACACACAAACATAAAACTAAAAGCCAATATCACTGATGACATAGATGCAAAAATCCTTAAGAAAATAGTAGCAAACAGAATGCAACATATAAAAAAAAAAAAAAACAATGATTATGTGGACTTTATTTCAGGGATGCAAGAATTCTTCAATATTCACAAATCAATTAATGTGATGCACCACATTAACAAATTGAAAAAATGAAAACCATATTGTCTGAATAGATGCAGAGAAAGCCTGTGACAAATTTCAACATCCATTTATGATAAAAAACCTTCCAGAAAGCAGGCATAGAAGGAACATATTTCAGCATAATAAAAGCCATATATGTTAAACCCACAGTAAACATTATTCAGNTTGTCTGAATAGATGCAGAGAAAGCCTGTGACAAATTTCAACATCCATTTATGATAAAAACCTTCCAGAAAGCAGGCATAGAAGGAACATATTTCAGCATAATAAAAGCCATATATGTTAAACCCACAGTAAACATTATTCAGTGGTGAAAAATTGAAAGCATTTCCCCTAAAGTCAGGAACAAGACAAGGATGCCCACTCTCACCACTACTATTCAACATAGTTTTGGAAGTTTTAGCCACAGCAATCAGAGAAGAAAAAGAAATAAGAGGAATCCAGATTGGAAAAGAAGAAGCAAAACTTTAACTGTTTGCAGATGACATGATCCTCTTCATAGAAAACCCTGAAGACTCCACCAGAAAATTACTAGAGTTAATCAGTGGATATAGTGAAGTTGCAGGATATAAAATTAACACAGAGATATTCCTTACATTCCTATACACTAATAATGAGAAAACAGAAAAATTAAGGAAATACCCATTCACTTTTGCAATGAAAAGAATAAAATAGTTAGGAATAAATTTACCTAAAGAAACAAAAGGCCTATATATAGAAAACTATAAAACACTAATGAAAGAAATCAAAGATGACACAAATAGATGGAGAAATATACCATGTTCATGGATCGGAAGAATCAATATAATGAAAATGAGTATGCTACCCAAAGCAATCTATGGATTTAATGCAATCCTTATCAAGCCACCAACAGTATCTTTCAGAGATCTAGAGCAAATAATTTCACAGTTTGTATGGAAATACAAAATATCTTGAATAGCCAAAGCAATCTTGAGAAAGAAGGATGGAACTGGAGAAAACCTGCCTGACCTGACTATACTACAAAATTACAGTCATCAAGATAGTATGGTACTGACACAAAGACAGATATATAGATCAATGGAACAAAATAGAAATCCTAGAGATAAATTCACCCACATATGAACACCTTATCTTTGACAAAAGAGGCAAGAATATACAATGGAGAAAAGACAATCTCTTTAACAAGTGGTGCTGTGAAAACTAGTCAACTACTTGTAAAAGAACAAAACTACAATGCTTTTAACACCATATACAAAAATAAACTAAAAAATGGATGAAATATAAATGTAAGACCAGAAACTATAAAACTCCAAGAGGAAAACATAGGCAAAACACTGACATAAATCTCAGCAGACCTCTATGACCCACCTCCCAGAGTAATGGAAATAAAAGCAAAAATAAACAAATGGGACCTAATTAAACTTAAAAGCTTTTGTACAGTGAAGGAAACTATAAGCAGGGGAAAAGACAGCCTTCAGGGTGGGAGAAAATAATAGCAAACCAAGCAAGAGTTAAAGAATTAACCTCAAAATTATACAAGCAGACCCACAGCTCAATTCCTGAAAAATAAATGACCCAATCAAAAAATGGGCCAAAGAGCTAAACAGATATTTCTCCAAAGAAGACATACAATTGGCCAACAAACACATGGAAAGATCCTCAACATTGCTCATTGTCAGAGAAATGCAAATCGAAACCACAATGAGGTACCATCTCATGCCAATGAGAATGGCTGCTATCAGAAAGTCTACAAGCAATAAATGCAGGAGAGTGTGTGGAGAAAAGGGAACCCTCTTACACTATTCGTGGGAATGCAAACTTTTACAGCTACTATGGAGAACAGTGTGGAGATTCCTTAAGAAACTGGAAATATAACTGCCATATGAACCCAGCAGTCCCACTGCTGGGCATACACACTGAGAAAACCAGAAATGAAAGAGACACGTGTACCCCAATGTTCATCGCAGTACTGTTTACAATAGCCAGGATATGGAAGCAACCTAGATGTCCATTGGCAGATGAATGGATAAGAATGCTGTGATAGATATACACAGTGGAATATTTCTCAGCTATTTAAAAGAATGCATTTGAATCAGTGCTAATGAGGTGGATGAAACTGGAGCCTATTATACAGAGTGACATAAGTCAGAAAAAAAATACTGTATTGTATACTACAGTATATTAATGCATATATATGGAATTTAGAAAGATGATAACGATGACCCTATATTTGAGACAGCAAAAAAGACACAGATGTAAATAACAGGCTTTTGGACCCTGTGGAAGAACGTGAGGGTGGGATGATTTGAGAGAATAGCATTGAAACATGTGTATTATCATATGTGAAATAGATCACCAGTCCAGGTTCAATGCTTGAGAAGGGTACTCAGGGCCGGTGCACTGGGATGACCTTGAGGGATGGGATGGGGAGGGATGTTGGAGGGGGGTTCAGGATGGGGAACACATGTACACCCATGGCTGATTCATGTCAATGTATGGCAAAAACCATGACAACATTCTAAAGTAATTAGCCTCCAACTAAATTAATTAATTTTTTAAAAAGCAGAGACATCACTTTGCCAACAAAGGGATAAAAAGAGAGAAAATTTTAGTTAACTTGCTAAACCAGTCTGAAGATAATTAGTAGATGATAAATTAAATAAGAAAACAAAACAAAAACAACAGGCTTTTCTGGCTGTTGTCAGCCAAGTGATAAATAAAAATGCTGATGGCAAGCTAGCTTAGAGGCCTTGTAATGTCTTTCTTCTGAAACACTTTGGCTATTTGGTCCATATTCATCCTTCTATGAATGGAATGGCAAATTGAACAGCATCCAACCTTATTAATATAAATAACAACTAGATGCACTAAGCCAAAACTGACCTCATTTTAAACAGTCTGCATGTGTGTTATTTAAATAATTTTGCAGAATATTTTCACTTTGGCCTCTTTTCTTCACTTCAGTAAAGAATCAGTATTAAAAGTTTGGTCATTACTAATCATACATTCGATGTTATATTGCACAAGTTATTTGACTGGATGAACTAACACGAAGAAAATTATTATATTAGGTCTCATGGTTGTCTACNCTCAGACCATTTTCCCGTCTTCTGGCAGTAATTATCTGTCACAGAGGATGTTAAAATTGAAAGAAAGTTCTGGCTGGTGGCCATTGTGAGCCGTTATCTAAAAGAATATTGGGGCCATGCCTCAGAACAAAGGAAAGTTAAGCATTTGGAGCAAAATTTTCCAGAGATATGTAGAGTTCCAAGGTTGGCAAGTAAACATTTTAGCCATGTAGATCAGGGTTGGTCGGCCCTGGAGGCAGCCGACCCCATGGTGATTATGAAATGAAGGTCCTGGACCAATTGTTAGCGGGGCTGGGAGTGGTCCGGTCAGGCGTCCCTGAACGGGCCATCAACCCAGCGAGGAGAGGGCCACTCAATCAAGAAGGATGTCTCCAAGTTGACTGGAGCTGAGGAATTAGCAGGCCTGGCCTGTGGAGGAGAGGTCTGGACGAGGCTGCAATTTAAAGGGACCAAGACACCCTAGGAATATTTTCCATGGGAGCAATACCCCCTAAAGGCCAACCAGTGGAGCTTACCCCATATTCTGCCAAACGGTTGAATGGTCCCAGAGGGGTGACGGGGTGACCTGGTCTGGTGCCAGCCAGACCCGAGGGGACCACAAATCCTGCTCGTCGTGGGAAGAGCCCTCACCTCAAGCCCCATGTTGGGCCCCAAATGTTAGGGTAAAAAAAAAAAATGACCAGGACACCAAAACAGTGTCTAACAGGCTTTTTAATGGTGCAGCGCTCCCGGGCGATGTTCCCAGACCCAAATGAGGCAGGTCAGGGAAGTCTGCCCCCAGACCATGTTGGAGGTGATTTTTATAGGTTTGTTGTAAGGGATGGTCAGACTAGATGGATGGGAGTTCGGATAGGTCGCCAGGGCGAGGTGTTGTGGGCTGACAGGCCCTTCTACGTGGCTGGGGTGGGGTGGCTTTAGCTGGTGAAGTGTGCTGTCATTGGTCCCTNGGGCCCCAAATGTTAGGGTAAAAAAAAAAAATGACCAGGACACCAAAAGAGTGTCTAACAGGCTTTTTAATGGCGCAGCGCTCCCGGGCGATGTTCCCAGACCCAAACGAGGCAGGTCAGGGAAGTCTGCCCCCAGACCATGTTGGAGGTGGTTTTTATAGGTTTGTTGTAAGGGATGGTCAGACTAGATGGATGGGAGTTCGGATAGGTCGCCAGGGCGAGGCGTCGCTGGCTGACAGGCCCTTCTACGTGGCTGGGGTGGGGTGGCTTTAGCTGGTGAAGTGTGCTGTCATTGGTCCCCGGGATCTGGGAGGCTCTTTCATTAGGGACTTCCCCCATCAGTGGGAGGGAGAGGAAGGCCGGCCATTATGGCCCCCAGGGTCTGGCCTTACAGACTTATTTTTACATATTTGGTAATTCTTTAATATTCAAACCTGCTTCCTATTTATTCTAGTAATTGGAACAACTAAGAAGTCTTACTTTTTTATAAATTTGAAAAACTTAACTCATTTGACATTACTGAGGATGGGTAGTTACATCTGAATACTAATTGTATATTACTTTACTATTAAATGAGTAAAAAAGTGTTGTATAGTTGTATCTAAATATTTTGATTCTGTATTTTAATGCACAGTCTATATGCCTAAATTGTTCTGTGAGCTTAGAAGGTAAAGAATCTACCTGCAGTGCATGAGACCCAGGTTCCATCCTGGGGTCAGGAAATCCACAAGAAGGGAATGGCTACCCACTGCCTAGAAAATCCCATGGATGAGGGAGCCTGGCAGGCTACAGTCCATGGGGTTGGAAAGAGTTGGACATGACTGGGTGACTAAGCATGGACACACACACAGGAAAATATTTCACAATTTGAATTATTTATTTCTCTCTCTGTGTGTTATAGAAGTGTTTAAAAGCTTTCTAAAATTAAAACCTCAAGTTTATCTTCCATATCCTCTTATTTCAAAACAAATGATTTAAATCTATGATTGTTCTATGAAGGCATACTTTTTTTATAACTGAATGAACCTATAGAAAACTTTCTTTTTATTTAAAATCAAATGATACTTCTAATTTGGAATGCCAAAGTACTACACAGAGATCAGTTATATTATGTTTTTGAAAAGACAGGAAATGAATGATGATTTCAAAAATTATATTAACTGTTTCCCCTATCATTTCAAGTATATATTTAGCATGAAAAAAAGGTTCGTTTTTGCACTGCAATTTCTCTTCTGCCTTNTTTGGAATGCCAAAGTACTACACAGAGATCAGTTATATTATGTTTTTGAAAAGACAGGATAATGAATGATGATTTCAAAAATTATATTAACTGTTTCCCCTATCATTTCAAGTATATATTTAGCATGAAAAAAAGGTTAGTTTTTGCACTGCAATTTCTTTTCTGCCTTTCTTGATGTGAAAATATACTATGGTTGATTAGTAATTAAATAACAAAATTTGAAGGAACAAACTTTTCTTTTTGGGTACTCCTTTCCTCCTTTTTCACACTCACTGACCTTTCAATGCTTTCTTTCTTTCCTCAGGAACATCTCAAGATATGGATATCACAGGGTTAGCAAATAGAGGAAGTTTGTGGAAAAGACTATGAATATAATTAAATTGGTCCCACTGTGTTTCCTAACCATCCAGGTATCAGAACCTAGTATATTCTGTATAACTTATAACTTCCATTTAATTATCTATCCTTAAACATATTCCAGTGTTCCCCCAAATAATACCAGATGGTTTTATCAAATAAACATTATTCATTTCTCTATTTACTGAAAAGACAATTTTGGTACTATCTTGTACTAGAAACTATGTTTAGTCTACAGAAAATGGTCAATAATGTAGGATCACTAGGTGTAGAAGCTCAGATTAGATGGGATTACAGACATGAAAACAAGTAATTATGATAATATGTGATATGGGTGTAAATAAAATTATTTTTATTGGTATGTTCATTTCCTATTGCTGCTATAATACATTAACCACAAACTAGTATCTTTACTAAATACAAATTTATTCTATTTGTGAATATTGGAATTCTAGAATCAAGGTGTTGATATGACTGCATTCCTTCTGGAGGCTATGTTTTTCAGCAATTAGAGGCCTTCTGCATCATTTTGGCTTATGACCTATTCTATCACTTCAATAGTTTTATTTCTTTGTCATATTTTCTACCCACTTTTGACTTCTGCATCCCTCTCAGAAGTACCCTTTTGATTACATTGGACCCATTGAGATGATTTGAGACATAGACAGTTTTGAGGATCACAGCTTGGTCTACAAATGGGCTATGTAATATACGGCAATATTTCTCCTCAGGGGGAAGGGAGCATATGAGAGTCTCCACAGAAGAGACCACCTCTGAATCAGGTCTTTAACGGAATGATGAATCATTGGTATGACTCTAATACATGGAAAGCAGTAATATAAACGTCAGTAATATGATTCAAAAAAGTCACTTTGGAAAACTTTAATTTAGATGTCATCTCTATCTCGACTTTTATTGTACAACTTTTGTTATAGTATATTATAAAGGCAATAGAAATAGTCTAACAGAGGCTGAATCATCATCAGGATTTACCCCCTGAGTTCCCTGGTGAAGAAGAGAAGAGAACTGGGTCTAGGTAAATAAAACGCTATTAAATAGCAACCACAGTTCTATCCCAACCACTTTTTTTTTAATTGAACATAGACTCTAAACATCTCAATTTAGCTGCTTGCTGCAACATCCTTACATTATACAATCAATACATTATATTATACTTATCTTTATTCTTCTCTTTCAGTCTTCTTTCTTCCCTTGTGGTCTCTTATTGTCTTAAAGCTCCCACTGTCATTTATGTTCACTGTGTATGAGATGGAGAAGTGGCTGTTTCTTTCTACATCTCATTAATCCTATTTATTTCCATGAAGTCTTTATTTAATTGATCTAACTCCAATGAAAGAGGGATGGACAGGCCACTCCGAAGCACTGCCCATAGAAATCAGGTGTTACTTATCCTGTGGTTCATCATCTTCTGTTTCTTGAAATATTATGCTTAAGTTATTAGATAATCTTGTTTTAAATTTTATATTATCAGCTAAAGTTTTAGCATTCAGAAGACAGAAGTTTAATGCTTAGCAGATGCATTACACCCTAGAAGTCCTGCAGGTCATTCCTAAATCATCAAGACAACCCTCTCTTCAAAATCAAAGCATAATGGGGCTACAATTATATCTATTACTGGGTAGTTTAGGGCACAGTAGAGAGGCGAATTAAGAAGCAGGTGAGCAAAGTTATACATCCAACTGAAGAAATAAAGCCAGTGGAGTAAATGAACATAAGGGAAGTGAACAGAGATGGACCTGACATTCAGTGAACACTTTGGTCTGCCTTCCCAGTAAGAAGATGGCACAGTGGTAAAGAATCTGCCTGCCAATGCAGGAGACACAAAGATTCAGGTTTGATGCCTTAGTCAGGGTAGATCCCCCAGAGTAGTAAATGGCAACCTGCTCCAGTATTCTTGCTTGGAAAATTCCATGGTCAGAGGATACTGGTGGGCTACAATCCATGGGGTCACAAAGAGTCAGACATGACTGAGCATGCATAAACACACACAAGAAACCATTTGGGATAGACTCTAAATTCTTTAATGCTGGATAGTGATGCTTACAAAGTACAAGGTTAAATAATATATTGTTTAAAATCACTTGGTAAGACATTAAACACATACATTGGAAATAATTTTTGCCATAGTGCTCACATGTACAGCCACAGTGTAAATCTCAGTCTCATGAAACTTTACAGAGATTTCCTGGTTACATTTTATATCAGGGTGATTAGCTGCAGAAAACTAAATGCCAACAGTTTGTACAATCTAGTACAATTTCTGTGACCTTTCCATTTGGAAGGAAAGGAAGGTTTTTAAAGCAAGATTAGGCTTTAAGTTTATTGAACTATGTGAAATTATAGAGGAATAAAATAATTGATTTGTTTTCCTTCAGTATGAAGAAAAGGTGTAACAAGTGTAATCTATAATGATTTTTTTTGGTAGTAAATTCCAATAAATCTAGAATTATTTGAACAAAATTTTCTTTGTTTCTCATTTGTCTTATAAAGCTTGGGTTTACTTTTGCTATGTGTAATTTATAAACTTCATATCTAATAGCTACTTTCTGAATGGTAAAAGGAGAAAAGTGCATGCTCAGTCATGTCTGACTCTTTGTGACCCCATGGATTGTAGCTCACCAGGCTCCTCTGTCCATGGAATTTTCTAGGCAAGAATACTGGTGGTTGCCATTTACTACTCCAGGGGATCTCCCCTGATTCAGGCATCAAACCTGCATCTCTTGTGTCTCTTGCATTAGCAATAATTTATTAGTTCAATATGTTAGTACAAGAACAAAAATAAGACTAAAAATAAATTCAAAATATTATAGCTAGAAAATTTTCAGCTATTCTGCTATAAGCTGTCAATGAAAGTAGTTTCAGTATCTAAAAATGCCAGATCAGCCAACAAAATGTCTCAATTCATCAGTTTTGCATTACTGCGAATTTTTAAAAGTAGATTGGATAAGAGCACCAGAAATGGTAAAATAACATGTATCACTAATTTTTTTTCTATTTAAAATGTGGGGAATGTCAGGGAAATAATAAAGCTAACCAATGTTACACATGGAGCATGATATTTATAGTACAGTTTCTCCATTGACAAAATTATTTATTCAATAAATCCAGTTTAGAAATTCAATTTGAATTTAGAAGCAGATGTTTTAATAAATTAATGATAGATAACAAGCTTAGGATATGATTTATTGCTTTATATGTTTTTATTGATGTGAAGAAATTAATACTTTGTAGATCTTTTGTTATTAAGGAGCATGTAAAATTGGATCAGTTTAGCCATCTACTAATATGAAAATTTAAATCTAGCTATTTCTTCTCCAAAACATTGCTCATATGAAAGCATATGTGTATTTGTATATTTTCCTGAAATTCCTACATAATGACACACGTGTAAATTTTTAGACAAAATGTTATTTTCTTTTGTGCCANAGTGGAGTGTGGGGTTTCCCAAGAAGGCAGAAAGCTCAGTTAGCTCCCAAAGAGTGTGTTATATGACTTTGGCTTTGTCACGGGCTTAGGTGAGGGTCTTGGGATGGGGAGGATGGGCAGAGATGCACTGTGTCCAATAGGAAGAGGCAAATATGAAGTAAAGGACAGTTGAGGAGTGAATAGATTTCTTCGAGTGTTCCAGGCTACTGTTTGGAAAAGAATTTTAGGCTGTATTAGGCAAAATGAGGACCCAAATAGAACCTGGAAATCACACTGAGTTGGAGAAGTAAAGACTGAAGTTGCAGAAGTCAAAGCAGTTGGAATTTGTGAGACAGTAGAAAGGGAAGGAAGTGGCACACAAAGAATTCTGGTGGTTGCAGAGGGGTTCTCTGATGTCTTTACCTGAGTACAGATCTATGCAGTGGTTTCAGGAAACTACCAATGCCAGGAAAAGAATCATAATGGAATAGTTAATCTTTGTATATCAAGTATACTCAAATTTGCCCATATCTCATTGATTATAATTCAAAGCCCTCCTAGATACGGAACAGCTGTGCTGTGGGATGAATTGTATACCTCAGAAAGTTCTGCTGAAGCCCTAACCTCTGGTTCTGTGAAAGTGAACTTATTTGGACATGGGGTCTTTGAAGGTTTAGTAAGATATAAAATGAAATTATACTGGATTGGTGTCCTTATAAGAAGAGAAAAGACACAGAGACAAACACATATAAAGAAAAGAATGTCCTGTGAGGACAGAGACATACTGAGGGAAAAACCTCCATGGGAAAATGAAGAGAGAGATTGGAGTTTGTAGCTGCAAGCTAAGGAGAGGTAGGGATTGCCAGCAATTATGAGATTATGGCCCTTATGACACCTGATTCTTTAATTCTAGCCTCCAGAATTGTGAGGAAATATATCTCTGTTGTTTTAAGCCACCTAATTTGTGAGAGTTATTTTGTGACAGCTCTCGGAAAGCTCTAGAGACTGGTAGAATCCTTAGGAAAATAGCAAATTAGCCATAGAATAAAGACTGTTCTAGTCCCACTCTGATAGAATTTCAGTTCAGTTCAGTTCAGTTGCTCAGTCATGTCTGACTCTTTGTGACCCCATGAATCACACCAAGCCAGGCCTCCCTGTCCATCATCAACTCCCGGAGTTCACTCAGACTCACGTCCATTGAGTCAGTGATGCCATCCAGCCATCTCATCCTCTGTCGTCCCCTTCTCCTCCTGCCCCCAATCCTTCCCAGCATCAAAGTCTTTTCCAATGAGTCAACTCTTCACGTGAGGTGGCCAAAGTACTGGAGTTTCAGCTTTAGCCTCATTCCTTCCAAAAAAATCCCAGGGTTGATCTCCTTCAGAATGGACTAGTTGGATCTCCTTGCAGTCCAAGGGACTCTCAAGAGTCTTCTCCAACACCACAGTGATATAATTTAATCCGCAACTAATCAAGTTGAAAGTTAAAAACAAGAATTCAGAGGTTCAGAATAATCCAATGAACTGAACTATATTCCAGAAAAGGATCCAAATCAAATTAAAATATTTTTGTAAAATTCCACAAACTNTAATTTAATCCACAACTAATCAAGTTGAAAGTTAAAAACAAGAATTCAGAGGATCAAAATAATCCAATGAACTGAACTATATTCCAGAAAAGGACCCAAATCAAATTAAAATATTTTTGTAAAATTCCACAAACTTGAAGTTCATATAATCTGTCATGCCATCAAACATGTCCAAGCATGCAAGAAGCAGAAAATATAACTTATACCCAGGAGAAAGATCAATCAGAACTAGAAAGCACAGAGCTGATAAATTTTTAAAATAAAGATATTGAAATGGTTTTATAAATATACTTTACATATTCAAGACAGAAGATAAAAACATTAATATGATGAAGAGAAAGCTGCAGTATATGAAAACAATTCAGATAGAAATTTAAAAATGCACTACCTTTGAAGATCCTTGGAGAAGGGAACGGCTACCCACTCCAGTATTCTGGCCTGGAGAAGTACATGGGGCCACAAAGCGTTGGACATGACTGAGTGACTTACACTTAATAAAAGTACATTGTATAGAAAAAACAGATTTGACAGTTTAAAATTTAAAAAAAAATGAAACTTGCAGCTATAACATTAGACACTATTCAAAATAAAACAAAGATAGAAAAAATAGTAAGAAAAAATAAACAGACTATCAATGAACCTCAGGAAAGCAGCAAGTGTTTTAATATCTCTAGTTGAGTTCCAAGGAAATGGGTAGAGATGGAGGTGAAGAAAAATNTTAGACACTATTCAAAATAAAACACAGATAGAAAAAATAGTAAGAAAAAATAAAGAGACTATCAATGAACCTCAGGAAAGCAGCAAGTGTTTTAATATCTCTAGTTGAGTTCCAAGGAAATGGGTAGAGATGGAGGTGAAGAAAAATTATTTAAAGAGATAATGATCATAGAACTATGCAATATTATGAAAATTGTAAACCCACAAATCCAAAAGACTTTGTCTTTTAAGTATTGAAAGAAAACTAAATAATTTTCCTGTTTTCAAAAATGAAGACTCACATAATTCAGAAACAGAAAAATGGAAAGAATTTTTTTATCAGCAGATCAACAATAAATAATTTTAAAGGAAGTCCTTCAGCCAGACTGAACATGATACCAGGTGAAACTTTAGTTTTATACAAATGAGGGAAACAGCAGAAATATACATATGAAGGAAAATATGTTTTGTTTTCATATTTTTCATTGTTTTAGATTAAGTGTAGAGGTTTTCTGTCATTCCAAAGAGTTTCATAACCCCCTTTCAGTTGGTGCTCTCCTTCTGGTTCTTGCTTTCTTTTACTTCAGTTCCATCCTTAAAATTTACATAAATGCAACCAAAGCTGTATTTAGTAGCTATACCTGGATTTCCTCACTTAGCATAATGTTTTGGAGATACATCTCTTTTGTTCCATATATCAGTGCATTATACTTTTTATTGCTGAGATTCCCTATCTGTTGGATNCCTTAAAATTTACATAAATGCAACCAAAGCTGTATTTAGTAGCTATACCTGGATTTCCTCACTTAGCATAATGTTTTGGAGATACATCTCTTTTGTTCCATATATCAGTGCATTATACTTTTTATTGCTGAGATTCCCTATCTGTTGGATATTTGCATTATTTCATGTTTGGGGCTTTTATGAATAAGATGATACTGATATTTATGTACCCATCATATCTGCTTGATGGGAGAGTGGATAGGATAAGAAGTCAGTGTATATTTGCCATTATAAGAAACTGCAAAATTATGTTCCAAAGTGGCTGTACCTGTGCCCTGTGCTCAGTTACTCAGTCCTGTCTGATTCTTTGCGACCTTATGAGTTGCAGTCACCAAGATCCCATGTCTATGAGATTTCCCAGGCAAGAATACTAGAGTGGGTTGCCATTTTCTCCTCTAGGGGATCTTTCTGAACCAGGGGTCAAAATCACGTCTATTGTGTTCCTGCACTGGCAGGCAGATTCCTCACTTCTGAGCCACCAGGAAAGTCCAAAGTGGCTATATCACTCGGTTCCCAAAAGCAATGTATGGAAGTTTGCATAACTAAATAGCCTTGCCAATATTTTGCATCTTGAGTCTGTTAAATTTTAGCCATTATAGCGATGTCTCATTGTAGATTTAATAGCCATTTTTCTAATGATTAGAGATGTTAAAAATATTTTCACCTACATATTTCCAGTCCACATATAACTTTTGGTGAATGATTCATTTGAATTCACTGCCTTTTAAATTGTCTATTTTTCTTATCATGGAATTGAAAGTGTTATATATATATCTGTAAATAAGATCTCTATGTGTGGTAATCATTTTCTATGCCTATATAGGTAGTCACTTTATTTTCTTAACATGTCTCTTTTTTTTAAGTAGAGTTTATAAGTTTTTCTTTCATGCTTTTATTTTTATGAAACACTTTCTTAACTCAAAGTCATTGCATTTAATTTTTTTCTTCCAGGTTTTCACAGTTTTTAATTCTGACCCTTAGGTCTGTGACCCACGTAGAGTTAGTTTTTTAATGTGGCATGAGCTCTGAGTCTAAATAGGTGGTTTTTGTTTTTGTTTTTGTTGTTTTGTTTTCATATGATATGCATTTTTTTCCATGCCTACTTGTTGAAAAGGTTATTGTTTACTCTTTGATTTCTCTTTTTATCTTTGTAAAAATTATGAGTGACTTCATATGTATAATTCTAATTCTTAGCTTTTATTCTAGTGCATTAGTCTATGCAGTCTTAAGTCATTAGCATGAAGTCTTAATTATTGTACCTTTATAATAAACAGTGTACTCAAGTAGCATAAGTCTTCCAAGTTTGGTCTCATTTTTTAAAATTTTTTGTGTCATACTATATTCTTTGAAGTTCTACATCACAGATATATGCAGTAGTCAAAACTCATTCGATTGTAAGTTTAAAATAGGTGATTTTTTATTTTATGTTAATTATACTTTTAAAAAGTTAGCAAAGAAGTCTTTGAACTATAATTTTCCTTCTAGATACAGCCCATATCTTGCTTCTTTGCTGTGTACAGCATATTGGCTGATTTAAAGAATATGTACTGCCAAACCATATAGGGAGTGTGCCTTTCATCAAAGGACTACTCAGATGAAGCATGAGAGGCCTTAGTATTATACTGTGATCAGATGGAAATAAATCAGTATTTTCAATTATGCCTTTACTTACACGTGGCAAGTTCTAATTTCACATTTGACATTTTGAGGGAAATAAGAGAATAGATGACAATTTTAAGGAAGCTGTTATAAGATGTCATTTCAAAATAGAATCTGACATGACACTGTTTAACTAATTTGCTTCCTCTTTCATCATTGTTACTTGATTTAGGAACTGACAAAAGATACCTACTAACACTGGCCANAATAGATGACAATTTTAAAGAAGCTGTTATAAGATGTCATTTCAAAATAGAATCTGATATGACACTGTTTAACTAATTTGCTTCCTCTTTCATCATGGTTACTTGATTTAGGAACTGACAAATGATACCTACTAACACTAGCCAGTAATACAAGGAAATTTCTGGGAAAAACAAAACCCAAAAGAGAAACTGAAAAGTAAAGGTTACTGTAAAGTATAAATAAAGAAAAATGACATAAATATCTATTGGATTCTACAAATTGTATAAACGCCATCAAGCAATAAGTGCATGTGAACACTGACTTTGTGTGCTTGTGTTGATTATTGACAAGGTAAATACAACTGAGACGTTTCAGTCTGGAAAGCAAAAAGCTGTAAACCTGCACACTGATCCTTATCAAAGCAGTTTTTAAATGTTTTTCCATAGCAGAAATTGTAGGAAAGAAAATGTAGTATTGAAAATCTGTTAGGCACTATTTCAAAAGTTAGTGATACAAAAAGTAATTTTTGCCCCCACTGTCACATGGCTTTTCCCCTTCAAGTACTTTAATTCTGTGCTTCTTCTCCTCCTCTTACAAGGACACCAGTCATATTAGGTTAGGAGGCCATCCTACTCCAGCATGACCTCATCTTAATTTAACTAATTTCATGTGCATTGGACTTATTTCCAAATAAGGTCATATTACAAAGTACTGGGAATTAGGATATTAACATATTTTTGTGAGGAGACATAATTCAACCCATATCAATTAGCTTCTATGGTCACTCATAAGGTTTTTTTCTTGACCTCTTATATAATCGCCTTCAGATAGCATTAGTTTGTGTGTTCCATGAAAGTTGAAATTACTCATTTTTGTATAACTAGCCCTTGGCATAGTCCCTGACACCTAGTGAAAGCTCAAAAATTCATATGGTCATGTAAATGTAGGACATTTATATAATGTCCTGCTGTACCAGTATGAAGTACGAATAGGGTGATATATTTCACCTTTTACTAGTGTTTTCTTGTCTTTTCATACTTCATAAATATGNGTTTGTGTGTTCCATGAAAGTTGAAATTGCTCATTTTTGTATAACTAGCCCTTGACATAGTCCCTGACACCTAGTGAAAGCTCAAAAATTCATATGGTCATGTAAATGTAGGACATTTATATAATGTCCTGCTATACCAGTATGAAGTACGAATAGGGTGATATATTTCACCTTTTACTAGTGTTTTCTTGTCTTTTCATACTTCATAAATATGATAGTATATATAAAGGGCTTACCAAGTTGTGTAGCAGACAGGAAGCACCCAATAAATTATCAAACTAGTATGGTTATAATTTTTTGTTTATTCTTCATTTCTCTACTTTCAATACCCAGGTTCTCTCTACTTCAATTACACAGATATCTTAAAGTTTAGGAAATGATAGTAGGTGAAATTACAATATAAAAATAAGGGATGCATTTTTGCAATAGAATTAATAAAAAATCATAATGAACCAAATGTCCTCTAAGGACATCACTTTTCCATAAAATATNTTCTCTCTACTTCAATTACACAGATATCTTAAAGTTTAGGAAATGATAGTAGGTGAAATTACAATATAAAAATAAGGGATGCACTTTTGCAATAGAATTAATAAAAAATCATAATGAACCAAATGTCCTCTAAGGACATCACTTTTCCATAAAATATCCTGCCTGCTGGCTGGTATGCTCTTACAGTGTACTAAAAGAGACATATAACTTTGTGGTACTTTTAATGAAAAAGATAAATATGAAGTGCTACAGAAAGACCCCTGGAGGAGGGCATGGCACTCCAGTATTCTTGCCT
>SJYW01032376.1:0-12919 GCA_006410735.1 Raphicerus campestris | reverse complement strand
CAAAATACAGCAACACCACCAGGGGTTTCGAGTCTGCGTTCTGCTCGGTGACAAGATCAGGGCTAGACTGAGGAGACAGGCAGAGACCTGGATTCCCATTTGGGTGCTCCTTGCATCTGTCACCTGGTCATTGTCGAGCTTCTTTGTATTTCCAAGCCTTTAAGAGAAATTAAAATGAGGAATTCACTCCAGCCCATCCTACATGATACCACCCTTAGGAGAAGAAAGCATAATGTCACAAAGAGAAGAAAACACAGCAACCCTCCTAAATTAGCCCATGGCGCTCACCATGGCAGGAGATGGAAAATGACCAGGATAAAACTCAAATGTATCATTTCCATGGCTTGTGCCCGCTCTGATTAAAAAGAGAGAGAAAATGAAAACTTTCCTTCATCAAGTACTTTCGAATGATCTGTGGATTTCAGGCCTCTGTCCCAGGTGTTCAGACCACCTGGAGACAGGGATGCCAAATGAATATGAAAAAAGACCCAACATCTTGGGCTGACATCAAACATTAAAAAGCTTGATTAAAACCCTTGGAGGTACTTCTCTGATGGTTCAGGGGCTAAGACTCTGAGTTCCCAGTGCAGGGTATCTGGGTTCGATCCCTGGTTAGGAAAATAGATGCCACAGGCTAAGAGTTTGCAGGCCACAGAGAAGATCCCACATGTATCAACTAAGACCTAGTGCGGCCAATAGATAATTTTTTTTAATAAAATGAAATAAAGTTCAGGTTTGGGCATATATAGTCACAAACATTAAAAAAAAAACCTTGGAAGGAATTGTTTGTAGATGAGAAGAGCAGGGAATTCTGAGAAGAGTAGATTCTAAACCCCAGTTCTGTCTAGTTTCCCCCAAACGTCCTAATATGGGTGTCCTGCCTCAGTCAACCCCTCCTTGGATATCAGTCTCACCACAGGGATCCCACTTGTGTGATGCCTTGGGGCCTCAGCAGGAATTCAGGCTGGGGAAAGGCCCTTTAGCAAACCTGAAAGAAAGAGCTTCAAAGGGGCTTTTCAAATTATCTCAGGCATTCAACTACTCCTGTGTCTAACATCCTGTAAATGAATTACAGCTGTAAGAATTAACCTTTCCTCGGGGAGAAAAACAAATTACAAGAGACTTCATATAGGATTTTTGCTAACGTGAGGAGAGAAGACAAAGAGAAGGAGGAGGAGAGAAATGATGTTGGTAGGACAGGTGTTAGCCGAGACAGGTCTCCGAGTGTCTCACCAATAGGTGCTTCTCTCAGTGAGTACGCCTCCTGGCCAGGGCCCACGTTTGAGCAAATGAAGTGTGGTCTGGAGCTCCTCTCCTTTGCTGCACATCTTGCACAGTGCACAACCTATACAGCTGTACATAGCAGCCCTGAATGTTCCCTTTCCTTCCCTCCCTTCTCATTTTGTAAAACCAAGTAGTTTTTAAATTACCTTTAAAAGAGAGAGAGAGAGAGACATCATTTATTTTGATCAACTCTTCAGGAGGATGGAGAAAAAAAAAAGGCTTTTTCTAAATAGCCGTCCAAAGGGCATTCTTCCTGGAACCATGAAAGATTAAACAGGCTCCTTCAGATAGGGCAGTTGGTGGGTTCTTTATTAATTCATGACTTAGAGTAGATCAGGAATGTGGTTTAGCCAGGGAAACACAGGGCAAAGGGAGGCTCTGGGTCTGGACGAAGCTAATAGAGAAAACTCAGCTCGCCCTGCAAATGCCATACACAGTTTCACTCTTCAAAGGAAGTGAATTGTCAAGAAACTGGCAGGGCCACGCGGCCATACCTCCATTTTTCTCTTTTTTTCAATCAAACAGATTCAGGTCACACCATGTCACTGCAGTTGTCTTTCAGAAAAGGTTTATACCCTTTGGACATCATCCAGTAATCCCAGGTGGGCTGAACAAGCTGACCCACTTAGAGGAATTCTTGTGGATACATTTTATATGGGTTGTCCTATGCCATAAAACTTTATCTATAGAAGAATGTGAGGGGAGGACGAAAAGTTAAGAGGCTCAAACTATTTCCTTAGAAAACAAAAAGCGTGGCTATAAAGTAAAAAGGCAGGTTTTTGCACACAGTGTCTTAAATCATATTTTTAGTGGCATCTTATAATATTGTCTCCTTGAAAAGAAGCGGGTGGACATTGCTTGTGGGAAATCTAAAAGGAACATACTCTTTGCAATCACATTGTCTCCAAAATGACTCACTTACATGGCAGGAGCCTTCACCAGGACCCCACCACAGGACTCCTTGAACATCATGGCATGTGAATGATGGGGGAAGCTGCAATGTCTTCAACAACCTAGTTTCAAAAGCCACACTCCATCATTTCAGCAACATCCTAGTGGTTACATAGGTCGTCCCTAGTGGTGCGGGAGAGACCACTGCTGCTGCTGCTGCTGCTAAGTCACTTCAGTCGTGTCCGACTCTGTGCGACCCCACAGATGGCAGCCCATTGGGCTCTGCCATCCCTGGGATTCTCCAGGCAAGAACACTGGAGTGGGTTGCCATTTCCTTCTCCAATGCATGAAAGTGAAAAGTGATAGTGAAGTCGCTCAGTCGTGTCTGACTCAGCGACCCCATGGACTGCAGCCTACCAGGCTCCTCCGTCCCTGGGAGTTTCCAGGCAAAAGTACTGGAGTGGGATGCCATTGCCTTCTCCGGGGAGAGACCACACAGGAAATGAATACCTGAAGGCAGGACCATCGGAGGTCACCTGGGGGCGCTGGCTGCCATATCAGTGAATGCCTGTCCATCTTTCTCTAACCTCCCACGATTGGTCCTGCACTACACTGGCTCTCCTCCCTTCTCTAGATTCTTCCCTCTCCTGCCTTCACAGCGACTTCCATAATGATATTTTTCAAAGTGGGGCTTTCCCATGAAGGGTCCCTATATATCCATAGGCAGGGGTGACTCTCATCTCTGTATTTATCCTAGATTTCTCTCAGAAGCTCCAGGCCTATGTTAACATAGCCTTGCTGAACTCAAAGGGCCAGTGGATGTTTCTCACCCAGCCAGGGTGGAGAAGGGCCAAGCTCATAACCTTTGTCATCTCCAGGTGACACTAGCTTTGGCTGTAAGGGAAAGGATGGTGAACAAAGATCATAGCTGTGCCCTATGTCTTGACTGCCATAAGCCTCATTTTCCTGGGAACAGTCCAAGTTCATGCCTCTGTCCCAGAGTAATTATAAATATCACTCTGTTCTGTTCCCTAAAGTGCCCTATTTCAGATGATAAAGGATATGGTAACTCCAAAGTCCTTTTACCACTCTGGATGGTTGAACATTGTTTTATACCAGGCAAATGTTTTTAAAAAGCCATCTACAGACTGATCTAGACTGAAGCAGGGTGTCAGCTGAGCCCACGAAACTGACCATCAAAAACAATTGGATGATGTGCCATGGAATTATTCTCCGAACATTTCCATGGTATTTAACATTCTCTGGCATTTCCATGACCTTTTATGAGGCATAGTACAAGCTGAAGGACTCATTTATCCCATGATCATCACATTGTATCCAAGAGAAAATGAGAGACACAAAGCAGGTGTCCTGGGCTGAGTTGCATATTGCATTTCAGAACCTATTGGCCGGATGCTAATTTCTGCCATTTGCATGGGCCCCCACTCTCCTCTCCCCCACCCTATCTAACCTATCACAGTACCCTTGTCAGCTCAATTCTCAGAGCAGCTGTAGCTAAAACATCGACCCGCCATTGATCACAGTGGTGTAATGAAGTGCAATGGCCAGTAATTATCCTACATTACCCTGATCAAGTAACATAGGGCTTGCAGTTATCATAGCGAGATCCCAGTGCTTGGTCAGAAGGAAAAAAATGGCCATTAATGTTATTTAAAAGGTGTCATCAAAAATGAGTTTGCAAGGCTAGAAATATAAGAGGCCCCAGTCCCCAGATGTTATCTTCGATCCCTAAATGACTCACAGTTGGGGCAGAGAGGCCTCCTCTCATACTCTCGCTTCCAGTGACTTAATGAAAAGTTATATTCAAAAGCCACCTGTAAATCAAGTATGATATTTTGGTAGAGAAAGAAGTCTGGGGGAAGGATGGGGAAGGGGGAGGAAAATGTATTAGTGACATTTCAAGCAACTTGACGTTCAAAGCCTTGTGGGTCACTTGCTTTAGGAAAGAGCATTAGTGGCCTGATGGGCACCCCCAAAACTGAGGATGCTGCTGGGATGAGCCCTTCAAATCCCCCTTAACGTGGCTTCCATAGAGAGCAAAGCCTGAGTTACAACTTGCTTTGAAACATGGGTATGATAAGCTGCAAAGATTAAAGCGAGTTCTCGTAGTTTACTAAGCACTCACTCAGGAGCGTGGCAGGTTGGCCTGTTAACTGGCAGCTTGTTATTTAGAGACAGTACGCAGTTCAGCTTCCCCTAAATCACACAATTGGCTCTGGAGAGTGCTACAGTTTGGGTTTGCAACCTCTTAAAAAATGAAGACCCATAAATTTGTAATTGCAGAGAAAGGTAGGGGTACCCTACCTCTTGTTCTTCTGCCATGGAGACAGCCCCTGAGCAACACACACAAATACCACACGTGCGTGTGTGTGTGCACGTGTGTGTACACACACACACACACATGCACACACACATATGCAAAGCTTGTACTCACACTAGAACAGAAGAAAAACTCAGGTGTTATATCCTAAAGAGTCAGCTTTGGGATGAATGGAAGGCACTTTCTTAGGGTAAGAGCTGTCTCTCCCACCTCTTTCCCCTCCTGTCCCTTCCCCCACCCTCATCCCAGGTCTTTGCCGTTCCTTCTCCACTTCTCCCCACTTCCTCAAAGGGCCATGCCTGGGTAGGTAAGAGGCAGAATAGACAAAAGCTGATTGACAGCATGGGCTCTGGACAAGTCTGTTCTTAGACTTTCACAGGATCTGGATCCCACACCATATCAAATATTCCTCACTGCACCTGCACCCTGTGTGGCTGTTCTCAGTCACTTCAGTCCTGTCCGACTCTGCAACTCTGTGGACTGTAGCCCTCCAGGCTCCTCCGTCCCTGGAGTTTTCCAGGCAAGAATATTGGAGTGGGCTGCCATGCCCTCCTCCAGGGGATCTTCCTGGCCCCGGAGTCAAACCCACATCTCTTGCATTGCAGGCGATTCTTTACCATTGAGCCACCAGGGAAGAATTACCCACACTCTATACTCCCTGCAAAAATTTGGGGAATAATTTTTCTGTTACTGGTGAAATCATGTAGCTGAAAGCAACTCACTTGATCTATCAGTGGCTAGCATGTTACAACAATCAACTGCACAGGCAATCAGGAATTCCTGCAAAATGAAAAACTTTAACTGTTGTGAATCCTAAACTTTACAGTCATGTTAATACAATATTCTGTCCTGTGAACGTGTCATCCTACATTTAGCAAGTGTGACTTTGAAGTTGGACCAAATGCATTGTTTTGCTTTAAGTTTCAAATATTCTACAGGTCAATGAAGAGTTTACAGGCTCACGTGCTTTGCCCATAGCATTTCAAATTGATTAAAACATCCCTCGTTCAACAGCCAGTCAGCCTGGGTTCAAGTCCCTCCATCTGGCTGAGCAAGCTATTTGATCTCTTGGAGCCTCAGTTTCCTCGTCTGAAAATTAGAGGTAATAGCCAGGACCACCCTGCTAAAGGCATGGAAAGTATTCAGCACAGAGTCACATCAAATAATGTTAGCTATTATTCTTAATCATTTACTTCTAAACCTTTTTTCATAATAAGCGTTATAATGACAGTAAAGGATACTTAGAGAAAAAAGACAACTACTCTCTAATCAAACATTTTCCATGCTCCATTCCATGCAGATATAATTTTACAAAGTCATAATTTCTCATACTTAAATTTTTGTATTCTGCATTATTTCTTTTTTTTTCTGCATTATTTCTTACAACTTTGGATCAAAAACACTTTCCTACATTGTTTTAGCTTCCATATATCATTCTTACAAGGTGTGTAACATTCTGTGATGTTAATTTGCTGTAATTTGTTTAACTGTTCCCATACTGCTAATCATTTGGATTACTTTCATAGACATAATTTATGACAATGTCATTTATATCTTTTAATCCATGTATATTCCTAGTCCTTTTTGCTTTTGGAATGAGGCATTCCAGTGAGGTTACTTTCTACTCTGTAAAGTAGCATTTCCTTTCATTTGTCTAAAATGTAACTAAATCCAGTTTCAAAGGGTCCCTTTTCCTCTAGCTCTCTTCTCTCTGGACCTCAGATAAAGGCTGTGAGCAAAAAGAGAATAAAGAAAACCTCTTTGCCTCTATCAGTCTTGAGGAGTAGAATTTCACATGCCTTTTACACGTGCAGGGTGTGACCTCACCATGGACCCACATTGCTGGGCATGGCCCCATTTGACTTTCTGTACAAGGGACTCAGTCATTGCCTGACCCAGTCATGCCCACCGTGTGTAGCCTCACCCCTGGTCAGGGCAGATCGACCCAACGAGCTAGCCCACCCAACCTGAGGCTAGAATGTGTAAGAGAGCCAGATGCAAAGGAATAAGCCAGGTCAATTATTTCTTTCTTTCCAGAACTTGAACACAGAAACGCCAAGATAATAAGCCAAATGCAATATGAATTTAGGCTGGAAATGGTATGGGGGACCAGCTGCAGGGTAGCCCCAGGATGCTGCCGCCTGGCACTTCTGCCTTTGTGTAGTCCCCTTCCGCTGAGTGTGGGCAGGATCTGTGACTTGCTTCTAGTCAACAGAACACAGCAAAGGCGACAAGATGTGTAATTGTGTGTATGTGTGTGCACACATGATTACATTACACGAGCTTGTACTACCCAGCCTGGGAGGAAACTTCTGTCTTACTGTCTTTGAAGAAGCAAGCAACCCTTTGGGAAGGCCCAGAGGGCAAGAAGCTGAGAACAATCTCCAGCCAATAGCCAGCAAGAAACAGTTTCTCAGTCCAACAGCCCATTACATATCAAACTCTTCCAACAAGCATATGCATTTAGAAGCTGAGCCTTCCGCGGTCAAACCGCAGAGGAGGCTGCAGCTTTGCAAGGCTCTAAAGCAGAGGACATGGCTAAACCTTACCCGGACTCCTACCCTGTGGAAATCACAAGATGATCAATGGGTATTATTTAAAGCCACTAAGTTTTGGGTGGCATCATTATCCACAATAGAAAATAAATACTGTTGATATAAAGAGTGGATGGTCCATGTAAGTCAGGATTATCGAGGTGCAGGAGCTAGGATTGAGTAGAAACAAGGGTGGGAAAAAAGAGAGTCACAGAGAAGAAAGACACCAATTAGTAGAGAGAAAAGAAACTTGTGAGAAGCCGAGTTCTATTAAGGGGCTTGAGCCAGTATCTTAGGGATTCCTCTGAGGTTCCCACCCGTTCAATCTGGTAATGGCTAGCCACAAGTGGTGACTAAATTTAAAGTTAATTAAAATCAAATAAAGTTAAAAACTCAATTCCTCAGATATACTAGACACATTCTAATGGCTCAGTAACCAAGGGATGGTTACTAACAGTGTAGAAAAGAAAAATCTCCATCATTCCAGAAAGTTCTATGGGCTAGAGTTGCTTTAAGGTTCCTGAAGCTTTGATAATCAGTTCTAGTTTCTTAGAGGCTCTGTCCTGCCAGCATCATTGCTTTCCCACGCTTAACTCTCCATCTTTTTTTGGTTGGCTGAACATATGGACTTGAGATAAATATTCAATATTTTGGTATCTATTCTTCTACCCAAATGACCTACGATACAACACTTCTTCAAAGAGAGCAATGGCCATTCCATCACATCCAGCACACCAACACTCATGAACCTTCCTTTCTTACCACCCAAGCCACTTTCTCCCCTACCTGCCCTCCATCCCTTGGAGTAAGTCAGGAGACATTCTGCTTGTCCGCTGATTTTTTTTCCTTTCTAGCCTCTTGGGTATGAACTTGGGGCGAAACTGTTGCACTGTCTGACAGGCAACTTTTCTTCCCTCACATGAGTCCCATAGCTCTGGCTGAGTTACCAGGTTTGCTTTCCCTGCTGACCTTTGCCCTAAAAAGTATGGTTAGCTCATTAACCATCTTCCTATTACTGTACCTTTAAATCAGTCACCAGGAAACATATTCCCTTGCCCCTGTAGGTGTCTCGTGTAAAACTTTATCTCTCCCTGAGCTCAGGTAACAGGATATTAAAATATTTGTATCAAGCATGCTGAAAAGTTCAACTGTCAAAAACAGTAATTTTGTGTCAAGTTCAAAATGAAATAGACAGTCCCAGAAGGACAATTTTGAAGATCTGCTTTTGTCAAACCTGGGGGAGGTGGGGTGGTGAGGGGTAGCAATGAATAAAGACCAATGGAAGAAAGGTGGAAGGGAAGTGAACAGAGAAAGGTCTGCATTTGATGGGGCTGGATTTTCACATCGAGCCCATATGTAACTCACACGTAGTAACTCACAGAAAGCAAAATAGCAGGTGATGGATCGAGTGGCACAGAAGCAAAGGGGATTTACTGTCTAATTGTCCACCACTAAAGTTCCATTTCCAACTTAGCTCCAGTCAGAAAGAGAAATAAGGGGTGATGAAGAGGAAGGAGAGCAGAGGAGAAGACTGAATATGGAGCGCCGTTGGGAAATTAAACCTATATTTGGCCCAGTGTTGCATGTGGGTTCAACTGTGTGTGTTCTCTCCAGATGGTGAGGGGTGAGCTCCCGTGGGCAGGGGCTGAGCCGTGTGCACTCAGCATTCCAGTGCCAGGCATGTGCCAGCAGTTGGTAAGCGCTTGTGTCAGCGGATGTATACTAAGATAGTAAAGAACAGCGCTGATGTAAGCCCCAGGATACTCCCAGATTTCCCCTCCTGTTCCTCTCATGGAAAATTTCTGGATTGTACCTGCCATCTGGAACGTGATTCCCCTCTTTGCTGGCAACACACCCTAGAAATTAAAAACCAGGGGCTTTGGAGCCAGTCTTCAGTTCAAGTCTGGCTATGCAGTTTACCAGCTATGGGCCTCAAGCAAGTTACTCCATTAGTCTTGTCCTCATTTCCTCATCAGTAAAACACAGATATAGTAATTCCTACCTTGCAGGATTTGTGGGAATTAGATGAAATAATTTAAGATATACCGAGTCAACAAATATTAACTGTCATAATTGTTGAGGTTGTTGTTATTGTCAAGAGCATTATCATCATTATTATTCCTATTATTCAAATTTCAACATAAGTGACACTAACAAATCATACATGTTCCTTCTTGAACTGTACCTACTGTTCCTTCCTCTGGCTATAGCATTTTTGTCCAAATCAAAGCTTTCTGCCTATGTTTAGCTTCATAACAAATATCACATTTTGAAATTTTATATATGCATAAAATTACTTTTTTATTGGTTTGTTGTCAGTCTTCAATAGAATGGACGAGTCCTCTCTGTCTTCTCCATCACCTGAATCACTCTAATTATATTAAATTTTAGAACAGGGCCTGCCAGGATTTGTGCTAAGTTGCTTCAGTCATGTTCAACTCTATGTGGCCCAATGGACTATAGCTCCCCAGGCTTCTCTGTCCATGAGATTCTCCAGGCAAGAATGCTGGAGTGGTTTCCCATGCCCTCCTCCAGGGGATCTTCCCAACCCAGGAATCAAATCCACTTCACGTATGTCTCCTGCACTGGCAGGTGGGTTCTTTACCACTAGCGTCCCCTGGGAAGCCCAGAACAGGGCCTGTGTTACCTCAAATGATTGGAAAGTCTAGGTTGGCACTGCTGGATCCAGAGCTCAAAGGAAGCCAGCAGGACTCTTGCACCCTATCTCTCAGCTCTATTTGCTTCTTCTTTTCTCCATCCTCAAATACTTTTTCTCCCCATGGAGACAAGGTGATCCCTGGAAGTTTCAGAGAAAGAAGTAAATGTTTTTGCTGAAACTACTGGTGAAAGTCTTATGGCAGATTCTGACTGGCCCACTTGAAGTCACATGCAATGTCTGAGCCAATCACAAGTGGCATGGGTGTGTGGAGTATTTTCATTGGCCAGTCAAGGACAGACACTCCCTTCCTTTGTGGTGGGAGAGTAGAGTCAGCCTTGATCAAACCTAGCTGAGAGACCAGTCCTCTTATGGAATGGGTGAGGGGCAGTTTCCCAAAGGGTGATGATGAGACAAAAAGCAGTAGTAAGCACCTCTCCAACTGCACTGAATTGGCCACCTGGTAGGTAGCAACAACACAAGCTCTCACAAACATTTTAGAATGAATACACAATTTATGTGTCCATTTCTTGTTTTTCTGATGCTTAAAGAGTCAAGGACATGCATATGGAGGCAAGGTCCAATGCAGGATTCAAGATTTGCCCCAGCACCTNAAAACACAGATATAGTAATTCCTACCTTGCAGGATTTGTGGGAATTAGATGAAATAATTTAAGATATACCAAGTCAACAAATATTAACTGTCATAATTGTTGAGGTTGTTGTTATTGTCAAGAGCATTATCATCATTATTATTCCTATTATTCAAATTTCAACATAAGTGACACTAACAAATCATACATGTTCCTTCTTGAACTGTACCTACTGTTCCTTCCTCTGGCTATAGCATTTTTGTCCAAATCAAAGCTTTCTGCCTATGTTTAGCTTCATAACAAATATCACATTTTGAAATTTTATATATGCATAAAATTACTTTTTTATTGGTTTGTTGTCAGTCTTCAATAGAATGGACGAGTCCTCTCTGTCTTCTCCATCACCTGAATCACTCTAATTATATTAAATTTTAGAACAGGGCCTGCCAGGATTTGTGCTAAGTTGCTTCAGTCATGTTCAACTCTATGTGGCCCAATGGACTATAGCTCCCCAGGCTTCTCTGTCCATGAGATTCTCCAGGCAAGAATGCTGGAGTGGTTTCCCATGCCCTCCTCCAGGGGATCTTCCCAACCCAGGAATCAAATCCACTTCACGTATGTCTCCTGCACTGGCAGGTGGGTTCTTTACCACTAGCGTCCCCTGGGAAGCCCAGAACAGGGCCTGTGTTACCTCAAATGATTGGAAAGTCTAGGTTGGCACTGCTGGATCCAGAGCTCAAAGGAAGCCAGCAGGACTCTTGCACCCTATCTCTCAGCTCTATTTGCTTCTTCTTTTCTCCATCCTCAAATACTTTTTCTCCCCATGGAGACAAGGTGATCCCTGGAAGTTTCAGAGAAAGAAGTAAATGTTTTTGCTGAAACTACTGGTGAAAGTCTTATGGCAGATTCTGACTGGCCCACTTGAAGTCACATGCAATGTCTGAGCCAATCACAAGTGGCATGGGTGTGTGGAGTATTTTCATTGGCCAGTCAAGGACAGACACTCCCTTCCTTTGTGGTGGGAGAGTAGAGTCAGCCTTGATCAAACCTAGCTGAGAGACCAGTCCTCTTATGGAATGGGTGAGGGGCAGTTTCCCAAAGGGTGATGATGAGACAAAAAGCAGTAGTAAGCACCTCTCCAACTGCACTGAATTGGCCACCTGGTAGGTAGCAACAACACAGGCTCTCACAAACATTTTAGAATGAATACTTAATTTATGTGTCCATTTCTTGTTTTTCTGATGCTTAAAGAGTCAAGGACATGCATATGGAGGCAAGGTCCAACGCAGGATTCAAGATTTGCCCCAGCACCTAATAGCAGAGTTATCTGGAAGTTACTTTCTCCTCTCTGAACATCCATTTTTCCCTGTAAAACAATATAGATGAAAAAAATTTTTAAAAACATGGAAAATGCTTCCTCTATCTATAGCTCTCAGGTTTGTTACGAGGATTAAATCAGATAACATATATAATAGGTTTCTTAAAGTACAAAAGAATACAAATAAGTGTTGCTAATTACAATGAGATTAGAAGCCAGTTGTGTCTAGGGAGTCCCTTCAAGACTTGGCATATAAGATGTGGACAATAGAACCCTCCAAACCCCTTCTAATACCTGGGTGGTATTAATGGGAACACTTTGGCTAAAGAAAGAGAATACATAAGGTGTGAGGGCAAGCGTGATATGTGTGTGTGTGCGCACACGTGTGTTTTTTAAACCCAAGATTTAACCAAACCTCAGTAGTTTTCAATCTGTTTTCCTAATAAAGTTTACTTAGAAACACTGGAGTGGCAGTGACTGTCAAGAGACCCCAGGGCTCTTTGTGTAAATTGAAAAGACTCCTGTGCCTGCTCCTGCTTTTATTATGGGAATCACACTAAATGTGATAATTTTTGTGAAATGTGTTTGCTGTCAACTTCTAATTGTGCTTGTTCATAAGCAGCAGAACAGGAACGAATCATCTCAATGCATCTGTGATTACAGTCGCCAAACATAGAAATCTTCCCATCAGACCTGACATAGAAAAACCTCGCCTTTAATAATTTCAAGTCAAGCAAATGCTAGGTTCACAGATTCTCAAAGGGAAAGTGGCATCTCAACGTTCTCTCCTTCACAGTTCAGAGCGGTGTGTGATTTGAGGTCTGAATTGGAGCTGCTGTCTTTGCAGCCCAATTCTAGAATGTTTTTCCATGCTAGGTACTCAGATGATACTGTGACCACACTTACTGACCTCTGCTTAACAGCTATGACTGTGAACTCGGAATTTAGCTGATTGTTAGTATCCCATACTTACTTGGTTAGATTCATTTGTTTGTTCTTCAGTTGCTAAGATGTGTCTGACCCTTTGCAACCCCATGGACTGCAGTACACCAGGCTTTCCTGTCCTTTACCATCTCCTGGAGTTTGCTCGAACTCATGTCCATTGAGTCGGTGATGCCATCCAACCATCTCATTCTCTGTCGCCCCCTTTCCTTCCACCCTGAATCTTTGCCAGCATCAGGGTCTTTTCGGTTAGATTCATATTTTGTTTTATATAATTTTTCTCATAGCAAAAGTAAAATTATCCATCCAGCAAAATTCTGAGCTCTTTAAGGACTTCCTCTAAGTTTAGAACTGAGAAAA
>SJYW01032374.1:0-11758 GCA_006410735.1 Raphicerus campestris | reverse complement strand
ATGTATGCAGCCATCAAAATGAGAGGAACAGACAGTGAAGACTTCAGAAGGACAGTCCCTTCCTTTCTCTGGGCTAACTTCACTCCTCAGAGTGGACAGCTCTTGCTAGTCTTCATTACGCTTCCTTCTCCTGGAGGCAGACTTTCCTTCATTCAGCTACCACCGCCCCACATCCACCCACCCACATGGTTCCGGTGGAGCTGCCCACCAGGTTCCCCATTCCCTTGACCACAGCGATGACTTTGTACAAATATATTTAGATCCATTAATAAATATGTCTTTGCCACCTTAAAAATTGGACTTAAAATTTCTTTCTCTTGTAAAAAAACCTGTAAGTTCTTGTAATTGTTTTTATAAATTTGCTAATTTACTATAGGGTGCTACTACACAACAGACACTTCACAAAAGCATGTCTCCTCCTTTGCACTGGAAAGGAAAGGTTACTGAGATTTGAAATTTATAATCAGTATGTAAAACTAAAACTGCTAGAAACAAAGAGTGAAGGGAAATGGGTGTGAGAGCTGGATCATAAAAAGGCTGAGTGCCGAAGGACTGGTGCTTTCTAACTGTGGTGCTGGAGAAGACTGTTGAGAGTCCTGGGACTGCAAGGAGATCAAACCAGTCAATCCTAAGGGAAATCAACCCTGAATATTCATTAGAAGGACAAATGGTGAAGCTGAAGCTCCAATACTTTGGCCACCTGATATGAAGAGCTGATTTATCGGAAAAGACCCTCATGCTGGAAAAGATTGAAAGCAAAAGGAGAAGGGGATGACAGAGGATGAGATGGTTGGATGGCATCACTGATTCAATGGACAGAATTTGAGCAAGCTCCAGGAGTCAATGATGGACAGGGGAACCTGATGTACTGCAGTCCATGGGGTTGCAAAGAGTCAGACAGGACTTAGCAACTGAACAACGACAACAAGAAATAAAAAGAGTGAAGGGAAACAACTCTGGGAAGAAAATGAGATGCGTTTTTGTACGAAGACTATTCAAGGATTATAGGATATATTTTTTTAAGGAAAAAAGAGAGTAATTTTATCTTAAAATAAAATGACTAGTTTTTCCAGAATAAAAAAAGGAAAAGAATAAGACAAAACCTAAGTGGATATAAAATACTGCAGAAGGTTTGAGGAAGATAAATTTTATGTTGTGAGATCAAAACTGCTAAAAGTGAATACATTTATTTAAAAGAATTTTTCAAACGAGCTGACCAATGTACTGATACAAAACTAGAATTTAATTTTCTCTCTGTTAAAATAACAAAATAGATTATTGATCAAAGTAAAAGATTATAAAAAGTTTTTCTTTATTTTTAATGTAATCTGCCTAAGAAACAAAGATTTGTGTCCTATGAAAATACTTCCTGCACTTCACACTGTGTTTATCAAGTCTTTGACCACTTAGAAAAACTGAGTTTTTTCAATATTAAAAGAGCTAAGGGTTTTTGTTTTTACAACTATGTAATTTTATGTATTCGCCTTTAAAATATTTTAATTATCACTTTGGTTGAATGAATAACTAAGTATTGTTTTACAATGACTTATGTTCCTATTTGATCAAGTGCTTTTGACATTTTTTGATAAACTGTCCAAAATCAAGTTGTAAATGAAGTCTTTTTACCTTGAAGTAACTTTGGGAGTTTTCAGAGGGCCCTAGAAGGTCTACAAAGGTCCGTCTAGTCAAGGCTATGGCTTTTCCAGTGGTCATATATGGATGTAAGAGTTGGACTGTGAAGAAGGCTGAGTGCCAAAGAATTGATGCTGTTGAACTGTGGTGTTGGAGAAGACTCTTGAGAGTCCCTTGGCTGCAAGGAGATCCAACCAGTCCATCCTATAAGAGATCAGTCTTGAGTGTTCATTGGAAGGACTGATGTTGAAGCTGAAACTCCAATACTTTGGCCACCTGATGAGAAGAGCTGACTCATTTGAAAAGACCCTGATGCTGGGAAAGATTGAAGGCGGGAGAAGAAGGGGATGACAGAGGATGAGATGGTTGGATGGCATCACCGACTCAATAGACATGAGTTTGAGTAAACTCCCGGAGTTGGTGATGGACAGGGAGGCCTGGCGTGCTGCAGCCCATGGGTCGCAAAGAGTTGGACATGACTAAGCGACTGAACTGAACTGAACTAGAAGGTCTGAAAAGATGTGCTCTCTCTACTTTTGAAAAGAGAAATGCTAATTTATTTAAACTTATTCAAAATATTAAGTTGCATGGAAAATATTATCAAATAAAAAGGCAATTCCCTGGTGGTCCAGTGGATGGGATCCAGTGCTCTCACTGTGGACCTGGGCTAGATCCTTGGCCAGGAACCAAGATCTCACAAGCCAAGTGGCACAGCTGGAAATATTAAAGCTTCTTAGATTATATTTACAAGGGAATACAAAAATTAGTTCAAAAATTACATGAAATTTCCAAAATTCTGCTTTATCCTGGTATCAATAATCCTGTTATCAATAATAATTCCAGCTGTTATCTTGAAATGCTGTATGTCACACAATCAGATTTACTTGTCAACTGCATAATTTTTAAAAATAATTTCTCACTAGATCTTTAGGGCTATTTTTAATCTTGGGTCATTCACAGACAGTTATTGTTTTACTCTTGATTCATTTACATTTATAGTCAACTACAGACAAAAGTGCTTTATTTTCCAAGAGATTCATGGAAATGACCCTAACAAGCATTCTGGAATACAGGTTTCTCATAACTCTAAAACCACAACACTAAACTGGGTAAACATTTCTGAAAATTCTAATGCAAGACTGATTCAGAAAACTGCTAACCCAAAGTCAAGCAAAATGAAAATGATGATAATTTTGATGACATAATTTAAAACATTGCTGGTTCTTTTGTGTTTTATTCTCAAGAATTAAAGAGCCCCTTTTTCTTTTATTTTTTAAGCTATCTATAACTTACTGCAATTTGGTACAGTATACCTTCAGAAACAGGAGTTGAAACATTTATCTTTCTCACCTTGCCTGATTCCCTCCAGAATTCAGAAACTCTTATCAAATATGCTCATTTTTCAAGACAATATGTGTATTTATATAAGTCCTAAAAGAATCTATTCTCCTTGTAACAGGACACAATTGTACAAGTCTTATCCTCAAGAGCTTTTTAAAGGTCTAATATGAGATTCCTTATTACCAGACAATTTTAGGGAATTAGGATTTTCTGTATGGAACCATTAAAACCCCTTGGCTAATTATTAACAAAGCTTTGACTAGAGTGTCATTTGAGAATATACATAAAATTACTATTCTTTCTACAATTGTAGACATTATCAAGCCAAGTTTAATAAGGTTAGATTTATTTTACAAACATATTAATTTCACTGTAATTACCTTTGATAAAAATGGGGTGACTATTAAAAAAGCTGGTGTTTCAGTAGAAAACTATAGTGTACTTGTTATCAGATTCTAGCCCTGTTGGTTGTCTTTGATATTTTGTCGTCTACCTGTAAACCTCAGAGAAACCACCACAATGGGTCATGTGTGGACAATCTTATGCTTGTTGCTGTGTGGGCCACTCAAGAGAGTTCACCAGACCATCCAATGACATCATCAAAGACAGTCAAACTACAAACCAGGACAATTCATCAGACTGAAACTACCATCTTCGTTGAATTATTTAAAGATGATCCTAACTCAAATCTAGAAACTTTCTCAACTGCTGCTTTCCAAACTCAGAATCTGCATTTATGAGTTGCTCGAACTATTGGCCTTTGTTTTTCTTTTGTTTCCATAGAAATGCTTCTTATTAAATTACCTGATTGTTTACTTCATGTAAAGGGCTAATTTAGGTGGAAGCTGACTTATAACTCTCTCCTGAAATAAACTTCCTTGTGTTCCTCCTGTCCCAAGTAATTGTGAGGACTTGTGACTGCTCACACATCATGTGTTTCTATGTAAATAACTCAGGAAAAAAAAAAAAAGGAAACCCAATTATACATTATCAAAAGGAAATGTCAGTTGACTTTGATGGAGAAGGAAATGGCAACCCACTCCAGTATTCTTGCCTGGAAAATCCCACGGACAGAAGAGCCTGGTAGGCTATAGTTCATGGGGGTCACAAAGAGTTGGACGCAACTGAGAGACTTCACTCACTTCAGATAAAATCTGAATCAGATTATAACTTTTCAATTTATTCAGTTGGTTCAGTCTTGACTTGGGAATCTCTGCTCTGGGGAACTTTTCAATCCTTGGCCATTATAGTCATCATACGAACCTCTCCAGTGCACTGTGTTCTCTCAAGAGTTTTAAATGCATTTTGGCAGCCACTTACATCCCAAATGGAATCCCTCAGGATCAGACAACTGGAAGAACTCAAGGATCTGACCTCTGTGTCTGTGATAGCTATGCAGCCGTGACTCATGACCATCTGTCCTGAAGACTCAAGTAACCCAAACAGTGACTGGGTGATGCTTCCTCCCAGCTCTGTTAACAGCCATTAAGTGAAAGTAATGCTGCACTCATTGTTCATACTCTTAACTTACTGAAAGAAGGACCAAAGGAGGGAATTGTTCAAATTAAATACACAGTGGAGACTGAACTTGAAAATTCCCCAACCAGACGCAACCACTTAACCCACATGAGTGAAACTTAATTTCGTTTATTCAGCATGACAAGTGAAACTTAACTTGCGCCATTTCTTGTAAATGTCTGATAACCATAAAGAAAACTTAAGCCAGCTTTCCAAAAATGATAAGAGATAATCACTGTTAACCAATCCCTTTCCATCTGGAAACCCTCTTGGTAATAACCAGTCAATGTAAAAATTAAACAGCTTACTCACTTTCACTTTATTAGCCATCCTATAATGTCAGACCCTGAACTCTGTTTACATCTTTGAGTTTAAAAGCTTTTATAAACACAATAAAACTTTACTAACTCTTTATTGGGGGCTTCACTGGTGGCTCAGTGGTTAAAATATTCACCTGCCAATGCAGCAGATACGAGTTCAATCCTTGGGTCAAGAAGATCCTCTGGAGGAGGAAATGGCAACCCATTCCAATACGCTTGCCTGGGAAATCCCATGGACATGAGGTTGCAAGATCAGACAGGACGTAGCAACTAAGCTGCCACTACCACCATCACTGTTTACTGATTTGGTGTGCTTAATTTAGTCATTTCTGGATTTTTAACGCCTGTTAATCCCATTTGTCTCCTTGCTTGCACATCCCCACTATAACCCTCAAACCATTATCTCTGTCCCAGACCCTTCCCCTTCTAGCCTCTTTGGCCCACAGACAGCATCATCTGTGTGCTCCATCAGCATTAGATTCAACATACCCCCCAAAATACCTGGATGGTCTTTCAGAAAAAGATAACATTGGACCCACCCCTCATGCCATACATCAGAATAAATTCCAAATGGATTACAAATTTATATTTAAAATGTGAACTCATAAAAGTATTAGAATAAAGACTAAATCTGCAAAGTTGAAAACATACACCACTTAGTAGGAGAAATCTATAATAACCTTCAGACAGATTCTGGCTAAACTATTAAACTTAGAAAAGAAAAAATATATTTCACATCCAGGACAGAAAGAAATTCACTTACAGAGACAAAAATAGGTCAGATCTCAGATGTCTTTCCAGCAGCAATTGGTGCCAACACAAAGAAATGTCTACAAGGAAAAAGAATATGATCCAAGTGGATTCTACTCAGCCCAGGTGGAGCTTAAGTATAAAGGCAAGAGCTCACATTTTCAGACACGAAAGTACTCAGAAAATACAGCATCTGTGAGCCATTTTGAGAAATCTACTTGATGGTGAGATCTCACTCACTAAAGGATGAATTGAAATAAAATGCCCTGTTATTCTGAAGTCATAGATATAGGTCAGGTTGGGGGCAGAGAATCCACTTAGGTGCAGGAACAGTGCTAAACATCTGAGATAATTATGGCTTCAGAATGCAGAAGCAATTGTAACTCTGATAAAACTGACAAAGTTAAAATAATAAAAGTATCAAAATTGGGAGGAAGGAGAGACCAGGTAGAAGGATATTGTTGCTCATTCCCTAAGTTGTNGCATGCTCAGTCACTCAGCCATGTCCAACTCTTTGAGACCCCATGGATCGTACAGCCCACCAGGCTCCCCTGTCCATGGACTTTTCCTGGCCAGAATACTGGAGTAGGTTGCTATTTCCTCTTCCAGGGGGTCATCTCGACCCAGGGATCCAACCCCCATCTCCCGCATGTCCTGCTTTGGCAGGTGGATTCTTTACCACTGAGCCACCTGGGAAGCCCCTTACTAGGAGTGATGATGTCAATATATGCAATTACAGTTTAGCCCATAACATGTAGCAGAATCCTACTTAGACTTGAGGCCCTCTTCATCATGTCGACACTTCCCAGCTCATCCCCTCTTTCCAGCTGGCTCTTTCCTGGGGACAAAATGAACACCTCCCTTTTCTGTTCAGCTGCGGGGTGACTCCTATCCCTTTTGCAACATCTATCACAAGCCCCTGTAATGAGCTGTTCCTGGGACTGTGCTCCCTGCTATTTCTGAGCTACTTACACAAGCCAGTCCTCTTCCGCTCCTGGCTTCTGTCTGATATTAAACACGTGATCTCCCTTCTTTGGGTCTCAGATCTTCCACATAAATGAGAAAAACAAGGCTCAGACTTGGTAAGGCTCTCATCCGTGCCTGCTCTCTGAATTAGAACGCTTGGCATAGGGTGAAGACTATGGTGGTGTTTGCTATTCCCTGATCTTTGTCCAAAGTGGGGCATGTCAGTGCTACAGAGATGCAAAATCACACAGAGCTGGGCTGAGATTGGTGGGAAGAGAAAGGACAGGTGGTGTGTGTCAGAGAGATGGGCCTTATTCCAGAAGAGGTGGCACAGACATCAATGGAAAAGGAGCAGCCTGAGGCTGTCCTCTCCAAAGTGCCATGTTCACAGGTAAGACTGAGGACAGTGGACTTCGGCTGCTGAGACATCTCTTCTGTGCGTGCTGGGAAGAAGAGTGGCACTTCTGGCCTAGAAAGCCGGCAGCAGTGACGCTAAGCCCAGCCTACCCTATGATGCTGGCTCTACTTCCTGCCCTGCCAACCAATCCCTGCACTATTTGCCACCCAGGGGTCCTCCCTCCTCTCCTGGTGGCACTGAGGTCATCAAATAAAACCTCAATGCATTCTGCAGACTCCAGATCGCTGCCTTTAGGGAAACCTCAAGTCCAGTTTGCTTAAGCAAGGGGAATTCCCTGGCCATTCTGTGGTTAAGACTCCAACCTCCCAAT
Organism: Raphicerus campestris; assembly: GCA_006410735.1. Classification (NCBI taxonomy): domain Eukaryota; kingdom Metazoa; phylum Chordata; class Mammalia; order Artiodactyla; family Bovidae; genus Raphicerus; species Raphicerus campestris. The sequence goes on along the minus strand of SJYW01032374.1, from coordinate 4,503 downwards.
GCAGGGGGCACAGGTTTGAGCCCTGGTCAGGAAGCTAAGATCACACATGCCACATGGTTCAGCCTCAAAAAAAAAACAATTCACTCGAGTGAGATGTATGAATGTATGCAGCCATCAAAATGAGAGGAACAGACAGTGAAGACTTCAGAAGGACAGTCCCTTCCTTTCTCTGGGCTAACTTCACTCCTCAGAGTGGACAGCTCTTGCTAGTCTTCATTACGCTTCCTTCTCCTGGAGGCAGACTTTCCTTCATTCAGCTACCACCGCCCCACATCCACCCACCCACATGGTTCCGGTGGAGCTGCCCACCAGGTTCCCCATTCCCTTGACCACAGCGATGACTTTGTACAAATATATTTAGATCCATTAATAAATATGTCTTTGCCACCTTAAAAATTGGACTTAAAACTTCTTTCTCTTGTAAAAAAACCTGTAAGTTCTTGTAATTGTTTTTATAAATTTGCTAATTTACTATAGGGTGCTACTACACAACAGACACTTCACAAAAGCATGTCTCCTCCTTTGCACTGGAAAGGAAAGGTTACTGAGATTTGAAATTTATAATCAGTATGTAAAACTAAAACTGCTAGAAACAAAGAGTGAAGGGAAATGGGTGTGAGAGCTGGATCATAAAAAGGCTGAGTGCCGAAGGACTGGTGCTTTCTAACTGTGGTGCTGGAGAAGACTGTTGAGAGTCCTGGGACTGCAAGGAGATCAAACCAGTCAATCCTAAGGGAAATCAACCCTGAATATTCATTAGAAGGACAAATGGTGAAGCTGAAGCTCCAATACTTTGGCCACCTGATATGAAGAGCTGATTTATCGGAAAAGACCCTCATGCTGGAAAAGATTGAAAGCAAAAGGAGAAGGGGATGACAGAGGATGAGATGGTTGGATGGCATCACTGATTCAATGGACAGAATTTGAGCAAGCTCCAGGAGTCAATGATGGACAGGGGAACCTGATGTACTGCAGTCCATGGGGTTGCAAAGAGTCAGACAGGACTTCGCAAATGAACAACAACAACAAGAAATAAAAAAAGTGAAGGGAAACAACTCTGGGAAGAAAATGAGATGCGTTTTTGTACGAAGACTATTCAAGGATTATAGGATGTATTTTTTTAAGGAAAAAAGAGAGTAATTTTATCTTAAAATAAAGTGACTAGTTTTTCCAGAATAAGAAAAGGAAAAGAATAAGACAAAACCTAAGTGGATGTAAAATACTGCAGAAGGTTTGAGGAAGATAAATTTTATGTTGTGATATCAAAACTGCTAAAAGTGAATACATTTATTTAAAAGAATTTTTCAAACGAGCTGACCAATGTACTGATACAAAACTAGAATTTAATTTTCTCTCTGTTAAAATAACAAAATAGATTATTGATCAAAGTAAAAGATTATAAAAAGTTTTTCTTTATTTTTAATGTAATCTGCCTAAGAAACAAAGATTTGTGTCCTATGAAAATACTTCCTGCACTTCACACTGTGTTTATCAAGTCTTTGACCACTTAGAAAAACTGAGTTTTTTCAATATTAAAAGAGCTAAGGGTTTTTGTTTTTACAACTATGTAATTTTATGTATTCGCCTTTAAAATATTTTAATTATCACTTTGGTTGAATGAATAACTAAGTATTGTTTTACAATGACTTATGTTCCTATTTGATCAAGTGCTTTTGACATTTTTTGATAAACTGTCCAAAATCAAGTTGTAAATGAAGTCTTTTTACCTTGAAGTAACTTTGGGAGTTTTCAGAGGGCCCTAGAAGGTCTACAAAGGTCCGTCTAGTCAAGGCTATGGCTTTTCCAGTGGTCATATATGGATGTAAGAGTTGGACTGTGAAGAAGGCTGAGTGCCAAAGAATTGATGCTGTTGAACTGTGGTGTTGGAGAAGACTCTTGAGAGTCCCTTGGCTGCAAGGAGATCCAACCAGTCCATCCTATAAGAGATCAGTCTTGAGTGTTCATTGGAAGGACTGATGTTGAAGCTGAAACTCCAATGCTTTGGCCACCTGATGAGAAGAGCTGACTCATTTGAAAAGACCCTGATGCTGGGAAAGATTGAAGGCGGGAGAAGAAGGGGATGACAGAGGATGAGATGGTTGGATGGCATCACCGACTCAATAGACATGAGTTTGAGTAAACTCCCGGAGTTGGTGATGGACAGGGAGGCCTGGCGTGCTGCAGCCCATGGGTCGCAAAGAGTTGGACATGACTAAGCGACTGAACTGAACTGAACTAGAAGGTCTGAAAAGATGTGCTCTCTCTACTTTTGAAAAGAGAAATGCTAATTTATTTAAACTTATTCAAAATATTAAGTTGCATGGAAAATATTATCAAATAAAAAGTGATGTTAAAATAAAAAGGCAATTCCCTGGTGGTCCAGTGGATGGGATCCAGTGCTCTCACTGTGGACCTGGGCTAGATCCTTGGCCAGGAACCAAGATCTCACAAGCCAAGTGGCACAGCTGGAAATATTAAAGCTTCTTAGATTATATTTACAAGGGAATACAAAAATTAGTTCAAAAATTACATGAAATTTCCAAAATTCTGCTTTATCCTGGTATCAATAATCCTGTTATCAATAATAATTCCAGCTGTTATCTTGAAATGCTGTATGTCACACAATCAGATTTACTTGTCAACTGCATAATTTTTAAAAATAATTTCTCACTAGATCTTTAGGGCTATTTTTAATCTTGGGTCATTCACAGACAGTTATTGTTTTACTCTTGATTCATTTACATTTATAGTCAACTACAGACAAAAGTGCTTTATTTTCCAAGAGATNGTATGTCACACAATCAGATTTACTTGTCAACTGCATAATTTTTAAAAATAATTTCTCACTAGATCTTTAGGGCTATTTTTAATCTTGGGTCATTCACAGACAGTTATTGTTTTACTCTTGATTCATTTACATTTATAGTCAACTACAGACAAAAGTGCTTTATTTTCCAAGAGATTCATGGAAATGACCCTAACAAGCATTCTGGAATACAGGTTTCTCATAACTCTAAAACCACAACACTAAACTGGGTAAACATTTCTGAAAATTCTAATGCAAGACTGATTCAGAAAACTGCTAACCCAAAGTCAAGCAAAATGAAAATGATGATAATTTTGATGACATAATTTAAAACATTGCTGGTTCTTTCGTGTTTTATTCTCAAGAATTNTCTGAAAATTCTAATGCAAGACTGATTCAGAAAACTGCTAACCCAAAGTCAAGCAAAATGAAAATGATGATAATTTTGATGACATAATTTAAAACATTGCTGGTTCTTTTGTGTTTTATTCTCAAGAATTAAAGAGCCCCTTTTTCTTTTATTTTTTAAGCTATCTATAACTTACTGCAATTTGGTACAGTATACCTTCAGAAACAGGAGTTGAAACATTTATCTTTCTCACCTTGCCTGATTCCCTCCAGAATTCAGAAACTCTTATCAAATATGCTCATTTTTCAAGACAATATGTGTATTTATATAAGTCCTAAAAGAATCTATTCTCCTTGTAACAGGACACAATTGTACAAGTCTTATCCTCAAGAGCTTTTTAAAGGTCTAATATGAGATTCCTTATTACCAGACAATTTTAGGGAATTAGGATTTTCTGTATGGAACCATTAAAACCCCTTGGCTAATTATTAACAAAGCTTTGACTAGAGTGTCATTTGAGAATATACATAAAATTACTATTCTTTCTACAATTGTATACATTATCAAGCCAAGTTTAATAAGGTTAGATTTATTTTACAAACATATTAATTTCACTGTAATTACCTTTGATAAAAATGGGGTGACTATTAAAAAAGCTGGTGTTTCAGTAGAAAACTATAGTGTACTTGTTATCAGATTCTAGCCCTGTTGGTTGTCTTTGATATTTTGTCGTCTACCTGTAAACCTCAGAGAAACCACCACAATGGGTCATGTGTGGACAATCTTATGCTTGTTGCTGTGTGGGCCACTCAAGAGAGTTCACCAGACCATCCAATGACATCATCAAAGACAGTCAAACTACAAACCAGGACAATTCATCAGACTGAAACTACCATCTTCGTTGAATTATTTAAAGATGATCCTAACTCAAATCTAGAAACTTTCTCAACTGCTGCTTTCCAAACTCAGAATCTGCATTTATGAGTTGCTCGAACTATTGGCCTTTGTTTTTCTTTTGTTTCCATAGAAATGCTTCTTATTAAATTACCTGATTGTTTACTTCATGTAAAGGGCTAATTTAGGTGGAAGCTGACTTATAACTCTCTCCTGAAATAAACTTCCTTGTGTTCCTCCTGTCCCAAGTAATCGTGAGGACTTGTGACTGCTCACACATCATGTGTTTCTATGTAAATAACTCAGGAAAAAAAAAAAAAAGGAAACCCAATTATACATTATCAAAAGGAAATGTCAGTTGACTTTGATGGAGAAGGAAATGGCAACCCACTCCAGTATTCTTGCCTGGAAAATCCCACGGACAGAAGAGCCTGGTAGGCTATAGTTCATGGGG
>SJYW01032366.1:6118-106370 GCA_006410735.1 Raphicerus campestris | reverse complement strand
TCAAGACACTTATCCCTGTATCTGCTCGACAGGGACCCGGACACTGTTGCTGCAGTTGGGGAGGAAAGAGGCTGTGCACGTCCCCAGGCGAGACGAGGCCTGACTCCCCTATGGGGTCTCCAGGGGAACCTCAACACCTATGTCAGCATGGGCAAGGCAAGCACAGCCTCCAGCCTCAGCACCAGACGAGGACTGAGGACCAGGCGACGAGTGGAGAGGAATCCCAAGAGGTGCCTCGCAAGTCAGACTGAGTATAGCCTCTCCTGAGGATACAGGGGTGGGTCCCTGGGGTCCCCGTCGTAACTCGAGTTGACCCCGCCGCAACTCGAGAAAAACCAGAAGCTTCTCCCCTGAAGGGAGGATGATTCCCTTGTCCGCTGCAGCATTTTGGGGGAAAATCATCCCTTCCCTCTTGGACGTCGAAAGGCTCCTTCATACCCCTACTGTGACCTAGGAAGCTCCCCTCCCCATCCGTTCCCACTCGAGAGGAACCCCGAGGGTCCTGCTGCGACTCAAGAGGAGCCCCGTTTTCCCTTGCTGAGCTCCAGATGAGGGGCCCTTTACCTGCTCCATCAGGAAAGGGTTCCCGGCTCTCCCCTCACATTCCAAGAGGTGGAACTCCCACCAGGCGATTCCAGAGAAGCCTCAGGTGTAAGGTCACATTTCCTCAAGACCCCAAATGCCTAGTCCACTCCAGATCAATATTGACTGTCCTGCACTGCCTCGACTGTCACCCCGAGGCTCAACTCCAGCACTCTGGAACTTGTGATAGCCCTGGGGTACCTCGAGGTCAAGACACTTATCCCTGTATCTGCTCGACAGGGACCCGGACACTGTTGCTGCAGTTGGGGAGGAAAGAGGCTGTGCACTTCCCCAGGCGAGACGAGGCCTGACTCCCCTATGGGGTCTCCAGGGGAACCTCAACACCTATGTCAGCATGGGCAAGGCAAGCACAGCCTCCAGCCTCAGCACCAGACGAGGACTGAGGACCAGGCGACGAGTGGAGAGGAATCCCAAGAGGTGCCTCGCAAGTCAGACTGAGTATAGCCTCTCCTGAGGATACAGGGGTGGGTCCCTGGGGTCCCCGTCGTAACTCGAGTTGACCCCGCCGCAACTCGAGAAAAACCAGAAGCTTCTCCCCTGAAGGGAGGATGATTCCCTTGTCCGCTGCAGCATTTTGGGGGAAAATCATCCCTTCCCTCTTGGACGTCGAAAGGCTCCTTCATACCCCTACTGTGACCTAGGAAGCTCCCCTCCCCATCCGTTCCCACTCGAGAGGAACCCCGAGGGTCCTGCTGCGACTCAAGAGGAGCCCCGTTTTCCCTTGCTGAGCTCCAGATGAGGGGCCCTTTACCTGCTCCATCAGGAAAGGGTTCCCGGCTCTCCCCTCACATTCCAAGAGGTGGAACTCCCACCAGGCGATTCCAGAGAAGCCTCAGGTGTAAGGTCACATTTCCTCAAGACCCCAAATGCCTAGTCCACTCCAGATCAATACTGACTGTCCTGCACTGCCTCGACTGTCACCCCGAGGCTCAACTCCAGCACTCTGGAACTTGTGATAGCCCTGGGGTACCTCGAGGTCAAGACACTTATCCCTGTATCTGCTCGACAGGGACCCGGACACTGTTGCTGCAGTTGGGGAGGAAAGAGGCTGTGCACTTCCCCAGGCGAGATGAGGCCTGACTCCCCTATTGGGTCTCCAGGGGAACCTCAACACCTATGTCAGCATGGGCAAGGCAAGCACAGGCTCTGGCCTCAGCACCAGACGAGGACTGAGGACCAGGCGACGAGTGGAGAGGAATCCCAAGAGGTGCCTCACAAGTCGCACTGAGAATGGCCTCTCCTGAGGATACAGGGGTGGGTCCCTGGGGTCCCCGTCGTAACTCGAGTTGACCCCGCCGCAACTCGAGAAAAACCAGAAGCTTCTCCCCCGAAGGGAGGGTGATTCCCTTGTCCCATGCAGCATCTCGTGGGAAATCACCCCTTCCCTCTTGGACGTCGAAAGTCTCCTTTATACCCTTGCTGTGACCTAGGAAGCTCCCCGCCCCATCCGTCCCCACTCAAGAGGAACCCCGAGGGTCCTGCCGCGACTCAAGAGGACCCCGTTTTCCCTTGCTGAGCTCCAGATGACGGGCCCTTTCCCTGGTCCATCGGGAAAGGTTTTCCGGTGCTCCCCTCGCATCCCAGGTGGTGCCTTGCATCAGGAGAGTCGGGAGGAACCTCAGCTGTCCGATCACCACTGTCCAGCACCAACAAATGCCTCGTCCAATTCAGGTGAACATGACTGCCTTGCACAGTCTCGACTGTCACCCCGAGGCTCGACTCCAAGCACACTGGCACATGAGACAGCCCTGGAGTACGTCAATGGCAAGCCACAGATCCCTGTGCCCGCTTTACAGGGAGCTGGAAACTGCAGCTGCAGTTGGGTAAGAAAGATGCCGAGCAAGTCTCCAAGCGAGAAGAGGCATGACTCCCCTGTGGGGACTCCAGAGTAACCTCAAGAACTATGAAAGCATGAGCGAGGAAATCTCAGGTTTTGAACTCAGCACCAGACGAGGACTGAGGACCCGGCAATGACTGGGGACAAATCCCCAGAGGTGCCTCCCAAGTCGCACTGAGAATGGCCTCTCCTGAGGATACATGGGCGGGTCCCTGGGGTCCCGATCATAACTCGAAAGGACCCCTTCAACTCGAGAAAAACGGAAGCTTCTTCCGTGTATGTGAGGTGTGGCCCTTGTCCACAATGACATCTCAGGGGAATTAACCCAATCCCTCGTGGACCTCAAAGGCTCCTTCACACCCTTGCTGTGACCCAAGAAGTTCCCCACCCCCCGTGCCCACTCGAGAGGAACCCCAAGGGTCCCTCCAAGACTCAAGAGGAGCCCCGTTTTCCTCTGCTGAGCTCCAGATGAGGGGCCCTTTGCCTGCTCCATCGGGAAAGGTTTACTGGCACTCCCCTCCATTCCCAAGAGGGGACCTCACATCAGGAGATTCGGGAGGAGCCTCAGGTGTCCGACCACCACTCCCCAAAGTCCCCAAATGCCTCATCCACTCCCAATGAACATGACTGCCCTGCACTATCTCGACTGTCACCCCGAGGCTCGACTCCCAACACACTGGCAAGTGAGACAGCTCTGGAGTACCTCGATGGTAAGCCACAGATCCGTATGTGCACTTTACGGGGAGCTGCACACAGCCGCTGCAGCTGGGGAAGAACGAGGCCGTACAAGTCTCCAGCGAAAAGAGGCCTGACTCCCCTGTGGGGGCTCCAGAGTAACCTCAAGTCCTATGAAATCATGAGCGAGGAAATCTCAGGCTCTGAATTCAGCACCAGACGAGGACTGATGACCCAGCGACGACTGGGGAGGAATCCCCAGAGGCGCCTCGCAAGTCACACTGAGAATTTCCTCTCCTGAGGATACAGGGGCGGTTCCCTGGTGTCCCGTTCGTAACTCGAGAGGACTCCACCGCAACTCGAGAAAAACTGGATACTTCTCCACAGTAGGCGTGGTGTGGCCCTTGTCCACAATGGCATCTCAGGGAATTCACTCCATCCCTCGTGGACCTTGAAAAGCCACTTCACACACTTGCTGTGATCCAAGAAGTTCCCCGCCCCACCGTCCCCACTCGAGAGGAACCCCAAGGGTCCCGCCAAGACTCAAGAGGGGCCGCATTTTCCCTTCTGAGCTCCAGATGGGGTACCCTTTCCCTGTTCCAACGTGAAACGTTTCGCAGTGTTCCACTTGCATCCCACGAGGAGGTTCTCGTATCTAGAATGTTGGGAGGAGTCTCACAGATTGGGCCACCATTCCGCAAGAACCCCAAATGCCTCATCCACTTCAGATGAAACTGACTGCCCAGCACTGCCTCGACTGCAACCCCGAGGCTCGACTAGGGCACACTGGCACATGTGACAGCCCTAGGGTACCTCGAGCACAAGCCATAGATCCCTGTATCCACTCGACAGTGACCCGGGCACTGTTACTGCAGTTGGGAGGAAGGCGGCCATGCACGTCTCCAGTCAAGACGAGGCCTGACTCCCCTCTGTGCGCTCCAGGGGAAGCCCAATACAAGTGTCACAACAGGCGAAGCAATCTCAAGCTACAGCCTCAGCACCAGAAGGGGACTGAGGACTTGACGCCATTCGGGAGGAATCCCCAGATGTTCCTCGCACGGAGACTGGCCTATCCTGGAGCCACAGGGGCAGATACCTGTGGTAGCCTTCATAACTGGAGAGGATCCCACTGCAACTCGAGCAAAACCAGAAGCTTCACCCTTGCAGGCGGAGTGAGGCCCTAGTCCGCTGCGGCATCCCAGGGGAAATCACCCGTTCCCTCTTGGACCTCGAAATATTCCTTCACACCCTTGCTGTGATCCAAGAAGCTCCCCGCCCTACACGTCCCCTCTCGAAAGGAACGCCGAGGGTCCCGCGGTGACACAAGAGGAGCTCCATTTTCCCATGTGCAGCTCCAGATAAGAGGCCCTTTCCATGCTCCATTGGGAAAGTGGTCCTGGCTGCCCCCTCCCATCCCAAGGGGAGGCACTGACACCAGGCGAGTCCAGAGAAGCCTCAGGCGTTGGGTAACATTTCCGCAAGACCCCCAAATTCCTAGTCTACTGCAGATGAATCTGACTGTCCTGCACTGCCTCGAATGTCACCCCGAGGCAGGGCTTCGGCACACTAGCACATGTGATAGTCCTGGGTTTCCTCAAGGTCAAGCCACTGATCCCTGTATGCACTCTACAGGGAACCGGACACTGTTGCTGCAGTTGGAGAGGAAAGCGGCTGTACAGGTATTCAGGCTAGATGAGGCCTGACTCCCCTCTGGGGGCTCCTGGGAACCCAAAGACCTATGTCAGCAAGGGCGAGGCAAGCACAGGCTCCAGCCTCAGCACCAGCCGAGGACTGAGGACCCGGAGACGTCTCGGGAAGTATCCCCACAGGTGCCTGGCAACTCGCATGGAGACTGGACTCTCCTGGGGCCAGAGGGGCGGGTACCTGGGGTCTCCTTCATAACTCGAGCGGACCCTGCCGCAACTGGAGAAAAACCAGAAGCTTCTCCCCTGCAGGAAGGGTGAGTCCCTTGTCCGCTGCAGCATCTCGGGTAAAATCACTCATTCCCTCTTGGACCTCGAAGGCGCCTTCATTCCCTTGTTGTGACCTAGGAAGATCTTCACCCCAACCGTCCCTACTGGAAAGGAACCCCGAAGGCGCGCTGTGACTAAAGTGGAGCCGCATTTTCCCCTGCTGAGCTCCAGGAGAGGGGCCCTTTCCCTGCTCCATCGAGAAAGGTTTTCATGTGCTCCACTCACATCCTAAAAGGTGGCCTCCCAACAGGAGAGTCAGAAGGAGCCTCAGGTGTCCGACCACCACTCCTTAAGTTCCCCAAATGCCTCGTCCACTCCAGATGAACATGACTGCCCTGCACTGTCTTGACTGTCACCCCGAGGCTCGACTCCCAACACACTGGCACGTGAGCCAGCCCTGCAATACCACGATGGCAAGCCACAGATTCCTGTGTCCACTTTACGGGGAGCCGAACACTGCCGCTTCAGTTGGGNTCTCAAGCTACAGCCTCAGCACCAGAAGGGGACTGAGGACTTGACGCCATTCGGGAGGAATCCCCAGATGTTCCTCGCACGGAGACTGGCCTATCCTGGAGCCACAGGGGCAGATACCTGTGGTAGCCTTCATAACTGGAGAGGATCCCACTGCAACTCGAGCAAAACCAGAAGCTTCACCCTTGCAGGTGGAGTGAGGCCCTAGTCCGCTGCGGCATCCCAGGGGAAATCACCCGTTCCCTCTTGGACCTCGAAATATTCCTTCACACCCTTGCTGTGATCCAAGAAGCTCCCCGCCCTACACGTCCCCTCTCGAAAGGAATGCCGAGGGTCCCGCGGTGACACAAGAGGAGCTCCATTTTCCCATGTGCAGCTCCAGATAAGAGGCCCTTTCCATGCTCCATTGGGAAAGTGGTCCTGGCTGCCCCCTCCCATCCCAAGGGGAGGCACTGACACCAGGCGAGTCCAGAGAAGCCTCAGGCGTTGGGTAACATTTCCGCAAGACCCCCAAATTCCTAGTCTACTGCAGATGAATCTGACTGTCCTGCACTGCCTCGAATGTCACCCCGAGGCAGGGCTTCGGCACACTAGCACATGTGATAGTCCTGGGTTTCCTCAAGGTCAAGCCACTGATCCCTGTATGCACTCTACAGGGAACCGGACACTGTTGCTGCAGTTGGAGAGGAAAGCGGCTGTACAGGTATTCAGGCTAGATGAGGCCTGACTCCCCTCTGGGGGCTCCTGGGAACCCAAAGACCTATGTCAGCAAGGGCGAGGCAAGCACAGGCTCCAGCCTCAGCACCAGCCGAGGACTGAGGACCCGGAGACGTCTCGGGAAGTATCCCCACAGGTGCCTGGCAACTCGCATGGAGACTGGACTCTCCTGGGGCCAGAGGGGCGGGTACCTGGGGTCTCCTTCATAACTCGAGCGGACCCTGCCGCAACTGGAGAAAAATCAGAAGCTTCTCCCCTGCAGGAAGGGTGAGTCCCTTGTCCGCTGCAGCATCTCGGGTAAAATCACTCATTCCCTCTTGGACCTCGAAGGCGCCTTCATTCCCTTGTTGTGACCTAGGAAGATCTTCACCCCAACCGTCCCTACTGGAAAGGAACCCCGAAGGCGCGCTGTGACTAAAGTGGAGCCGCATTTTCCCCTGCTGAGCTCCAGGAGAGGGGCCCTTTCCCTGCTCCATCGAGAAAGGTTTTCATGTGCTCCACTCACATCCTAAAAGGTGGCCTCCCAACAGGAGAGTCAGAAGGAGCCTCAGGTGTCCGACCACCACTCCTTAAGTTCCCCAAATGCCTCGTCCACTCCAGATGAACATGACTGCCCTGCACTGTCTTGACTGTCACCCCGAGGCTCGACTCCCAACACACTGGCACGTGAGCCAGCCCTGCAATACCACGATGGCAAGCCACAGATTCCTGTGTCCACTTTACGGGGAGCCGAACACTGCCGCTTCAGTTGGGGAAGAAAGAGGCCGTGAACGTTTTCAGGTGAGAAGAGGCCTGACTCCCCTGTGGGGGCTCCAGAGTAACCTCAAGACCTATGAAAGCATGAGCGAGGAAATCTCAGGCTCCGACCTCAGCACCCGGAGAGGACTGAGGATCCGGTGATGACTGGGGAGGAATCCCCAGAGGCGCCTCGAAACTCGCACTCAGAATGGCCTCTGCTGAGGATACAGTGGCTGGTCCCTGGGGTCCTCATCGTACCTTGAGAGGACCCAGTCGCAACTCGAGAAAAACCGGAAAGTTCTCCCCTGTAAGCGTGGTGTGGCCCTTGTCCGCTGCAGCACTCAGGGAAATTCACCCCGTCCTTCGTGGACCTCGAAAGGCTCCTTCACACCCTTGCTGTGACCCAAGAAATTCCCCGCCCCATCCATCCACCCTCGAGAGGAACCCCAAGGGTCCTGGCAAGACTCAAGAGGAGCCCCGTTTTCCCAAGCTGAACTCCAGATGATGGGCCCTTTCCCTACTCCGTCGGAAAGGTTTCGCAGTGTTCCCCTTGCATCCCAAGAAGAGGTGCTCACACCTGGAAAGTCGGGAGGAGTCTCACCTGTTGGGCCACCATTTCCCAAGACCCCAAAATGCCTCGTCCACTTCAGACGTCCACTGCCCTGCACTGCCTCGACTGTAACCCGGAAGCTCGACTCTGGCACACTGGCACATGTCACAGCCCTAGGGTACCTCTAGCGCAAGCCATAGATTGCTGTATCCATTCGACAGGGACCGGGACACTTTTACTGCAGTTGGGAAGAAAAACGGCCATCCACGTCTCCAGTCTTGATGAGGCCTGAGTACCCTCTGTGGGCTCCAGGTGAAGCAAAATAAAAATGTCAGCATGGGCGAGACAATCTCAGGCTGCAGCCTCAGCACCAGAAGAGGACTGAGGACTTGGAGCCACTTTGGAGGAATCCCCAGATGTGCCTCGCCCCTCACAGGGAGACTGGCCTATCCTGGGGCCACAGGGGTGGATCCCTGTGGTCCTCGTCTAACTCGAGAGGACCCCGCCACAACTCGAGAAAAACCAGAAGCTTCACCCTTGCATGCAGAGTGAGGCCCTTGTCTGCTGAGGCATCCCAGGAGAAATCACCTGTTCCCTCTTCAACTTTGAAATGCACTTTCACACCGTTGCTATGACCCAAGAAGTTCACCGCCCCACATGTCCCCACTCGAGAGGACATTGAGGGCCCACTGTGACGAAAGAAGAGCCCCGTGTTCCCCTCCTGAGCTCCAGAAGAGTGGCCCTTTCCCTGCTCCATTGAGAAAGGTTTTCATGCGCTCCCCTCACATCCTAACAGGTGGTTTCCCAACAGGAGAGTCGGGAGGAGCCTCAGGTGTTAGAGGACCACTCCCCAAGTTCCCCAAATGCCTCGTCCACTCCAGATGAACATGATTGCCCTGCACTGACTTGACTTTCACCCCGAGGCTCGACTCCCAAAACACTGGCATGGAGTACCACGATGGCAAGCCACAGGTCCCTGTGTCCACTTTACGGGGAGCCGGACACTGCCATTGCAGATGAAGAAGAAAGAGGCCGTGCACGTCTCCAGGCGAGAAGAGGCCTGACTTCCCTGTGGGGGCTCCAGAGTACCCTCAAGACCAATGAAAGCATGAGCGAGGAAATCTCAGGCTCCGACCTCAGCACCAGGAGAGGACTGAGGATCAGGCCATGACTGGGGAGGAATCCCCAGAGGCGTCTCGAAACTCGCACTGAGAATATCCTCTGCTGAGGATACAGGGGCTGGTACCTGGGGTCCCCGTCGTAACTCGACAGGACCCCTCCACAACTCAAGAAAAACCAGAAGCGTTTCCCCTGCAGGCGTGGTGTGTACCTTGTCTGCAACAGCATCTCAGGTGAATTCACTCCGTCCCTCGCGAACCTCGAAAGGCTCCTTCACACCCTTGCTCTGACCAAGAAGTTCCCCGCCCCACCCATCCCCACTAGAGAGGAACAACAAGGGTCTCGCCAAGACTCAAGAGGAGACCCGTTTTCCCCTGCTGAGCTCCAGATGAGGGGCCCTTTCCCTGCTCCATGGGGAAAGGTTTATGGCGCTCCCCTCGCATCCCAAGAGGTGGGCTCGCAACAGGAGAGTAGAGAGGAGCCTCAGGTGTCCGACTACCACTACCCAAGATCCCCAAATGCCTCGTCCACTCCAGATGAACATAACTGCCCTGCACTGCCTCGACTGGAACCCCAAGGCTCGACTCCGGCACAGTGGCACCTGTCCCAGCCCTAGAGTACCTCGAGTGCAAGCCATAGATCCCTATATCTGCTCGACAGGGACCCGGACACTGTTACTGCTGTTGGGAAGGAAAGCGGCCGTGCACGTCTCCGGTCTTGATGAGGCCTGACTACCCTCTGTGGGCTCCAGGGGAAGCCCCATACAAATGTCAGCACGGGCGAGGCAATCTCAGGCTGCAGCCTCAGCACCAGAAGGTGACTGAGGACTTGGCGCCACTTGGGAAAAATCCCCAGATGTGCTTCGCCCCTCACACAGAGACTGGCTTATCCTGGGGCCACAGGGGCAGATTCCTGTGGTCCCCGTCATAACTCGAGAGGACCCAGCCACAACTCGAGAAAAACAAGAAGCTTCACCCTTGCATTGGAGTGAGGCCCTTGTCCGCTGAGGCATTCCGGGAGAAATCACCCATTCCATTTGGACCACGAAATGCTCTTTCACACCCTTACTATGACCCAAGAAGTTCCCGGCCCCACACGTTCCCACTCGAGAGGAGGCAGAGTGTCCCACCGCGACTCAAATGAGTTCCATTTTCCCATGCTGAGCTCCAGATGAGGGACCCTTTCCCTGCTCCATCAGGAAAGGGTTCCCGGCTCTCCTCTCACATCCCAAGAGGATGCACTCTCACCAGGCGAGTCCAGAGAAGCCTCAGGCGTCAAGTCAAATTTCCACAAGACCCCCAAATGCCTAGTCCACTCCAGATGAATCTGACTGTCCTTCACTGCCTCGACTGTCACCCCGATGCTCGACTCCAGCACACTGGCACTTGTGATTGCCCTGGGGTACCTTGAATTCAAGCCACTGATCCCTGTATCTGCTCGACAGGGATCCGGACACTGTTGCTGCAGGTGGGGAGGAAAGCGGCTGTGCAGGTCCCAGGCAAGACGAGGCATGACTCCCCTATGGAAGCTCCAGGGGAACCCCAAGACCTATGTCAGCATGGGTTAGGCAAGCACAGCTTCCAGCCTCAGAACCACACGACGACTGAGGACCCGTCGACGTCTCAGGAGGAATCCCCACAGGTGCCTTGCAACTTGCATGGGGACGGGCCTCTCCTGAGGCCACAGTGGCACGTCCCTTGGGACCCCGTCGTAACTCGAGAGGACCCCGCCGCAACTCGAGAAAAACGAGAAGCTTCTCCCTTGCAGGTAGGGTGAGTCCCTTGTAAGCTGCAGCATCTCTGGTGAAAAAACACCTTCACTCTTGGACCTCGATAGTCTCCTTCATACCCTTGTTGCGACCTAGGAAGTTCCCCGCCCCAACTGTCCCCACTCGAGTGGAACACTGAGGGTCCCACCGTGACTCAAGAGAAGCCCTGTTTTCCCGTGCTGAGCTCCAGAGGAGTGGCCCTTGCCTGCTCCATCTGAAAAGGATTTCCGGTGCTCCCCTCGCATTCCAAGAGGTGGCCTCGCATCAGGAGAGTCGGGAGGAGCCTCAGGTGTCCGACCACCACACCCTAAGACTCCCAAATGCCTCGTCCACTCCAGATGAACATGACTGACCTGCACTGTCTCGACTGCCACCCCGAGGTTCGACTCCCAGCACACTGGCACGTTAGACATCCTTGGAGTACCTCGATGGCAAGCCACAGATCCTTGTGTCTGCTTTACGGGGAGCCGGACACTGCCGGTGCAGTTGCAGAAGAAAGAGGCCTTTCAAGACTCCAGGTGAGAAGAGGCCTGACTCCCCTTTGTGGTCTCCAGAGTAACCTCAAGACCTATGAAAACATGAGCGAGGAAATCTCAGGCTCTGACCTCAGCACTAGACGAATACTGAGCACCCAATGATGACTGGGCAGGAATTCCCAGACGCGCCTCGCAACTCACACTGAGAATGGCCTCTCCTGAAGATAAAGGGGCGGGACCTTGGGGTCCTCATCGTAACTCGTGAGGACCCTGCCGCAACTCGAGAAAAACCGGAAGCTTCTCCGATGCAGGCGTGGTGTGGCCCTTGTCTGCAATGGCATCTACTGGGAATTCACTCCGTCCCTCACGGACCTCACAAGGCTCCTTCACACCCTTGCTGTGACCCTAGAAGTTCCCAGCCCCACCCGTCCCCACTCGGAAGGAACCCAAACGGTCCCGCCAAGAGTCAAGAGAAGCCCCGTTTTCCCATGCTGACTTCCAGATGACAGGCCCTTTCAGTGCTTCATTGGGTAAGATTTTACGGTGTTCCCCTCGCATCCCAAGAGAAGGTGCTCGCACCTGGAAAGTCGGGAGGAGTCTCACAGTTTGGGCCAGCATTCTCCACGACCCCCAAATGCCTCATCCACTTTAAATGAACCTGACTGCCTTTCTCTGCCTCGGCTGTAACCCCGAAGCTCGCCTCTGGCATACTGGCACATGTGACAGCCCTAGGATACCTCGAGCGCAACCGTAGATCCCTGTATCCGCTCGACAGGGAGCCGGACACTGTTACTGCATTTGGGGAGGAAAGCGGCTGTGCACGTCCCCAGGCGAGACGAGGCCTGACTCCCCTATGGGGGCTCCAGGAGAACCCCAAGACCTATGTCAGCAAGGGCGAGGTAAGCACAGGCGCCGGCCTCAGCACCAGATGCGGACTGAGGACCCGGTGAAATTTCGGGAGGAATCCTCAGAGGTGCTTCGCAACTCCCACGGAGACTGGCCTCTCCTGAGGCCACAGGGGCGGGTCCCTGGGATCACCGTCATAACTCGAGAGGACCCCACCGCAACTCGAGAAAAACCGGAAGCTTCTTCCCTGCAGGGAGGGTGAGTACCTTGTCTGCTGCAGCATCTCACGGGAAATCACCCCTTCCCCCTTGGACTTTGAAAGGCTCCTTCATACCCTTGATGTGACTTTGAAAGTTCCCTGGCCCAACTGTCCCCCTGAAGAGGAACCCCGAGGGTCCCATTACAACTCAAGAGAGGCCCCGTTTTCCCCTGCTGAGCTTAAGTTGAGGGGCCGTTTCCCTTCTCCATTGTGAAAGGTTTTCCGGAGCTCCCCTCTCTTCCCAAGAGGTGGCCTCGCATCAGGAGTGTCGGGAGGAACCTCAGGTGTCCGACCCCCACTCCCCAAGATCCCCAAATGCCTCTTTCACTCCAGATGAACATGGCTGCTCTGCACTGTCTCGACTGTCACCACGAGGGTCGACTCCCAACACACTGGCACGTGAGATAGCCCTGGATTACCTCGATGGCAAGCCATAGATCCCATGTCCCCTTTACGGGGAGCCGGACACTGCCACTGCAGTTGGGGAAGAAAGAGGCCATGCAAGTCTCCAGGAGAGAAGAGGCTTGACTCCCCTGTGGGGGCTCCAGAGTTACCTCAAAACCTATGAAAGCACGTGCGAGGAAATCTCAGGCTCCGAACTCAGCAACCGACGTGGACTGAGGACCCAGCAATGACTGGGGAGGAATCCCCAGAGGCCCTTCTCAACTCGCACAGAGAATGGCCTCTCCTGAGGATACAAGGGCGAGTCCCTGGGGTCCCAGTCATAACTCGAGAGGACCACGCTGCAACTGGAGAAAAACTGTTAGTTTTTCCCCTGCAGGCTTGTTGTGGCCCTTGTCCACAATGGCATCTCAGAGGAATACACTCCGTGACTCGTGGGCCATGAAAGGCTACTTCAAACCCTTGCTGTGACCCAAGAATTTCCCTGCACCACCCGTCCCCACTCGAGAGGAACCCCAACGGTCTCACCAAGACTCGAGTAGCCCCATTTTCCCTGCTGAGCTCCAGATGAGGGGCCCTTTCCCTGCTCCATGGGGAAAGGTTTCGCGGTGTTCCCCTCGCACCCCAAGAGGAGGTGCATGCAACTGGAAAGTCGGGAGGAGTCTCCCAGGTGGGGCCACCATTCCCCAAGTCCCCCAAATGCCTCTTCCATTTCAGATGAAACTGACTGCCCTGCACTGCCTCGACTGTCACCCTGAGGGTCAACTCCGGCACACTGACACGTGTAACAGCATTAGGGTACATCGAGCGCAAGACATAGATCCCTGTGTCTGCTCAACAGGGACCCAGACACTGTTACTTCAGTTGGGAAGGAAAGCGGAAGTGCATGGCTCCAGAGGAAAAGAGGCCTGACTCCCCTCTACGGGCTCCAGGGGAAGCCTAATACAAAAGTCAGCACAGGCGAGGCAATCTCAGGTTTCAGCCTCAGCACCAGAAGGGGACTGAGGACTAAACACAACTGGTGAGGAATCCCCAGATATGCCTCGCCCCTCGCACGGAGACTGGCCTATACTGGGGCCACAGGGGCAGATCCCTGTGGTCCCCGTTGTACTCAAGAGGACCCCGCTGCAACTCGAGAAAAAGCAGAAGCTTCACCCTTGCAAGCGGAGTGAGGCCCTTGTCAGCTGCAGCGTCCCGGGTGAAATCACCCGTTCCCTCTTGGACCTCGAAATGCTCTTTCCCACCCTTGCTGTGACCCATGAATTTACCCGCCCCACACGTCCCCAATCGAGAGGACCGCCGAGGGTCCCAGTTCGAATCAAGAGGAGCTCTCTTTTATCATGCTCAGCTCCAGTTGAGGGGCCATTTCCCTGCTCCATAGGGATAGGGTTCCTGGCTCTCCCCTTGGATCCCAAGAGGAGGCACTCACACCAGGCGAGTCCAAAGGAGCCTGAGGCGTCGGGTCACATTCCAGCAAGACTCCCAAATGCCTAGTCCACTCCAGATGAATCTGACTGTCCTGAACTGCCTCGACTGTCACCCTGAGGCATTTCTCCAGCACACTGGCAGGTGTGATTGCCCTGGGGTACCTCGAGGTCAAGAAACTGATTGCTGTATCTGCTCGACAGGGATCCGGACACTGTTGCTGCAGTTGCGGAGGAAAACGGCTTTGCACGTCCCCAGGCGAGACGAGGCCTGACTCCGCTATGAGGGCTCCAGGAGAACCCCAAGACCTATGTCAGCATGGGAGAGGCAGCAGAGGCTCCAGCCTCAGGACCAGACGAGGACTGAGGACCCATCAACATCTCGGGAGGTATACCCACAGGTGCCTTGCAACTCGCACTGAGACTGGCCTCTCCTGAGGCCACATTGGCGGGTCGCTGGGGAACCCGTCATAACTCGAGAGGACAGTGGCAAAATTGGAGAAAAATCAGAAGCTTCTCCCCTGCAGGCAGTGTGAGATCTTGTGTGCTGCAGCATTTCGGTGGAAATCACTCATTTCCTTTTGGACCTCGAAAGGCGCCCTCATCCCTCGTTGTGACCTAGGAAGATCTCCACCCCAACTGTCCCCACTTGAGAGGTACATCGAGGGACCGCTGTGACTAAAGAGGAGACCCGTTTTCCCCTGCTGAGCTCCAGAATAGGGGCCCTTTCCGTGCTCCATCGAGAAAAGTTTTCATGCGCTCCCCTCGCATCCTAAGAGGTGGCCTCCCATCAGGAGAGTCGGGAGGAGCCTCAGGTGTCCGACCACCAATCCCCAAGATCCTCAAATGCCTCGTCCACTCCAAATGAACATGACTGCCCTGCAATGACTCGACTGTAACACCGAGGCTCGACTCCGGCACAGTGGCACGTGGCACAGCCCTAGAGTACTTTGAGCGCAAGCCATAGATCCCTGTATCCGCTCGACAGGGACCCAGATACCTTTACTGCACTTGGGAGGAAAGCGGCCGTGCACGTCTCCAGTCTTGATGAGGCCTGACTAACCTCTGTGGGCTCCAGGGGAAGCCCCATACAAATGTCAGCATGGGCGAGGCAATCTCAGGCTGCAGCCTCAGCACCAGAAGGGTACTGAGGACTTTGCACCATTTGGGAAGAATCCCCAGATATGCCTCCCCCCTTGCACGGAGACTGGCCTATCCTGGGGCCACAGGGGCGGATCCCTGTGGTCCCTGTCGTAACTCGAGAGGACCCAGCCACAACTCGAGAAAAACCAGAAGCTTCACCCTTGCAGCGAAGTGAGGCCCTTGTCCGCTGAGGCATCCCGGGAGAAATCACCCATTCCCTCTTGGACTTCGAAATGCTCTTTCACACCCTTGCTATGACCCAAGAAATTCCCCGCCCCACACCTCTCCACTCGAGAGGATGCCGTGTCCCACCGTGACTCAAATGGACTCCATTTTCCCATGCTGAGCTGCAGATGAGGGGCCCTTTCCCTGCTTTATCGGGAAATGGTTCCCGGCTCTCCCCTCGCATCCCAAGAGGACGCACTCTCACCAGGCGAGTCCAGAGAAGCCTCAGGATTCGTGCCACATTTCCAGAAGACCCCCAAATGCCTAGTCCACTCCAAATGAATCTGACTGTCCTGCACTGCCTCGACTGTCACTCCGAGGCTCGACTCCAGCACACTGGCACTTGTGATTGCCCTGGGGTACCTCGAGGTCAAGCCACTGATCCCTGTATCCACTCGACAGGGATCCAGACACTGTTTCTGCAGTTGGGGAGGAAAGCGGCTGTGCACGTCCCCAGGCGAGATAAGGCCTGACTCCCCTATGGGGGCTCCAGGGGAACCCCAAGACCTATGTCAGCATGGGTTAGGCAAGCACAGGTTCCAGCCTCAGAACCAGACGAGGACTGAGGACCCGGCAACATCTCGGGAGGTATCCCCACAGGTGCCTTGCAACTCGAATGGAGATTGGCCTCTCCTGAGGCTAAAGTGGCAGGTCCCTGGGTACCCCGTCGTAACTCGAGAGGACCCCGCTGCAACTCAAGAAAAACCAGAATCTTCTCCCCTGCAGTTAGGGTGAGTCCCTTGTCCGCTGCAGCATCTCGGAGGAAATCAACCCTTCCATCTTGGACCTCGAAATGTTCCTTCATAAGCTTGTTGTGACATAGGAAGTTCACCGCCCCAACCGTCCCCACTCGAGAGGAACATAGAGGGTCCCACTGGGACTCAAGAGGAGCCCCGTTTTCCCCTGTTGAGCTCCAGATGATGGGCCCTTTCCCTGCTTCATCAGAAAGGTTTCTCGGTGTTCCCCTCGCATCCCACGAGGAGGTGCTCACACCTGGAAATTAGGGAGGAGTCTCACAGGTTAGGCCACCATTCCCCAAGACCCCCAAATGCCTCGTCCACTTCAGATGAACCTGACTGCCCTGCATTGCCTCGACTGTTACCCCGAGGCTTGACTCAGGCACACTGGTACGTGTGACAGCCCTAGGGTACCTCGAGTGCAAGCCATAGATCCCGGTATTCGATTGACATGGACCCTGACACTCTTACTGCAGTTGGGAAGGAAAGTGGCCGTGCACGACTCCAGGTGAGTCGAGGTCTGACTCCCCTCTGCATGCTCCAGAGGAAGCCCAATACAAATGGCAGCACGGGCGAGGCAATCTGGGCTGCTGCCTCAGCACCAGAAGGGGCCTGAGGACTTGGTGCCATTGGGGAGGAATCCCCAGATATGCCTCACCCCTCGCATGGAGACTGGCCTATCCTGGGGCCACAGGGCCGGATCCCTGTGGTCCCCTTCGTAACTCGAGAGGCTGGAGAAAAACCAGAATTTCAGCCTTGCAGGCTAAGTGAGGCCCTTGTCCATTTTGGCATGCCAGGGGAAATCACCCGTTCCCTCTTGGACGTCAAAATGCTCTTTCACACCCTTACTGTGACCCAAGAAGATCCACGTCCCATGTGTCCCCTCTAGACAGGAACCCCAAGGGTCCCACCAAGACACAAGAGGATCCGGGTCACATTGCCCAAGAACCCCAAATGTCTGATCCGCATTAGATGAACCTGACTGACCTGCACTGCCTCGACTGTCACCCCAAGGCTCGACTCCAGCACACTGGTAGGTGTGACAGCCCTAGGGTACTTCGAAAGCAAGCCATAGATCTCTGTATACGCTCGAGAGGGACCCGGACACTGTTACTGCAGTTGGGAAAGAAAGCGGCTGTGCATGTCTCCAGTCGAGACGAGGCCTGACTCCCCTCTGTGGGCTCCAGGGGAAGCCCAGTACAAATGTCAGCACGGGTGAGACAATCTCAGGCTGCAGCCTCAGTACCAGACGGGACTGAGGACGTGACCCCACTGGGGAGGAATCCCCAGATGTGCCTCGCCCCTCTCACGGAGACTGGCCTATCCTGGGGCCACAGGGCACTCATGCAGAGCTCCATTTACCCATGCTCAGCTCCAGATGAGGGGCCCTGTTTCTGCTCCATCGGGAAAAGGTTCCAAGCTCTCCCCTCGCATCCCAAGAGGAGGCACTAGCACCAGGCGAGTCCAGAGAAGCCTCAGGCTTCAGGTCACATTTCCGCAAGACCCCCAAATGCCTAGTCCACTCCAGATGAATCTGATTGTCTTGCATTGCCTCGACTGTCACAGGGATCTGTGGCTTGCCATCAAGGTACTCTAGGGCTGTCTCACGTACCAGTGTGTTGGGAGTCGAACCTCGGGGTGACAGTCGAGACAGTGCAGGGCAGTCATGTTCATCTGGAGTGGACGAGGCATTTGGGGATCTTGGAGAGTGGTGGTCGGACACCTGAGGCTCCTCCCGACACTCCTGATGTGAGGCCACCTCTAGGGGTGCGAGGGAAGTGCCGGAAAACCTTTCCGGATTGATCAGGTAAAGGGTCCCTCATCTGGAGCTCAGCAGGGGAAAATGATGCTCCTATTGAGTCGCAGCAGGACCCTCGGAGTTCCTCTTGTGAGGGTAGTGTTGGGGCAGGGAACTTCCTAGGTCACAACAAGGGTATGAACAAGCCTTTGGAGGGCAAAGAGGGAAGGGGTGATTTCCCTGAGATGCTGCTGTGGACAAGGGACTCACCCACCCTTCAGGGGAGAAGCTTCGGTTTTTTCACGAGTTACAGCGGGGTCCTCTCAAGTTATGACGGGGACCCCAGGGACACGCCCCTGTGCCCTAAGGAGAGGCCAGTCTCCTTGTGAGTTGTGAGGCACTTGTGGGGATTCCTCCCGAGACATCACCGGGTCCTCATTCCTCATCTGGTGCTGAGGCCAGAGCCTGTGCTTGCCTCGCCCATGCTGACATAGGTTTTGGGGTTCCTCTGGAGCCCCCATAGGGTAGTCAGGCCTCGTCTCGCCTGGGGACGTGCACAGCCGCTTTCCTCCCAAACTGCACAACAGTGTCTTGGTCCCTGTCCAGTGGATACAGGGATCAGTGGCTTGACCTCGAAGTTCCCCAGGGTTATCACACATGAAAGTGTGCCTGAGTCGAGCCTCGGGGTGACAGTCAAGGCAGTGCAGGACAGTCAAATTCATCTAGATTGGAGTAGGCATTTGAGGGTCTTTCGGAAATGGGCCCCGGCGCCTAAGGCTTCTCTGGACTCGCCCGGTGTGAGTGCTTCTTCTTGGGATGCTAGGGGAGAGTCGGGAACCCTTTCTCGATGGAGCAGGGAAAGGGCCCCTCATCTGGAGCTGAGCATGGGAAAATGGAGATCCTCTTGAGTCATGGCGGGACCTTCGCCTGTCCTCTCGAGTGGGGACGTCTGGGCGGGGAACATCTTGCGTCACAGAAAGGGTGTGAAAGAGCATTTCCAGGTCCAAGAAGGAACGGGTGATTTCCCCCGGGACAGAGCAGGGGACAAGGGCCTCACTCCGCCTGCAAGGGTAAAGCATCTGCTTTTTCTTCAGTTGCAGCGGGGTCATCTCGACTTAAGAAGGGGACCCCAGGGACCCGCCCGTGTGGCCTCTGGAAAGGACAGTCTCCATGCGAGTTGCGAGGCAACTGTGGGGATTCCTCCTGAAACATCACCGGGTCTTCTGTCCTGGTCTGGTGCTGCGGCCGGAGCCTGTGCTGCCTCGTCCATGCTGACATAGGTCTTGGGGTACCCCTGGAACCCCGGTAGGGGATTCAGTCCTCGTCTCCCCTGGGGACGTGCACAGCAGCTTTCCTACCCAACTGCAGCAACAGTGTCTGGGTCCCCGTGGAGCGAATACATTGATCAGTGTCTTGACCTCGAGGTACCCCAGGGCTATCACACGTGCCAGTGTGCCCAAGTCGAGACTAGGGGTGACAGTCGAGGCAGTGCAGGACAGTCAGATTCATCTGGAGTGGACTAGGCATTTGGAGGTCCTGCGGAATTGTGACCCGACACCTGAGGATTCTCTGGACTCGCCTGATGTGAGTGCCTACTCTTGGGATGCGAGTGGACAGCCTGGAAACTTTTCCCGATGGAGCAAGTAAAGAGCCCCTCACCTAGAGCTGAGCATGGGGAAATGGAGATCCTCTTGAGACGTGGTGGGACCCTTGGCAGTTCTCCTGAGTGGGGACGTGTAGGGCGGGGAACTTCTTGGGTCACAGCAAGGGTGTGAAGGAGCATTTCGAGGTCCAAGAGGGAGTGGTTGATTTTCCCCCCAGTGTGCCGGAGTCGAGCCTCGGGGTTACAGTCTAGGCAGTGCAGGGCAGTCAGGTTCATCTGAAATCGACGAGGCATTTGGGGTCCTTGGGGAATGGTGGCCCAACCTGTGAGACTTCTCCCGACATTCCAGGTACAAGCACCTCCTCTTGAGATGTGAGGGAACACCGCGAAACCTTTCCCGAAGGAGCAGGGAAAGGGCCCCTTATCTGGAGCTCAGCAGGGGAAAACGGGTCTCCTCTTGAGACTTGGCGGGATCCTTGGGGTTCCTCTCGAGTGGGGACGGTGGGGCGGGGAACTTCTTGGGTCACAACAAGGGTGTGAAGGAGCCTTTTGAGGTCCACGAGGGACGGGGTGAATTCCCCTGAGATGCCGTTGCATACAAGGGCCACACCACGCCTGCAGAGGAGAAGCTTCCGGTTCTTCTCGAGTTGTGGTGAGGTCCTCTCGAGTAACTAGGGGACCCCACGGACCCGCCCCTGTATCCTCAGGAGAGGCCATTCTCAGTGCAAGTTGCGAGGGTCCTCTGCGGATTCCTCCCCTGTCATCGCTGGGTCCTCAGCCCTCGTCTGGTGCTGAGGTCAGAGCCTGAGATATCCTCGCTCATGCTTTCATAGGTCTTGAGGTTACTCTGGAGCCCCCACAGGGGAGTCAGGCCTCTTCTCGCCTAGAATGTAGCACGGCCTCATTCTTCCCAACTGCAGCGGCAGTGTCCAGCTCCCCGTCAAGCGGACACAGGGATCTATGGCTTGCCATCGAGGTACTCCATGGCTGTCTCATGTGCCAGTGTGTTAGGAGTCGAGCCTCTGGGTGACAGTCGAGACAGTGCAGGCAGTCATGTTCATTTGGAGTGGACGAGGCATTTGGGGATTTTGGGGATCTTGGGGAGTGATGGTCGGACACCTGAGGCTCCTCCCGACTCTCCTGATGCGAGGCCAACTCTTGGGTTGAGAGGAGAGCGCCAGTAATCCTTACCGATGGAGCAGAGAAAGGGCCCATCATCTGGATCTCAGCAGGAGAAAACGCCTCTCCTCTTGAGTCACGGCAGACCCTCGGGGTTCCTTTCGAGTGGGGACGGTTCAGGCGGGGAACTTCGTAGGTCACAACAAGGGTATGAAGGAGCCTTTGGAGGTCTAAGAGTGAAGGGGTGATTTCCCCCTAGATGCTGCAGTGGACAAGTGACTCACCCTCCCTGCAGGGGAAAACCCTCCGGTTTTTCTCCAGTAGCGACCAGGTCCTCTCGAGTTTCGAAGGGGATCCCAGGGACACGCACCTGTGGCCTCAGGGAAGGCCAGTCTCCAGGCAAGTTGCCAGGCACCTGTGGGCATTCCTCCCCTGATGTTCCCGGTCCTCACTGTTTGTCTGGTGCTTAGGCAGGAGCCTGTGATTGCCTCGCTCATAGTTTCATAGGACTTGAGGTTACTCTGGAGCCCCCACAGGGGAGTCAGGCCTCATCTTGCCTGGAGACGTGCACAGTACTTTCCTCCGCAACTGCAGCAACAGTGTCCAGGTCCCTGTCTAGGGGATTCAGGGATCAGTGGCTTGCTCTCGAGGTACCTCAGGGCTATCACACATGCCAGTCTGCCGGAATCAAGTCTCTGGGTGACAGCTGAGGCAGTGCAATGCAGTCAGGTTCATCTAGAGTGGACGAGGTACTTGGGGGTCTTGGGGAATGGTGTCTTAAATCGTGAGACTCCTCCCGACTCTCCAGGTGGGGGCACCTCCTCTTGACATGTGAGGGGAACACTGCGAAACCTTTCCCGACAGAGCAGGGAAAGCGCCCCTCATCTGGAGCTCAGCAAGGGAAAATGGGACTCTTCTTGAATCTTGTTGGGACGCTCATGGTTCCTCTCGAGTGGGCACGGTTGGGGTGGGGAACGTCTTGGGTCACAGCAAGGGTGTGAAGGAGCCTTTTCAGGTCTAAGAGGAAAGGGTTGATTTCCTGCGAGATTCCCCCCAGACAAGGGCCTCACCCCACATGCAGGGGAGAAGTTTCTGGTTTTACTCGAGTGCCAGTGGGGTCCTCTCGAGTTACTGCAGGACCCCAGAAACCCGCCCTTGTGGCCACAGGAGAAGGCAGTCTCCGAGCAATTTGTGAGACACCTCTGGGAATTCAACCCCAGTCATCGCTGGGTCTTCAGTCCTGGTCTGGTGCTGAAGCTGGAGCCTGAGCTTGCTTCACCCATGCTGACATAGGTCTTGGGTTTCTGCTGGAGCCCCCACACGGGAGTCAGTCCTTGTATCGCCTGGAAACGTGCACCCCCGCCTTCCTCCCCAACCGCAGCAACAGTGTCCGTGTCCCTGTCTAGCAGATACAGGGATCTGTTACTTTCCCTTGAGGTACCCCAGGGCTGTCACACATGCCAGTGTGCCGGATTTGAGCCTCAGGGTGACAGTCGAGGCAGTGCAGGGCAGGCAGGTTCATCTGGAGTGTATGAGGCATTTTGGGGTCTTGGGGAATGGTGGCCCAATCTGTGAGACTCCTCCCGACTCTCCAAGTGTGAGCACAACCTCTTGAAATGGGAGGGGAACACCGCGAAGCCTTTCCCTACGGAGCAGGGAAAGGGCCCCTCATCTAGAGCTCAGCAGGTCAAAACGGGGCTCCTCTTGAGTCTTGTCGGGACCATGGCGGTTCCTTTCGAGTGGGGACGTGTGGACCTGTCAACTTCTTGGATCACAGCAAGGTTGTGAAGGAGCCTTTCGAGGTCCAAGAGGGACGGGCTGAATTTCCCTGAGATGCTGCCGCCAAAAAGGGCCTCACACCGCCTACAGGGGAGAAGCTTCTCTTTTTTCTTGAGTTGCCCCCAGGTCATCTCTAGTTATAACTGGGGCCCCAGGGACTCGCCTCTGTGCCTTGAGGAGAGGCCAGTCTCTGAGCCTGTTGAGAGGATCCTCTGGGGATTCCTCCACAGTCATCGATGTGTCCTCAGTCCTCTTCTAGTGCCAAGGCCAGAGCCTGAGCTTTCCTCGCAGTGCTGATGTAGGTCTTGGTGTTCCCTTGGAGCCCCCTCAGGGGAGTCAGGCCTCGTCTCGCCCATAGACGTGCAGGTCCGCTTTACTCCAGGGTGCAGCAGCTGTGTCGTGCTCTACGTCAAGCAGACAAGGGATCTGTGGCTTGTCCTGGAGGTACCCCAGGGCTAACACACGTGCCAGGTTGTTGGCAGTCGAGCCTCACAGAGGAAGTCGAGGCAGTGCAGGGCAGTCAGGTTCATTTGGAGTGGAATAGGCATTTGAGGGTCTTGAGGAAAGGTGACCAGAGGCCTGAGGCGCTTGTCGACCCACCTGGTGTGAGGGCCTCCTATTGGAATGTGAGGGGAGAGCTGAGAAACCTTTCCCGATGGAGCAGGGAAAAAGCCCCTCATCTGGAGCTGAGCAGGGGAAAATGGAGTTCCTCTTGAGTCACGGTGGGACCCTCAGCAGTCCTCTCGTGTGGGGACGTGTGGTACGGGGAACTTCTTGGTTCACAGCAATGGTGTGAAGGAGCATTTCGAGGTCCAAGAGTGAACGGGTGATTTCTCCCGGATCACCGCAATGGACAAGGGCCTCAATCCACCTGCAAGGGAGAAGCTTCTGATTTTTCTTGAGTTGCGGCAGAGTCCTCAAGTTATGACCGAGACCCCAGGAACCCTCCACTCTGGCCTCAGGAGAGGCCAGTCTCCGTGAGAGTTGCCACTGGGTATTCCTCCCGAGTCGTTGCCGGGTACCCAGGCCTCGTTTGGTGCTGAGGCCGTGGCCTGAGCTTGCCTCGCCCATGCTGACTTCGGTCTTTGGGTTTCACTGGAACTCCCACAGGGGAGTCAGGCCTCTTCTCGCCTGGAGAGGTGCACAGCCGCTTTCCTTCCCATCTGCAGCGGAAGTATCCAGCACCCCTTTGACCGGACACAGGGATCTCTGGATCGCCCTCGAGCTACCCCAGGGCTGTCACACGTGCCAGTGTGTCGAAAATCGAGTCTCGAGGTGACAGTCCAGGCAGTGCAGGGCAGTGAGGTTCATCAGGAATGGACGAGGCATTTGGGGGTTTTGGGAATGATGGGCCTACCCCTGATGCTCGTCCTGTCTCTTGTCGTTCATGGGTCTCTTCTTGGGATGCCCATGAAGGGCCGTGAACAGTTTCCGATGGAGCAGGGAAAGGGCCTGTCATCTGGAGCTCAGCAGGTGAAAACTGTGCTCCTCTTGAGTCTTGGCGGGACCCTCGGGGTTCCTCTCGAGTGGGGACAGGTGGGGCGGGGTACTTCTTTGGTCACAACAAGGGTGTGAAGGAGCCTTGCGAGGTCTAGGAGGGAAGGGGTAATTTCCCCCGAGATTCCCCTGTGGACAAGGGCCTCACTCCACCTGAAGGGGAGAAGGTTCTGGTTTTTCTCGAGTGCCATTGGGGTCCTCTCGAGTTACAACAGGACCCCAGAAACCCACCCTTGTGGCCACAGAAGAGGACAGTCTCCGAGCGAGTTGTGAGGCGTCTCTGGGGATTCATCCCCAGTAGTCGCCGGGTCCTCAGTCCTGGTCTGATGCTGAAGCTGGAGCCTGAGCTTGACTCGCCCATGCTGACATAGGCCTTGGGTTTCCGCTGGAGCCCCCACACGGGAGTCAAGCCTCGTCTCACCTGGAAATGTGCACTGCCAGTTTCCTCCTCAATTGCAGCAACAGTGTTTGGGTCCCTATCTAGCGGACACAGGATCTGTGGCTTGCCATCGAGGTACTCCAGGGCTGTCACACATGCCAGTGTGCAGGAGTCGCGCCTCCAGGTGACACTCGAGGCAATGCAGGGCAAGCAGGTTCATCTAGAGTGGAGGAGGCATTTGGGGGTCTTGGAGAATGGTGGCCCAATCTGTGAGACTCCTTCCAAATCTCAAGAAGTGAGCACCTCCTCTTGGGATGTGAGGGGAACACCGTGAAACTTTTCCCATTGGAGCAGTGAAAGGGCCCCTCATCTGGAGCTCAGCAGGGGGAAACCGGGCTCCTCTTGAGGCTTGGCGGGACCCTCAGGGTTCATCTCACGTCGGGACGGGTGGGGTGGAAGCTTTTTGGGACACAGGAAGTGTGTGAAGGAGCCTTTCGAGTTCCAAGAGGGATGGGGTGAATTCCCCTGAGATGCCGCCCCGTACAAGAGCCACGGCATGCCTGCTGGGGAGAAGCTTCTGGTTTTTCTCGAGTTGCGGCAGGGTCGTCAGGAGGTACGACAGGGACCCCAGGGACCTGCCCCTGTATCCTCAGGAGAGGCCATTCTCAGTGCGAGTTGCCAGGCTTCTCTGGGGATTCGTGCCCAGTTGTCACCGGGTCCTCAGTCCTCATCTGTTGCTGAGGTCAGAGCCTGAGATTTCCTCACTCATGCTTTCATAGATCTTGAGGTTACTCTGGAGCCCCACAGGGGAGTCAGGCCTCGTCTCGCCTTGAGACATGCATGGCCTCTTTCTTCCCCAACTGCGGTGGCAGTGTCCTGCTCCCCATCAAGCAGACACAGGGATCTGTGGCTTGCCATCAAAGTACCCCAGGGCTGTCTCATGTGCCAGTGTGTCGGGAGTCGAGCCTCGGGGTGACAGTCGAGATAGTGCAGGGGAGTCAGGTTCCTTTGGAGTGGTCGAGGCATTTGGGTTTCTTGGGGAAAGGTGACCAGACACCTGAGGCTCCTCTGGACTCGCCTGGTGTGAGGGCCTCCTCTTGGGATGCTCAGGGAGAGCCGGGAACCCTTTCCCAATGGAGCAGGGAAAGGGCCCCTCATATGGAGCTGAGCATGGAAAAATGGAGCTCTTCTTAAGTTGCGGCAGGACCTTCGGTGGTCCTCTCGTGTGGAGATGGGTAGGACGGGGAACTTCTTGGGACACAGCAAGGGTGTAAAGGAGCATTTTGAGTTCCAAGAGGGAACGGGTGATCTCCCCCAGGATGCCGCAGTGGACAAGGGCCTCACTCTGCCTGCAAGGGAGAAGCTTCTGGTTTTTCTCGAGTTGTGGCGGGGTCCTCTCGAGTTACGACACGGACCCCAGGAACCTGCCCCTGTGGCCTCATGAGAGGCCAGTCTCTGTGTGACTTGCCACTGGGTATTCCTCCCCAGTCTTCGTTGGGTCCCGAGGCCTCGTCTGGTGCTGAGGCGCAGCCTGAGCTTGCCTCGCTCATGCTGACCTAGGTCTTGGGTTTTCCCTGGAGCTCCCACAGGGGAGTCAGGCTACTTCTCGCCTGGAGAGGTGCACGGCCGCTTTCCTCCCCATCTGCAGCAGAAGTATCCAGCACCCCTTCGAGTGGACACAGGGATCTGTGGATCACCCTCGAGGTACCCCAGGGCTGTCACAGGTGCCAGTGTGTCAGAAGTAGAGTCTCGAGGTGACAGTCCAGGCAATGCAGGGCAGTGAGGTTCATCAGGAATGGAAGAGGCATTTGGGGGTTTTGGGAATGATGAACCTACCCCTGATGCTCGTCCTGTCTCTTGTCCGAGGGTCTCTTCTTGGGATGCCAGCGAAGTGCCCTGAACACTTTCCCAATGGAGCAGGGAAAGGGCCCGTCATCTGGAGCACAGCAGGTGAAAACAGGGCTCCTCTTGAGTCCTGGCGAGACCCTCGGAATTCCTCTCGAGTGGGTACGGGTGGGTCGGGGTACTTCTTTGGTCACAACAAGGGTGTGAAGGAGCCTTGCGAGGTCTAGGAAGGAAGGGGTGATTTCTCCCGAGATTCCCCTGTGGACAAGGGCCTCACTCCATTTGAAGGGGAGAAGGGCCTGGTTTTTCTCGAGTGCCGTTGGGGTCCTCTCGAGTTACAACGGGACCCCAGAAACCCGCCGTTGTGGCCACAGGAGAGGATAGACTCCGAGCAATTTGCAAGGCACCTCTGGGGATTCATCCCCAGTCGTCACCGGGCCCTCAGTCTTGGTCTGCTGCTGAAGCCGGATCCTGAGCTTGACTCTCCCATGCTGACATAGGCCTTGGGTTTCCACTGGAGCCCCCATACGGGAGTCAGGCCTCGTTGCGCCTGGAGATGTGCACGGCCGCTTTCCTCCTCAACTGCAGCAACAGTGTCCCGGTCCCTGTCTAGCGGATACAGAGATCTGTGGCTTGCTGTCGAGATACCCCAGGACTGTCACACGTGCCAGTGTGCCCGTGTCGAGCCTCCGGTTAACACTCGAGGCAGTGCAGGGCAGGCAGGTTCATCTGGAGTGGACGAGGCATTTGGGAGTCTTGGGGAATGGTAGTCCAATCTGCGAGACTCCTCCCGAATCTCAAGGTCTGAGCACCTCTTCCTGGGATGCGAGGGGATCACAGCAAAAGCTTTCCCATTGGATCAAGGAAAGGGCCCCTCATCTGGAGCTCAGCAGGGGAGAGCGGGGCTCCTCTTGAGTCGTGGCAGGACCCTCGGGGTTCCTCTCGAGTGGGGATGGTTGGGGCGGGGAACTTCCTAGGTCACAACAAGGGTATGAAGGAGCCTTTCAAGGTCCAAGAGGGAAGGGGTGATATTCCCCAAGATGCTGCAGCGTACAAGGGACTCACCTTCCCTGCAGGGGAGAAGATTCTGGTTTTTCTTGAGTTGCGGCCAGTCCTCTCGAATTATGACGGGCACCCATGGGACCCACTATTGTGGCCTCAGGAGAGGACAGTCTCCATGCCAGTTGTGAGGAACCTGTGGGAATACCTCTGTAGACGTCTCCGGGTCCGCAGTCCTCCTCTGGTGATTAGGCCAGAGCCTGTGTTTGCCTTGCCCCTGCTGACATAGGTCTTGGGGTTCCCCTGGAGCCCCCATGGGGGAACTAGGCCTCGTCTCGCCTGGGAACGTGCACAGTCGCTTTCATCCCCAACTGTAGCAACAGTGTCCGGGTCCCTGTCGAGCAGATACAGGGAGCAGTGGTTTGACCTCAAGGTATCCCAGGGCAAACACATCTGCCAGTGTGCCGGAGTCGAGCCTCGGGGTGACAGTCGAGGCAGTGCAGGACAGTCAGATTCATCTGGAATGCACTAGGCAATTGGGGGTCTTGTGGAAATGTGACCCAATGCCTGAAGCTTCTCTGGACTCCTCTGGTGTGAGTGCCTTCTCTTGGGATGCGAAAGGGGAGCCGGGAAACCTTTCTGGATGGAGCACGGAAAGGGTCCCTGATCTGGAGCTGAGCATGGGAAAATCCAGTTTTTCTTTAGTGCCAGCGGGACCCTCGGCGGTCCACTCGAGCGGGGACGTGGGGGTCGGGGAACTTCTTGGGTCACAGCACGGGTGTGAAAGAGCATTTCGAGTTCCAAGTGGGAACGGGTGATTTCCCCCAGGAAGCAGCAGGGGACAAGGGCCTCACTCCGCCTGCAAGGGTGAAGCTTCTGGTTTCTCTCGAGTTGCCGCGGGGTCCTCTCCAGTTATGATTGAGACCCCTGGGATCCGCCCCTGTGGCCTCAGGAAGGGCCAGTCTCCATGCGAGTTGCGAGGCACTTGTGGGGATTCCTTCCGAGACCTCGCCAGCTCCTCAGTCCTCGTCTGTTGCTGAGGCCAGAGCCTGTGCTTGCCTCGCCCATGGTGGCATAGGTCTTGGGGTTCCCCGGGAGCCCCCATAGGGGAGTCAGGTCTCGTCTCGCCTGGGGAAGTGCACAGCCTCTTTCCTCCCCAACTGCAGCAACAGTGTCCGGGTCCCTGTCGAGCGGATACAGGGATCAGTGGCTTGATCTCTTGGTACCCCAGGGCTATCATACATGCCAGTGTGCTGGAGTCGAGCCTCGTGGTGACAGTCAAGGCAGTGCAGGAAAGTCAGATTCATCTGTAGTGGACTAGGCATTTCTGGGTCTTGCGGAAATGTGACCCCTGCCTGAGTCTTCTCTGCATTCACCTGGTGTGAGTGCCTCCTCTTGGGATGCGGAGGGGGAGAGCCAGGAACCCTTTCCCAGTGGAGCAGGGAAAGGGCCCCTCATCTGGAGCTGAGCGTGGGAAAATGGAGCTCCCCTTGAGTCACGGTGGGACCCTCGGCGGACCTCTCGAGTGGGCAGGTGTGGGATGGGGAACTTCTTGGGTCCCAGCAAGGGTGTGAAAGAGCATTTCGAGCTCCAAGACGGAACGGGTCTTTTCCCCCGGGACGCCGCAATGGACAAGGACCTCACTCCGCCTACAAGGGTGAAGCTTCTCGTTTTTCTCGAGTTGCGGCGGGGTCCCCTCCAGTTATGACAGGGACCACAGGGATCTGCCCCTGTGGCCCCAGCATAGGCCAGTCTCTGTGCGAGGGGCGAGGCACATCTGGGGATTCCTCCTCAGTGGTGCCAAGTCCTCCGTCCTCTTCTGGTGCTGAGGCTGCAGCCTGAGATTGCCTCGCCGTGCTGACATTTGTATTGGGCTTCCCCTGGAGCCCGCAGAGGAGAGTCAGGCCTCGACTCTAGGGGAGACGTGCATGGCCACTTTCCTCCCCAACTGCAGTAACAATGTCCGGGTCTCTGTCAGGCGGATACAGAGATCTATGGTTTGCTCTCGAGGTACCCTAAGATTGTCACACGTGCCATTGTGCTGGAGTTGAGCCTCGGGGTTACTGTCAAGGCAGTGCAGGCACAGTCAGGTTCATCTGAAGTGGACGAAGCCTTTGTGGGTCTTGGGGAATGGTGGCCCAACCTGTGAGACTCCTCCCGACTTTCCAGGTGTGAGCACCTCCTCTTGGGATGGGAGGGAAAGACCACGAAACCTTTCCCGACGGAGCAGGGAAAGAGCCTGTCATCTGGAGCTCAGGAAAGGAAAACTGGGCTCCTTTTGAGTCTTGGTGGGACCCTTTTTGTTCCTTTCGAGTGGGGACCGGTGGGGCGGGGAACTTCTTGGGTCACAGCAAGCGTGTGAAGGAGCCTTTCGAGGTCCATGAGGGATGGGGTGAATTCCCCTGAGATGCCATTGTGGACAAGGGCCACACCACGCCTGCAGGGGAGAAGCTTCTGGTTTTTCTTGAGTTTCAGCAGGGTCCTCTCAAGTTACGACTGGGACATCAGGGACCCGCCCCTGTATCCTCAGGAGAGGCCACTCTCAGTGTGAGTTGCGAGGCGCCAATGGGGATTCTTCCCCAGTCCTCGCTGCATCCTCAGTCCTCCTCTGGTGCTGAGGTCAGAGCCTGAGATTGCCTTGCTCATGCTTTCATAGGTCTTGAGGTTCCTCTGGAGCCCCCAGAGGGGAGTCAGGCCTCTTCTCTCCTGGAGACTTGCACGGCCTCTTTCTTCCCCAACTGCAGCGGCAGTGTCCAGCTCCCAGTAAAACGGACACAGGGATCTGTGCCTTGCCATCGTGGTACTCCAGGGCTGTCTCACATGCCAGTGTGTTGGGAGTCGAGGCTTGGGTGACAGTCGAGACAGTGTAGGGCAGTCATGTCCATCTGTAGTGGACGAGGCATTTGAGGATCTTGGGTAGTGGTGTTCCGACACCTGAGCCTTCTCCCGACTCTCCTGATGCAAGGCCACTTCATGGGATGAGAGGGGAGCGCCTGAAAACCTTTCCCAATGGAGCAGGGAAAGGGCCCCTCATCTGGAGCTCAGCAGGGGAAAACGGGGCTCCTCTTGAGTCAGGCAGGACCCTCAGTGTTCCTCTCGAGTGGGGACGGGTAGGGCGGGAAACTTCTTGGGTCACAGCAAGGGTGTGAAGGAGAATTTCGAGGTCCAAGAGGGAATGTGTGATTTCCTCCAGGAGGCCATATTGGACAGGGGCCTCACTCCGCCTGCAAGGGAGAAGCCTCTGGTTTTTCTCGAGTTGGGGTGGGGTCCTCTCGAGTTACGACGTGGACCCCAGAGACCCGCCCCTGTGGCCTCAGGAGAGGCCAGTCTCCTTGAGAGTTGCCACTGGGTATTCTTCCCCAGTTGTCCCCAGGTCCACAGGCCTCGTCTGGTGCTGAGGCCGCAGCCTGAGCTTGCCTTGTCATGCTGACCTAGGTCTTGGGGTTCCTCTGGAGCTCTCACAGGGGAGTCAGGCCTCGTCTCACCTGGAGACTTACATGACCACTTTCCTCTCCATCTGCAGCAGAAGTGTCCAGCACCCATTCGAGCAGACACAGTGATACGCTGCCGCGGATAAGGGCCACACCACGTCTGAAGGGGAGAAGCTTACGGCTTTTCTCAAGATGCGGCGGGGTCCTCTCGAGTTACGACGGGGACCCCAGGGACCAGCCCCTGTATTCTCAGGAGAGTCCAGTCTCAGTGCGAGTTGTGAGGCATCTCTTGGGATTCCTCCCCAGTCGTCGCTGCATCATCAGCCCTCGTCTGGTGCTGAGGTCGGAGCCTGAGATTTCCTCGCTCATAATTTCATAGGTCTTGAAGTTACTCTGGAGCCCCCACAGGGGAATCAGGCCTCATCTTGCCTGGAGACTTACAGGGCCTCTTTCTTCCCCAACTGCAGTAAAAGTGTCAGTGTCCCTGTCGATCGTAAACAGTGATTTATTGCTTGCCCTCAAGGTACACCAGGGCTGAAACACATGCAAGTGTGCCGGAGTCAAGCCTTGGGGTTACAGTCGAGGCAATGCAGGGCAGTCAGGTTCATCTAGAGTGGACGAGGCATTTAGGGGTCTTGGAGAATGGTGGCCCAATCTGTGAGACTCCTCCTGACTCTCCAGGTGTGAGCACCTCCTCTTGGGATGGAAGGGGAACATCGCGAAACCTTTCCCGATGGAGCAGGGAAAGGGCCCCTCATCTGGAGCTCAGCAGGGGAAAACAGGGCTCCACTTGAATCTTGCAGGACTCTCGGGTTTCCTCTCCAGTGGGGACGGGTGGGGCGGGGAACTTCTTGGGTCACAGCATAGGTGTCAAGGAGCCTTTCGTGGTCCACATGGGTCGAGGTAAATTCTTCTGAGATGGCGCCGCACCAAAGGACCAAACCATGCCTGTAGTGGAGGAGATTGCGGTTTTTCTTGAGTTGCGATGGGGTCCTCTGCAGTTATGACAGGGACCCTAGGGACCCACCCCTGTATCCTCAGGGGAGGCCATTCTCAGTGCAAGTTGCGAGGTGCCTCTGGGGTTTCTTCTCCTGTCATCGCTGGGTCTTCAGTCCTCGTCTGGTGCTGAGGTCAGAGCCTGAGTTTTCCTCGCTCAGGCTTTCATAGGTCTTGAGATTATTCTGGAGCCCCCACATAGGAGTCAGGCCTCGTCTCGCCTGCAGACTTGAAGGGTCACTTTCTTCCCCAACTGCAGCAAGAGTGTCAGGGTCCGTGTCGAGCGTATACAGGGATCTATTGCTTGCCCTAGAGGTACACCAGGGCTATCACACATGCAAGTGTGCTGGGGTCGAGCCTTGGGGTTACAGTCGAGGCAGTGCAGGGCAGTCAGGTTCATCTAGAGTGGACGAGGCATTTTGGGGTCTTGCAGTATGGTGTCCCAATCTGTGAGACTACTCCCGACTCTCCAGGTGTGAGCACCTCCTCTTGGAATGCAAGGGGAACACCACAAATCCATTCCCGATGGAGCAGGGAAAAGGCCCCTCACCTGGAGCTCAGCAGGGGAAAACGGGGCTTCTCTTGAGTCTTGGCGGGACCCTCGAGGTTCCTCTCGAGTGGGGACGTGTGGGGCGGGGAATTTCTTGAGTGACAGCCAGGGTGTGAAGGAGCCTTTCGAAGTCCACAAGGCACCGGTTGAATTCCCCTGAGATGCCGACGCGGTCAAGGGCCACACGACGTCTGCAGTGGAGACGCTTCCAATTTTTTTCGAGTTTTGTTGGGCTCCTCTCGAGTGAGAATGGGGACCCCAGGGACTCGCCCCTGTATCCTCAGGAGAGGCCATTCTCAGTGCGAGTTGCCAGGCGCCTCTGGGGATTCCTCCCCAGTCATCGCAGGGTACTCAGTCCTAGTCTAGTGCTGAGGTCGGAGCCTGAGATTTCCTCGCTCATGCTTTCATAGGTCTTGAGGATACTCTGGAGCCCCCATAGGGGAGTCAGGCCTTGTCTCGCCTCGAGACTTGCACAGCCTCTTTCTTCCACAACTGCAGCGGCAGTGACCAGCTCCCCGTCAAGGGGACACAGCGATCTGTGGCTTGCCATCGAGGTACCCAGGGCTGTCTCAGTCACCAGTGTGTCGGGAGTCGAGCCTCGGGGTAGCAGTCGAAACAGTGCAGGGCAGTCAGGTTCATCTGGAATGGACGAGACATTTGGGGACCTTGGGGAGTGATGGTCAGACACCTGAGGCTCCTCCCAACTCTCCTGATGCGAGGCCACCCCTTGGGATGAGAGGGGAAAACTGAAAAACCTTTCTGACGAATCAGGGAAAGGCCCCACATCTGGAGCTCAGCAGGAGAAAATGGGGTACCACTTGAGTCGCGACGGGACCCTTGGGGCTCCTCTCAAGTCGGACGGTTGGGGCGGGGAACTTCCTAGGTCACAACAATGGTATGAAGGAGGCTTTCGAGGTCCAAAAGGGAAGGGGTGATTTCACCTGAGATGCCACCGTGGACAAGGGAATCACCCTCCCTGCAGGGGAGTAGCTTCCGGTATTTCTCTAGTTGGGGCGGGGTCCTCTCAAGTTATGATGGGAACCCCAGGGACCTGCTGCTGTATTCTCAGGATAGGCCATTCTCCGTGCGAGTTGCGAGGCGCCTCTGGGGATTCCTCCCCAGACGTCGCCAGGTCTTCAATCCTCGTCTGGTGCTGAGGCCAGAGCCTGTGCTTGCATGCCCATGCTGACATAGGTCTCGGGGTTCCCCTGGAGGCCCCACAGTGGAGTCAGACCTCGTCTCAACTGGAGACTTGCTCAGCCGCTTTCCTCCCACACTGAAGCAACAGTTTCTGGGTCCCTATCGAGTGGATACAGGTATCAGTGGCTTGCCATCGAGTTACCCTAGGTTGTCACACATGCCAGTGTGCCGAGGTCGAGCCTCAGGGTGACTGTTGAGGCAGTGCAAGGCAGTCAGGTTCATCTGAAGTGGACGACGCCTCTGGGTGTCTTGGGGAAAGGTGGCCCAAATTGTGAGACTCCTCCCTACTCTCCATGTGCGAGCACCTCCTCTTGATATGCAAGGGGCGAGCCAGGAACACTTTCCCGATGGAGCAGAGAAAGGGCCCCTCATCTGGAGCTGAGCATAGGAAAATAGAGCTCCTCTTGATTCGCGGGGGACCCTCGGGTTTCCTCTCGAGTGGGGACAGGTGGGGCAGGGAACTTCCTGGGTCACAGAAAGGGTGTGAAGGAGCATTTACAGGTCCAAGAGGAAACGGGTGATGTCCCCTGGGACGCTGAAGCTGACAAGGGCCTCACTCTGCCTGCAAGGGAGAAGCTTCTTGTTTTCTAGAGTTGCGGGGGGGTCCTCTCGAGTAACGACGGGGTCCACAGCGATCCGCCCCTGTGGCCCCAAGAAAGGCCAATCTCCGAGCAAGGGAAGAGGCACATCTGGGGATTCCTCCCCAGTGGCACCAGGTCCTCAGTCCTCTTCTGGTGTTGAGGCTGGTTCCTGAGATTGCCTCTGCTGTGCTGACATTTGTCTTGGGCTTCCCCTGGAGACTGCACAGGGGAGTCAGGCCTCGTCTCCACTGGAGACCTGCAGGGTCACTATCCTCACCACCTGCAGGAACAGTGTCCGGGTCCCTGTCTAGTGGATACAGGGATCTATGGCTTGTGCTCAAGGTACCCCAGGGCTGTCAAACAAGCCAGTGTGCAGGAGCTGAGCCTCGGGGTTGCAGTCGAGGCAGTGCAGGGCAGTTAGGTTCATCTGGAGTGGACGAGGCATTTGGGTGTCTTGGTAAGTGGTGTTCATACACCTGAGGCTAATCCCGACTCTCCTGATGCAAGGCCACCTCTTGGGATGCGAGGGGAACACCGCAAAACCTTTCCCAATGGAGCAGGGAAAGGGCCCCTCATCTGGAGTTCAACAGGGGAAAATGGGCTCCTTCTGAGTCATGGCAGGACCCTCGGGGTTCCTCTCCAGTGGGGATGGTTGGGGCGGGGACCTTACTAGGTCACAACAAGTGTATGAAGGAGCCTTTCAAGTTCCAAGGGGGAAGGGGTCATTTCACTGAGATGCTGCAGCGGACAAGGGACTCACCCTTCCTGCAGGGGAGAAGCTTCTGGTGTTTCTCAAGTTGTGGCAGGGTCCACTAGAATTCTGAAGGGGACCCCAGGGACCTGCCGCTGTGGCCTCAGGCAGGCCAGTCTCTGGGCGAGTTGGGAGGCACCTCTGGGGATTCCTCCCCAGACGTCGCTGGGTCCTCAGTCCTTGTCTGGTGCTGAGGCCTGAGCCTGTGCTTGCCTCGACCATGCTGACATAGGTCTTGGAGTTCCGCTGGAGCCCCCACAGGAGAGTCAGGCCTCGTCTCGCCTGGAGATGTGCACAGCTGCTTTCCTCCCCAACTGCAGGAACAGTGTCCAGGTCCCTGTTGAGCAGATACAGGGATCAGTGTCTTGTTCTCGAGGTACCACAGGGCTATACAAGGGACAGTGTGCTGGAGTCGAGCCTCGGGTGACAGTCGAGGGAGTGCAGGGCAGTCAGGTTCATCTGGATTGGACGAGGCATTTAGGGGTCTTGGGGAATGGTGGCCCAAGCAGTGAGACTCCTACTGACTCTCCAGTTGGGAGCACCATCTCTTGACATGTGAGGGGAACACTGTGAAACCTTTCCCATAGGAGCAGGGAAAGGGCCCCTCATCTTGAGCTTAGCAGGGGATAAAGGGGCTCTGCTTGAATCTTGGTGGGACCCTCGGAGTTCCTCTCGAGTGGGGACGGGTGGGGCGGGGAACTTCTTGAGTCACAGCAAGGGTGTGAAGGGGCCTTTCGTGGTCCAAGAGGGAAGGGGTGAAATCCCCGAGATGTTGCATTCGACAAGGGCCTCTCCCCGACTGGACGGAAGTGTCTGCTTTATTTCAAGTTGCGGAGGGGTCCTCTCAAGTTATGACAGTGCCCCTGGGACCCACCCCTGTGTCCCCAGAAGAGGCCAGTCTCTGTACGAGGGGCCAGGCACATCAGGGCATTCTTCCCCAGTGGGGTCAAGTCCTCAGGCCCATTCAGGTGCTGAGGCTGGTGCCTGAGCATTCCTCACCTGTGCCTACGTAGGTCTTGGGGTTTCCCTGGAGCCCCCTCAGGGGAGTCAGACCTCGTCTCCCACATAGACCTGCAGGGCCGCTATACTCTAGGGTGCAGCAGCCGTGTCCGGCTCTCTGTCCAATGGACAAAGGGATCTGTGACTTGCCCTCGAGGTACCCCAGGGCAATCACACGTGCCAGTGTGTCGGCAGTCGAGTTTCGGGGAGGCAGTCGAGGCAGTGCAGGGCAGTCAGGTTCATCTGGAGTGGACGAGGCATTTGGGGTTCTTGGGGAAAGGTGACCAGACACATAAGGCTCCTCTGGACTTGCCTGCTGTGAGGGCCTCCTCTTGGGATGCCAGGGGAGAGCTGGGACCCTCTGCAGATGGAGGAGGGAAAGGCCAGTCATCTGGAGATGTGCATTTAAAAATGGAGCTCTTCTTGAGTCTTGGTGGGACCCTCGAATGTCTTCTCGAGTTGGGACGTGTTTTGTGGGGAACTTCTTGGGTCACNTCATGCTTTCATAGGTCTTGAGGATACTCTGGAGCCCCCATAGGGGAGTCAGGCCTCGTCTCGCCTCGAGACTTGCACAGCCTCTTTCTTCCACAACTGCAGCGGCAGTGACCAGCTCCCCATCAAGGGGACACAGCGATCTGTGGCTTGCCATCGAGGTACCCAGGGCTGTCTCAGTCACCAGTGTGTCGGGAGTCGAGCCTCGGGGTAGCAGTCGAAACAGTGCAGGGCAGTCAGGTTCATCTGGAATGGACGAGACATTTGGGGACCTTGGGGAGTGATGGTCAGACACCTGAGGCTCCTCCCAACTCTCCTGATGCGAGGCCACCCCTTGGGATGAGAGGGGAAAACTGAAAAACCTTTCTGACGAATCAGGGAAAGGCCCCACATCTGGAGCTCAGCAGGAGAAAATGGGGTACCACTTGAGTCGCGACGGGACCCTTGGGGCTCCTCTCAAGTCGGACGGTTGGGGCGGGGAACTTCCTAGGTCACAACAATGGTAT
This sequence comes from Raphicerus campestris, assembly GCA_006410735.1. Taxonomy (NCBI): domain Eukaryota; kingdom Metazoa; phylum Chordata; class Mammalia; order Artiodactyla; family Bovidae; genus Raphicerus; species Raphicerus campestris. The sequence continues at coordinate 69,942 of SJYW01032366.1, read as the reverse complement.
GAAGGAGGCTTTCGAGGTCCAAAAGGGAAGGGGTGATTTCACCTGAGATGCCACCGTGGACAAGGGAATCACCCTCCCTGCAGGGGAGTAGCTTCCGGTATTTCTCTAGTTGGGGCGGGGTCCTCTCAAGTTATGATGGGAACCCCAGGGACCTGCTGCTGTATTCTCAGGATAGGCCATTCTCCGTGCGAGTTGCGAGGCGCCTCTGGGGATTCCTCCCCAGACGTCGCCAGGTCTTCAATCCTCGTCTGGTGCTGAGGCCAGAGCCTGTGCTTGCATGCCCATGCTGACATAGGTCTCGGGGTTCCCCTGGAGGCCCCACAGTGGAGTCAGACCTCGTCTCAACTGGAGACTTGCTCAGCCGCTTTCCTCCCACACTGAAGCAACAGTTTCTGGGTCCCTATCGAGTGGATACAGGTATCAGTGGCTTGCCATCGAGTTACCCTAGGTTGTCACACATGCCAGTGTGCCGAGGTCGAGCCTCAGGGTGACTGTTGAGGCAGTGCAAGGCAGTCAGGTTCATCTGAAGTGGACGACGCCTCTGGGTGTCTTGGGGAAAGGTGGCCCAAATTGTGAGACTCCTCCCTACTCTCCATGTGCGAGCACCTCCTCTTGATATGCAAGGGGCGAGCCAGGAACCCTTTCCCGATGGAGCAGAGAAAGGGCCCCTCATCTGGAGCTGAGCATAGGAAAATAGAGCTCCTCTTGATTCGCGGGGGACCCTCGGGTTTCCTCTCGAGTGGGGACAGGTGGGGCAGGGAACTTCCTGGGTCACAGAAAGGGTGTGAAGGAGCATTTACAGGTCCAAGAGGAAACGGGTGATGTCCCCTGGGACGCTGAAGCTGACAAGGGCCTCACTCTGCCTGCAAGGGAGAAGCTTCTTGTTTTCTAGAGTTGCGGGGGGGTCCTCTCGAGTAACGACGGGGTCCACAGCGATCCGCCCCTGTGGCCCCAAGAAAGGCCAATCTCCGAGCAAGGGAAGAGGCACATCTGGGGATTCCTCCCCAGTGGCACCAGGTCCTCAGTCCTCTTCTGGTGTTGAGGCTGGTTCCTGAGATTGCCTCTGCTGTGCTGACATTTGTCTTGGGCTTCCCCTGGAGACTGCACAGGGGAGTCAGGCCTCGTCTCCACTGGAGACCTGCAGGGTCACTATCCTCACCACCTGCAGGAACAGTGTCCGGGTCCCTGTCTAGTGGATACAGGGATCTATGGCTTGTGCTCAAGGTACCCCAGGGCTGTCAAACAAGCCAGTGTGCAGGAGCTGAGCCTCGGGGTTGCAGTCGAGGCAGTGCAGGGCAGTTAGGTTCATCTGGAGTGGACGAGGCATTTGGGTGTCTTGGTAAGTGGTGTTCATACACCTGAGGCTAATCCCGACTCTCCTGATGCAAGGCCACCTCTTGGGATGCGAGGGGAACACCGCAAAACCTTTCCCAATGGAGCAGGGAAAGGGCCCCTCATCTGGAGTTCAACAGGGGAAAATGGGCTCCTTCTGAGTCATGGCAGGACCCTCGGGGTTCCTCTCCAGTGGGGATGGTTGGGGCGGGGACCTTACTAGGTCACAACAAGTGTATGAAGGAGCCTTTCAAGTTCCAAGGGGGAAGGGGTCATTTCACTGAGATGCTGCAGCGGACAAGGGACTCACCCTTCCTGCAGGGGAGAAGCTTCTGGTGTTTCTCAAGTTGTGGCAGGGTCCACTAGAATTCTGAAGGGGACCCCAGGGACCTGCCGCTGTGGCCTCAGGCAGTCCAGTCTCTGGGCGAGTTGGGAGGCACCTCTGGGGATTCCTCCCCAGACGTCGCTGGGTCCTCAGTCCTTGTCTGGTGCTGAGGCCTGAGCCTGTGCTTGCCTCGACCATGCTGACATAGGTCTTGGAGTTCCGCTGGAGCCCCCACAGGAGAGTCAGGCCTCGTCTCGCCTGGAGATGTGCACAGCTGCTTTCCTCCCCAACTGCAGGAACAGTGTCCAGGTCCCTGTTGAGCAGATACAGGGATCAGTGTCTTGTTCTCGAGGTACCACAGGGCTATACAAGGGACAGTGTGCTGGAGTCGAGCCTCGGGTGACAGTCGAGGGAGTGCAGGGCAGTCAGGTTCATCTGGATTGGACGAGGCATTTAGGGGTCTTGGGGAATGGTGGCCCAAGCAGTGAGACTCCTACTGACTCTCCAGGTGGGAGCACCATCTCTTGACATGTGAGGGGAACACTGTGAAACCTTTCCCATAGGAGCAGGGAAAGGGCCCCTCATCTTGAGCTTAGCAGGGGATAAAGGGGCTCTGCTTGAATCTTGGTGGGACCCTCGGAGTTCCTCTCGAGTGGGGACGGGTGGGGCGGGGAACTTCTTGAGTCACAGCAAGGGTGTGAAGGGGCCTTTCGTGGTCCAAGAGGGAAGGGGTGAAATCCCCGAGATGTTGCATTCGACAAGGGCCTCTCCCCGACTGGACGGAAGTGTCTGCTTTATTTCAAGTTGCGGAGGGGTCCTCTCAAGTTATGACAGTGCCCCTGGGACCCACCCCTGTGTCCCCAGAAGAGGCCAGTCTCTGTACGAGGGGCCAGGCACATCAGGGCATTCTTCCCCAGTGGGGTCAAGTCCTCAGGCCCATTCAGGTGCTGAGGCTGGTGCCTGAGCATTCCTCACCTGTGCCTACGTAGGTCTTGGGGTTTCCCTGGAGCCCCCTCAGGGGAGTCAGACCTCGTCTCCCACATAGACCTGCAGGGCCGCTATACTCTAGGGTGCAGCAGCCGTGTCCGGCTCTCTGTCCAATGGACAAAGGGATCTGTGACTTGCCCTCGAGGTACCCCAGGGCAATCACACGTGCCAGTGTGTCGGCAGTCGAGTTTCGGGGAGGCAGTCGAGGCAGTGCAGGGCAGTCAGGTTCATCTGGAGTGGACGAGGCATTTGGGGTTCTTGGGGAAAGGTGACCAGACACATAAGGCTCCTCTGGACTTGCCTGCTGTGAGGGCCTCCTCTTGGGATGCCAGGGGAGAGCTGGGACCCTCTGCAGATGGAGGAGGGAAAGGCCAGTCATCTGGAGATGTGCATTTAAAAATGGAGCTCTTCTTGAGTCTTGGTGGGACCCTCGAATGTCTTCTCGAGTTGGGACGTGTTTTGTGGGGAACTTCTTGGGTCACAGCAATGGTGTAAAGGAGCATTTCGAGGTACAAGAGAGAACGGGTGATGTCCCCCGGGATGCTGCAGTGGAAAATAGCCTCACTCCGCCTGCAAGGGAGAAGCTTCTGGTTTTTCTCAAGTTGCGGCAGGGTCCTCTCGAGTTACGACGGGGACGCCAGGGACCCGCCCCTGTATTCTCGGGAGAAGTCAGTCTCAGTGCAAGTTGCGAGGCGTCTCTGGGGATTCCTCCCCCGTCGTCGCCGGGTCCTCAGTCCTCGTCTGGTGCTGAGGTCAGAGCCTGAGATTTCCTTGCTCATGGTTTCATAGTCTGTGAGGTTAGTCTGGAGCCCCCACAGAGGAGTCAGGCTTCGTCTCGCCTGCAGACTTGCAGGGCCTCTTTCTTCCCCAACTGCAGCAACAGTGTCAGCGTCCGTGTCGAGCTTATACAGGGATCTATTGCTTGTCCTAGAAGTACACCAGAGCTGTCACACATGCAAGTGTGCTGGGGTCGAGCCTCGGGGTTGCAGTCGAGGCAGTGCAGGGCAGTCAGGTTCATCTAGAGTGGACGAGGCACTTGGGGGTCTTGCAGTATGGTGTCCCAATCTATGAGACTCCTCCCGACTCTCCAGGTGTGAGCACCTCCTCTTGGGATGCAAGGGGAACACCGCGAATCCATACCCGACGGAGCAGGGAAAGGGCCCTTCACCTGGAGCTCAGCAGGGGAAAACGGGGCTCCTCTTGAGTCTTGGCGGGACCCTCGAGGTTCCTCTCGAGTGGGGACGTGTGGGGCGGGGAATTTCTTGAGTCACAGCCAGGGTGTGAAGGAGCCTTTTGAAGTCCACGAGGCACCGGGTGAATTTCCCTGAGATGCCGATGCGGACAAGGGCCACACCACATCTGCAGTGGAGATGCTTCCAGTTTTTTTCGAGTTTTGCTGGGGTCCTCTCGAGTGACGACGGGGACCCCAGGGACCCCCCCCTGTATCCTCAGGAGAGGCCATTCTCAGTGTGAGTTGCGAGGCGCCTCTGTGGATTCCTCCCCAGTCATCACTGGGGACACGTGGGGCGGGGAACTTCTTGGGTCACAGCAAGGGTGTGAAGGGGCCTTTCGTGGTCCAAGAGGGAAGGGGTGAAGTCCCCAAGATGCCGCATCAGACAATGGCCTCTCCCCACCTGCAGGGAAGTGTCTGTTTTTTTTCAAGTTGCGGAGGTTTCCTCTCAAGTTACGACAGTGCCCCTTGGACCACCCCTGTGGCCCCAGGAGAGGCCAGTCTCTGTGCGAGGGGCCAGGCACATATGGGGATTCTTCCCCAGTGGCACCAAGTCTTCAGTCCCATTCTGGTGCTGAGGCCTGAGTGTGAGCTTTCCTCATCCTTGCCTACATAGGTCTTGGGGTTCCTCTGGAACCCCTTCGGGGGAGTGAGACCTCATCTCGCCCATAGACGTGCAGGGCCGCTTTACTCCAGGGTGCAGCAGCCGTGTCCGGCATCTGTCAAATGGACAAAGGGATCTGTGGCTTGCCCTTGAGGTACCCCAGGGCAAACACACTTGCCGCTGTGTAGGCAGTCGAGTCTCGGGGAGGCAGTCGAGGCAGTGCAGGGCAGTCAGGTTCATCTGGAGTGGACGAGGCATTTGGGGTTCTTGGGGAAAGGTGACCAGACTCATGAGGCTCCTCTGGACTCGCCTGGGGTGAGGGCCTCCTCTTGGGATGCGAGGGGAGAGCCGGGACCCTTTCCCAATGGAGCAGGGAAAGGGCCCCTCATCTGGAGTTCAGCAGGGGAAAACGGGGCTCCTCCTGAGTCACAGCGGGACCCTCGGTGTTCCTCTCCAGTGGGGACGGTTGGGGCGGGGACCTTACTAAGTCACAACAAGGGTATGAAGGAGCCTGTTGAGGTCCACGAGGAAAGGGGTCATTTTCCTAGATGCTGCAGTGGAAAAGGGACTCATCCTTCCTCCAGGGTAGAAGCTTCTGGTTTTCCTCAAGTTGCAGCGGGGTCCTCTCAGGTTCTGAAGGGGACCCCAGGGACCTGCCTCTGTGGCCTCAGGAGAGGCCAGTCTCCGCGAGAGTTGGGAGGCACCTCTGGGGATTTCACCCGAGACGTCGCTGGGACCTCAGTCCTCGTCTGGTGCTGAGGCTGGAGCCTGTGTTTGCCTCGCCCATGCTGACATAGGTCTTGGAGTTCCCCTGGAGCCCCCACAGTGGAGTCAGGCCTCGTCTCGCCTGGAGATGTGCACAGCCGCTTTCCTCCCCAACTGCAGAAACAGTGTTCAGGTCCCTGTAGAGCGGATACAGGGATCAGTGTCTTGTCCTCCAGGTACCACAGGGCTATAACAAGGGCCAGTGTGCCGGAGTCAAACCTCGTGGTGACAGTCGAGGCAGTGCAGGGCAATCAGGTTCATCTGGATTGGGTAAGGCATTTGGGGGTCCTGGGGAATGGTGGCCCAAGCAATAAGACTCCTATCGACTCTCCAGGTGGGAGCACCTCCTCTTGGGATGTGAGGGGAACACCGGGAATCCATTCCCGACGGAGCAGGGAAAAGGCCCCTCATCTGGAGCTCAGCAGGGGAAAACAGGGCTGCTCTTGAGTCTTGGTGGGACCCTTGAGGTTCCTCTCGAGTGGGCACGAGAGGGGCGGGAATTTCTTGAGTCACAGCTAGGGTGTGAAAGTCTTTCGAAGTCCAGGAAGGACCGGGTGAATTCCCCTGAGATGCTGCTGTGGACAAGGGCCACACTTCATCTGCAGTGGAGATGCTTCCGGTTTTTATCGAGTTTTGGGGGGATCCTCTCGAGTGACGACGGGAACCACAGTGACCCGCTCCTGTATCCTCAGGAGAGGCCATTCTCAGTGCGAGTTGTGAGGCGCCTCTGGGGATTCCTCCCCAGTCATCGCTGGGTACTCAGTCCTAGTCTGGTGCTGAGGACGGAGCCTGACATTTCCTCGCTCATGCTTTCATAGGTCTTGAGGATACTCTGTAGCCCCCATAAGGGATTCAGGCCTCATCTCTCCTGGAAAATTGCACAGCCTCTTTGTTTCCCAACTACAGCAGCAGTGATCGGCTTCCCGTCAAGTGGACACAGGGAACTGTGGCTTGCCGTCGAGGTACCCCAGGGCTATCTCACACGCCAGTGTGTTGTTTGTTGAGCTTCGGGGTAACAGTCGAAACAGTGCAGGGCAGTCAGGTTCATCTGGAATGGACGAGGCTTTGGGGAACTTGGGGTGTGGTGATCAGACACCTGAGGCTACTCCCAACTCTCCTGATGCGAAGCCACCCCTTGGGATGAGAGGGCAACACCGGGAAACCTTTCTGACGAATCAGGGAAAGGCCTCTCATCTGGATCTCAGCAGGGGAAAACGAGGTTCCTCTTGAGTCGTGACAGGACCCTTGGGGTTCCTCTCGAGTGGGGATGGTTGGTGCGGGAATCTTCCTAGGTCATAACAAGGGTATGAGGAGCCTTTCAAGGTCCAAGAGGGAAGGGGTGATTTCACCTGAGATGCCGCTGTGGACAAGGGATTCACCTCCCTGCAGGGGAGTAGCTTCCGGTCTTTCTCGAGTTGCGGCTGGGTCCTCTCGAGTTATGAAGGGGATCCCAAGGACCCGCCCCTGTATCCTCAGGAGAGGCCATTCTCAGTGCAACACACCTCTTGGGATTCCTCTCCAGTCGTTGCCTGGTCCTCAGTCCTCATCTTGTGCTGAGGCCGGAGCCTGTGCTTGCCTCGCCCATGGTGACATAGGTCTTGGGATTCCCCTGGAGCTCCCATAGGGAAGTCAGGCCTTGTCTCGCGTGGAGACGTGCACAGCCGCTTTCCTCCCCAACTGCAGCAACAGTGTCCGGGTCCCTGTCGAGCAGATACAGGGATCAGTCACTTGCCCTCGAGGTACCCCAGGGCTATCACACGTGCCAGTGTGACAGAGTCGAGCCTCGGGGTGATAGTCGAGGCAGTGCAGGGCACTAAGGTTCATCTGGAGTGGACCAGGCTTCTGGGCGTCTTGGGGAAATGTGACCCGATGCCTGAGGCTATTCTGGACATGCCTGGTGTGAGGGCCTCCTCTTGGGATGCGAGGGGAGAGCCGGGAACCCTTTCCCGAAGGAGCAGGGTAAGGGCACCTCATCTGGACTGAGCATGGGAAAATGGAGCTCCTCCTGAGTCGTGGTGGGACCCTCGGGGTTCCGCTCGAGTGGGGACGGGTGGGGCGGGGAACTTCTTGGGTCTCAGCAAGGGTTTGAAGGAGCCTTTCCAGTTCCAAGAGGGACGGGCTGAATTCCCCCGTGACACTGCCGCGGACAAGGGCCTCACACCACCTGCAGGGGAGAAGCTTCTGTTTTTTCTTTAGTTGCCCTGGGATCATCTCGAGCAGTAACTGAGACCCCAGGGACTCGCCTCTATGCCCTGTGGACAGGCCAGTCTCTGTGCATGTTGTGAGGCTCCTCTGGGGTTTCCTCCACAGTCATCGCTGGGTTCTCAGCCCTCGTCTAGTGCTGAGGCTGGAGTCTGAGCTTTCCTCGCCGTGCTGACGTAGCTCTTGGGCTTCCCCTGGAGCCCCCTCAGGAAAGTCAGGCCTTGTCTCGCCCATAGACGTGCAGGGCCGCTTTTCTCCAGGATGGAGCAGCCTTGTCCGGCTCTCCTTCGAGCGGACAAAGGGATCTGTGGCTTGCAGTGGAGGTACGCCAGGACTATAACACGTGCCAGGGTGTCTTCTGTCAAGCCTCCAGGAGGAAGTTGAGGCAGTGTAGGGCAGTCAGGTTCATCTGGAGTGCAAGAGGCATTTGGGGTTCTTGGGGAAAGGTGACCAGAGGCCTGAGGTGCCTGTGGACTCGCTTGGTGTGAGGGCCTCCTCTTGGGATGCAAGGGGAGAGCCTGGAACCCTTTTCTGATGGAGCAGGGAAAGGGCCCCTCATCTGGAGCTTAGCAGGGGAAAATGGAGCTCCTCTTGAGTCGCGTCGGGACCCTCGGCGTTCCTCTCGTGTGGGGATGGGAGGGGCGGGAACTTCTTGTGTCACAGCAAGGGTGTGAAGGAGCCTTACAAGGTCCAAGATGGAAGTGGTGAAGTCCCCGAGATGTCGCATCAGACAATGGCCTCTCCCCACCTGCAGGGAAGTGTGTTTTTTTTCAAGTTGCGAAGGTTTCCTCTCAAGTTACGACAGTGCCCCTGGGACCACCCCTGTGGCCCCAGGAGAGGCCAGTCTCTGTGCGAGGGGCCAGGCACATCTGGGGATTCTTCCCCAGTGGCTGGTGCTGAGGCCTGAGTGTGAGCTTTCCTCACCCTTGCCTACGTAGGTCTTGGGGTTCCCCTGGAGCCCCATCGGGGAAGTGAGACCTCATCACGCCCATAGACGTGCAGGGCCGCTTTACTCCAGGGTGCAGAAGCCGTGTCCGGCAATCTGTCGAATAGACAAAGGGATCTGTGGCTTGCCCTCGAGGTACCCCAGGGCAATCACATTTGCGAGTGTGTCGGCAGTTGAATCTCGAGGAGGCAGTCGAGACATTGCAGGGCAGTCAGGTTCATCTGGAGTGGAATAGGCATTTGGGGTTCTTGGGGAAAGGTGACCAGACACCTGAGGCTCCTCTGGACTCGCCTGGTGTGAGGGCCTCCTCTTGGGATTCTAGCGGAGAGCCGGGAACATTTCCCGATGGAGGAAGGAAAGGCCCGTCATTGGAGCTGAGCATGTGAAAATGGAGCTCCTCTTGAGTCGCGGCAGGACCCTTGGCCATCCTCTCGTGTTGGGACATCTCGAGTTTGGCTGGGAAATTCTTGGGTCAACAGCAATGGTGTGAAGGAGCATTTCGAGGTCCAAGAGGAAATGGGTGATTTCCCCTGGGACGCTGCAGTGGACAAGATCCTCAATCAGCCTGCAAGGGAGAAGCTTCTCGTTTTTCTGGAGTTGTGGTGAGGTCCTCTCAGGTTACTACTGGGACCCCAGGGACCCACCTCTGTGGCCTCAGGAGAGGCCAGTCTCCGTAAGAGTTGCCATTGGGTATTCCTCCCCATTCGTCGCCAGTTCCCAGGCCTTGTCTGGTGCTGAGGCCACATCCTGAGCTTGCCTCGTCCATGCTGACCTAGGTCTTGGGGTTCCCCTGGAGCTCCCACAGGGGAGTAAGGCCTCGTCTCGCCTGGAGACGTAGACGGCCCCTTTCCTCCCCATCTGCATCAGAAGTGTCCAGCACCCATTCGAGCAGACAGGGATACGGTGCCGTGGATAAGTGCCACACCACGCATGAAGGGGTAAAGCTTCCGGTTTTTCCTGATTTGCAGCGGGGTCCTCTCACGTTACAACGAGGACCCCAGAGACCTGCCCGTTTATTGTCAAAGAGGCCAGTCTCAGTGCGAGTTGCTAGGAGTCTCTGGGGATTCCTCCTCAGTCGTCACCAGGTCCTCAGTCCTCGTCTGCTGCTTAGGTCGGAGCCTGAGATTTCCTCGCTCATAGTTTCATAGGACTTGAGGTTACTCTGGAGCCCCCACAGTGGAGTCAGGCCTCCTCTCGCCTGGAGACGTGCATAGTCGCTTTCCTCCGCAACTGCAGCAACAGTGTCCAGGTCCCTGTCAAGTGGATTCAGGGATCAGTGGCTTGCTCTCGAGGTAGCCCAGGGCTATCACACGTGCCAGTGTGCCAGAGTCGAACCTCGGGGTGACAGAAGAGGCAGTGCAGGGCAGTCAGGTTCATTTGAAGTAGACGAGGCACTTGGGGGTCTTTGGGAATGGTGGCCTAAACTGTGAGACTCCTCCCGACTCTCCAGGTGGGAGCACCTCCTCTTGACATGTGAGGGGAACACCGTGAAACCTTTCCCGACAGAGCAGGGAAAGTGCCCCTCATCTGGAACTCAGCAAGGGAAAATGGGGTTCTTCTTGAATCTTGGTGGGATGCTCGTGATTACTCTCGAGTTGGCACGGTTGGGGCGGGGAACTTCTTGGGTCACAGCAAGGGTGTGAAGGAGCCTTTTCATGTCTAGGAGGAAAGGGTTGATTTCCCCCGAGATTCCCCCCGGACAAGGGCCTCACCCCACATGCAGGGGAGAAGTTTCTGGATTTTCTCGAGTGCCGCTGGGGTCCTCTCGAGTTACGGCAGGACCCCAGAAACCCGCCCTTGTGGCCACAGGAGAGGACAGTCTCCGAGCAATTTGTGAGACACCTCTGGGGATTCATCCCCAGTCATCGCTGGGTCCTCACTCCTGGTCTGGTGCTGAAGCTGGAGCCTGAGCTTGCTTCGCCCATGCTGACATAAGTCTTGGGTTCCCGCTGGAACCCCCACACGGGAGTCAGGCCTTGTATCGCCTGGAAACGTGCACCCCCGCCTTCCTCCCCAACCGCAGCAACAGTGTCCGTGTCCCTGTCTAGGGGATACAGGGATCTGTTACTTTCCCTCGAGGAACCCCAGGGCTGTCACACATGCCAGTGTGCCAGATTCGAGCCTCAGGGTGACAGTCGAGGCAGTGCAGGGCAGGCAGGTTCATCTGGAGTGTACGAGGCATTTTGGGGTCTTGGGGAATGGTGGCCTAATCTGTGAGACTCCTCCCGACTCTCCAAGTGTGAGCACAACCTCTTGAAATGGGAGGGGAACACTGCAAAGCCTTTCCCTACGGAGCAGGGAAAGGGCCCCTCTTCTAGAGCTCAGCAGGGGAAAACGTGTCTCCTCTTGAGTCTTGGTGGGACCCTTGGGGTTCCTCTCGAGTGGTGATGTTTGGGGCGGGGAACTTCTTGGGTCACAGCAAGAGTGTGAAGGAGTCTTTTGAGGTCCATGAGGGATGGGGTGAATTCTCCTTAGATGCCATTGCAGACAAGGGCCACATCACTCTTGCAAGGGAGGAGCTTCCGGTTTTTCTCGAGTTGCGGCGTGGTCCTCTCGAGTTACGACGGGGACCCCAGGGACCCGCCCCTGTGTCCTCAGGAGAGGCCATTCTCAGTGCGAGTTGTGAGGTGCCTCTGGGGATTCCTCCCCAGTCATCACCAGGTCCTCAGTCCTCTATTGGTGCTGAGGTCGGAGCCTGAGATTCCCTCACTCACGCTTTCATAGGTCTTGAGGTTACTCTGGAGCCCCCACAGAGGAGTCAGGCCTCTTCTCACCTGGAGACTTGCATGGCGTCTTTCTTCCCCAACTGCAGTGGCAGTGGCAGTGTCCGGCTCCCCGTAAAGTGGGCACAGGGATCTGTGGCTTGCCATTGAGGTACTAAGGGCTGTCTCTCGTGCCAGTGTATTGGGAGTCAAGCCTCGGGGTGACAGTCGAGACAGTGCAGGGCAGTCATGAACATCTGGAATGGACGAGGCATTTGGGGATCTTGGGGACTGGTGGTCGGACACCTGAGGTTCCTCCTGAATCTCCTGATGGGACGCCACCTCTTGGAATGGGAGAGGAGTGCGGGAAAACCTTCCCCGATGGAGCATGGAAAGGGCCCCTCATCTGGAGCTCAGCAGGGGAAAACGGGGCTCCTCTAGAGTCATGGTGGGATCCTCGGGGTTCCTCTCGAGTGGGGACTGTTGGGGCGGGGAACTTCCTAGGTCACAACAAGTCTATGAAGGAGACTTTCGAGATCCAAGAGGGAACGAGTGATTTCCCCCGAGATGCTGCAGCAGACAAGGGTCTCATCCTCCCCGCAGGGGAGAAGTTTCTGGTTTTTCTCGAGTTGCGGCGGGGTCCTCTCGAGTTACGACTGGGACCCCAGGCACCCTCCCTGTGGCCTCAGAAGAGGCCAGTGTCCATGGGTGTTGCAAGGCAACTGTGGGGATTCCTCTCGAAACGTCGCTGGGTCCTCAGTTCTCATCTGGTGCTGAGGCCGGAGCCTGTGCTTGCCTCGCCCTTGCTGACATAGGTCTTGGGGTTCCCCTGGAGCCCCAATAGGGGAGTCAGGCCTCGTCTCACCTTGGTACATGCACAGCCACTTTCCTCTCCAACTGCAGCAAAGGTGTCTTGGTCCCTGTCGAGGGGATACATGGATCTGTGTCTTGCCATTGAGGTACTCCAGGGATATCACACATGCCAGTGTGCCGGAGTCGAGCCTCGGGGTGACAGTTGAGGCAGTGCAGGACAGTCAGTTTGATCTGGAGTGGACTAGGCATTTGGGGGTCATACAGCAATGTGACCCAACGCCTGAGGCTTCTCTGGACTCGCCTGGTGTGAGTGCCTCCTCTTGGGATTCGAGGGGAGAGCCGGGAACCCTTTCCCGATGGAGCAGGTAAAGGATCCCCTCATCTGGAGCTGAGCATGGGAAAATGGCACTCCTCATGAGTCGCGGCGGGAACCTCGGCGGTCCAGTCGAGTGGCGACATGTGGAGCGGGGAAATTCTTGGGTCACAGCAAGGGTGTGAAAGAGCATTTCGAGGTCGAAGAGAAAACGGGTGATTTCCCCCGAGATGCTGCAGCGGACAAGTAATTCACCCTCCCTGTAGGGGAGAAGCTTCTGGTTTTTCTCGAGTTGCGGTGGGGTCCTCTCAAGTTACGACGGGGACCCCAGGGACCCGAGCCTGTGGCCTCAGGAGAGGCCAGTCTCCATGCGATTTGCCAGTCACCTGTGGGGATTCCTCCCGAGACCTCGCCGTGTCCTCCTTTCTCGTCTGGTGCTGAGGCCGGAGCCTGTGCTTGCCTAGCCCATGCTGACATAAGGTCTTGGGGTTCCCCTGGAGCCCCCTAGGGGAATCAGGCCTCGTCTCGCCTGGGGACGTGCACAACCGATTTCCTCCCCAACTGCAGCAAAAGTGTCCGGATCCCTGTCGAGCGGATACAGGGATCAGTGGCTTGACATCGAGGTACCCCAGGGCTATCACACATGCAAGTGTGCCAGAGTCGAGCCTCGGGGTGACAGTTGAGGCAGTGCAGGACCGTCAGATTCATGTGGGGTGGACTAGTCTTTTGGGTATATTGGGGAGTGGCGTTCTGGTCGGACACCTGAGGCTCTTCCTGACTCTCCTGATCTTAGGCCACCTTTGGGATGCGAGAGGGAGCACTGGAAATTCTTTCTCGATGGAGCATGGAAAGGGCCTCTCATCTGGAGCTCAGCAGGGGAAAACGGGGCTCCTCTTGAGTCACGGTGGGACCCTCTAGGATCCGCTTGAGTGGGGACGGATGGTGCGGGGAACTTTCTAGGTCACAACAAGGGTGTGAAGGAACCTTTCGAGGTCCAAGAGGGAAGGGGTGATTTCCCCCTGGACCCGGCAGCGGACAAGGGCCTCACTCCTCCTTCAAGGGTGAAGCTTCTGATTTTTCTCGAGTTGCGGCGGGGTCCTCTCGAGTTTCGGGAGGACCACAGTGATCTGCCCCTGTGGCCCCAGGACAAGCCAATCTCCGTGCGAGTGGCGAGGCACATTGGGAGATTCCTCCCCAGTGGCGCCAAGTCCTCAGTCCCCTTCTAGTGCTGAGGCTGCAGCCTGAGATTGCCTCGCCCATGCTGACATTTGTATTGGGCTTCCCCTGGAGCCCACAGAGGGGAGTGAGGCCTCGTCTCCACTGGAAACGTGCAGGGCCGCTTTCCTTCCCAATTGCAGTAACAGTGTCCTGGTCCCTGTTCCAGGTGATACAGAGATCTATGGCTTGCGCTCAAGGTACCCTAGGGCTGTCACACGTGAAAATGTGTGTCTTAGTGGACCATCGGGGTTACAGTAGAGGCAGTGTAGGGTAGTCAGTTTCATCTGAATTGGACGAGGCATTTGGGGGTCTCGGGAAATGGTGGCCCAACCTGGGAGACTCCTCCTGACTTTCCAGGTGTGATCACCTCCTCTTGGGATGTGAGGGGAACACCGTGAAACCTTTCCTGACGGAGCAGGGAAATGGTGACACATCTGAAGTTCAGCAGGGGAAAACAGGGCTCCTCTTGAGCCTTGGTGGGACCATTGGGGTTCCTGTCGAATGGGGACGGGTGGGGCGGAGAACTTCTTGGGTCACAGCAAGGGTGTGAAGGAGCCTTTCGAGGTCCATGGGGGACAGGGTGAATTCCCCTGAGATTGAGTTGCAGACAAGGGCCACACCACACCTGCAGGGGAGAAGCTTCCAGTTTTTTTCGAGTTGCGGCGGGGTCCACTCGAGCTACAACAGGGACCCCAGGGACCCGCCCCAGTATCCTCAGGAGAGGCCATTCTCATTGTGAGTTGCGAGGCACCTCTGGGGATTCCTCCCCTGTCATCACTGGGTCCTCAATCCTCGTCCGGTGCTGAGGTCAGATTCTAAGTTTTCCTCGCTCATGCTTTCATAGGTCTTGAGGTTACTCTGGAGCCCCCACAGGGGAGTCAGGCCTCTTCTCGTCTGGACTTGCACGGCCTCTTTCTTCCCCAACTGCAGTGGCAGTGTCCGGCTCCCCATAAAGCAGACACAGGGATCTGTGTCTTGCCATAGAGGCACTCCAGTGCTGTCTCAGGTGCCAGTTTGTTGGGAATCGAACCTCGGTGTGACAATCGAGACAGTGCTGGGCAGTCATGTTCATCTGGAGTGGACGAGGCATTTGGGGATCTTGGGGAGTGGTGGTCGGTCACCTGAGGCTGCTCCCGACTCTCCTGATGTGAGGCCACCTCTTGGGATGCGAGGGGAGTGCCGGAAGACCTTTCCTGATGGAGCAGGGAAAGGGCCCTTCATCTGGAGCTGAGCAGGGGAAAACAGGGCTCCTCTTGAGTAGCGTCGGGACCCTCAGGGTTTGTCTCAAGTGGCGACAGGTGGGGCGGGGATCTTCCTAGGTCACAACCAGGGTATGAAGGAGGGTTTCTAGGTCCAAGAGGAAACGGGTGATTTCCCCCGAGATGCTGCAGCAGACAAGGGACTGGCCCTCCCTGGAGGGGATAAGCTTCTGTTTTTTCTCGAGTTGTGGCGGGGTCCTCTCGAGTTATGACAGGGACCCCAGGGACCCGTCCCTGTGGCCTCTGGAGAGGCCAGTCTCCATGCGAGTTGCGAGGCACCTGTGGTGATTCCTCCCGAGACGTCGCCGGGTTCTCAGTCCTCGTCTGGTGCTGAGGCCAGAGCCTGTGCTTGCCTGGCCCATGCTGACATAGGTCTTGGGGTTCCCCTGGAATCCCCATAGGACAGTCAGGCCTCATCTCGCCTGGGGACGTGCACAGCTCCTTTCTTCCCCAACTGCAGCAACAGTGTCGGGGTCATTGTCGAGAGGATACAGGGACAGTGGCTTGACCTCGAGGTACCCAAGGGCTATCACACGTGCCAGTGTGCCAGAGTCGAGCCTCGGGGTGACAGTCGAGGCAGTGCAGGACAGGCAGAATCATCTCGAGTGGACTAGGCATTTATGGGTCTTGTGGAAATGTGACCCGACGCCTGAGGCTTCTCTGCACTCTCCTGGTGTTAGTGCCTCCTCTTGGGTTGCGAAGGCAGAGCCTGGAAACCTTTCCCGATGGAGCAGGGAAAGGGCTCCTCATCTGGAACTGAGCATGGGAAAACTGAGCTCTTCTTGAGTCATGGAGGGAACCTCAGCGGTCCTATCCAGTGGGGAAGTGTGGGGCAGGGAACTTCTTGGGTCACAGCAAGGGTGTGAAAGAGCATTTTGAGGTCCAAGAGGAAACGGGTGATTTTCCCCGGGACGCCGCAGCGGACAAGAACCACACTCCGCCTACAAGGGTGAAGTTTCTGGTTTGTCTCGAGTTGCGGCGGGGTATCAGGATTTACGACGGGGACAACTGGGATAGGCCCCTGTGGCCCCATTATAGGCCAGTCTCTGTGCGAGAGGCGAGGCTCATCTGGGGATTCTTCTCCAGCGGCGCCAAGTCCTCAGTCCCCTTCTGGTGCTGAGGCTGCAGCCTGAGATTGCCTCGCCCGTGATGACATTTCTATTGGTCTTCCCCTGGAGCCCACAGAGTGGAGTCAGGCCTCATCTCGACTGGAGATGGGCACAGCCGCTTTCCTTCGAAACTGCAGTAACAGTGTTCGAGTCCCTGTCGAGCGGATACAGGGATCTATGGCTTGCACTCGAGGTACCCTAGGGCTGTCACACTCGCCAGTGTGCCGGAGCCGAGCCTCGGGGTTACAGTCGAGGCAGTGCAGGGCAGTCAGGTTCTTCTGAAGTGAACGAGGCATTTGGGGTTTTGGGGAACGGTGGCCCAATCTGGAAGACTCCTTCTAACTTTCCAGGTGCCAGCACCTCCTCTTGGGATGTGAGGGGAATACCGCGAAACCTTTCCTGATGGAGCAGGGAAAGGGTTCATCATCTGGAGGTCAGCAGGCGAAAACGGGGCTCCTCTTGAGTCTTGGCAGGACCCTTGGCATTCCTCTTGAGTGTGGACGGGTGCGACGGGGAACTTCTTGGGTCACAGCAAGGGTATGAAGGAGCCTTTTGAGGTCCAAGAGGGAAGGGGCGATTTCCCCTGAGATGCTGCAGCGGACAAGGGACTCACCCTCCCTGCAGGGGAGAAGCTTCTGGTTTTCTCGAGTGGCAGCGTGGTCCTCTCGAGNTGCTGGGCAGTCATGTTCATCTGGAGTGGACGAGGCATTTGGGGATCTTGGGGAGTGGTGGTCGGTCACCTGAGGCTGCTCCCGACTCTCCTGATGTGAGGCCACCTCTTGGGATGCGAGGGGAGTGCCGGAAGACCTTTCCTGATGGAGCAGGGAAAGGGCCCCTCATCTGGAGCTGAGCAGGGGAAAACAGGGCTCCTCTTGAGTAGCGTCGGGACCCTCAGGGTTTGTCTCAAGTGGCGACAGGTGGGGCGGGGATCTTCCTAGGTCACAACCAGGGTATGAAGGAGGGTTTCTAGGTCCAAGAGGAAACGGGTGATTTCCCCCGAGATGCTGCAGCAGACAAGGGACTGGCCCTCCCTGGAGGGGATAAGCTTCTGTTTTTTCTCGAGTTGTGGCGGGGTCCTCTCAAGTTATGACAGGGACCCCAGGGACCCGTCCCTGTGGCCTCTGGAGAGGCCAGTCTCCATGCGAGTTGCGAGGCACCTGTGGTGATTCCTCCCGAGACGTCGCCGGGTTCTCAGTCCTCGTCTGGTGCTGAGGCCAGAGCCTGTGCTTGCCTGGCCCATGCTGACATAGGTCTTGGGGTTCCCCTGGAATCCCCATAGGACAGTCAGGCCTCATCTCGCCTGGGGACGTGCACAGCTCCTTTCTTCCCCAACTGCAGCAACAGTGTCGGGGTCATTGTCGAGAGGATACAGGGACAGTGGCTTGACCTCGAGGTACCCAAGGGCTATCACACGTGCCAGTGTGCCAGAGTCGAGCCTCGGGGTGACAGTCGAGGCAGTGCAGGACAGGCAGAATCATCTCGAGTGGACTAGGCATTTATGGGTCTTGTGGAAATGTGACCCGACGCCTGAGGCTTCTCTGCACTCTCCTGGTGTTAGTGCCTCCTCTTGGGTTGCGAAGGCAGAGCCTGGAAACCTTTCCCGATGGAGCAGGGAAAGGGCTCCTCATCTGGAACTGAGCATGGGAAAACTGAGCTCTTCTTGAGTCATGGAGGGAACCTCAGCGGTCCTATCCAGTGGGGAAGTGTGGGGCAGGGAACTTCTTGGGTCACAGCAAGGGTGTGAAAGAGCATTTTGAGGTCCAAGAGGAAACGGGTGATTTTCCCCGGGACGCCGCAGCGGACAAGAACCACACTCCGCCTACAAGGGTGAAGTTTCTGGTTTGTCTCGAGTTGCGGCGGGGTATCAGGATTTACGACGGGGACAACTGGGATAGGCCCCTGTGGCCCCATTATAGGCCAGTCTCTGTGCGAGAGGCGAGGCTCATCTGGGGATTCTTCTCCAGCGGCGCCAAGTCCTCAGTCCCCTTCTGGTGCTGAGGCTGCAGCCTGAGATTGCCTCGCCCGTGATGACATTTCTATTGGTCTTCCCCTGGAGCCCACAGAGTGGAGTCAGGCCTCATCTCGACTGGAGATGGGCACAGCCGCTTTCCTTCGAAACTGCAGTAACAGTGTTCGAGTCCCTGTCGAGCGGATACAGGGATCTATGGCTTGCACTCGAGGTACCCTAGGGCTGTCACACTCGCCAGTGTGCCGGAGCCGAGCCTCGGGGTTACAGTCGAGGCAGTGCAGGGCAGTCAGGTTCTTCTGAAGTGAACGAGGCATTTGGGGTTTTGGGGAACGGTGGCCCAATCTGGAAGACTCCTTCTAACTTTCCAGGTGCCAGCACCTCCTCTTGGGATGTGAGGGGAATACCGCGAAACCTTTCCTGATGGAGCAGGGAAAGGGTTCATCATCTGGAGGTCAGCAGGCGAAAACGGGGCTCCTCTTGAGTCTTGGCAGGACCCTTGGCATTCCTCTTGAGTGTGGACGGGTGCGACGGGGAACTTCTTGGGTCACAGCAAGGGTATGAAGGAGCCTTTTGAGGTCCAAGAGGGAAGGGGCGATTTCCCCTGAGATGCTGCAGCGGACAAGGGACTCACCCTCCCTGCAGGGGAGAAGCTTCTGGTTTTCTCGAGTGGCAGCGTGGTCCTCTCGAGTTAAGACGGGGACCCCAGGGATGTACCGCTGTGGCCTCAGGCGAGGCCAGTCTCCATGCGAGTTGCAAGGCAACTGTGCGGATTCCTCCCAAGACGTCACCGGGTCCTCAGTCCTCGTCTGGTGCTGAGGCCGGAGCCTGTGCTTGCCTCGCCCATCTAACACAGGTCTTGGGGTTCTCCTGAAGCCCCCATAGGGGAGTCAGGCCTCGTCTCGCCTGGGGACGTGCACAGCCACTTTCCTCCCCAACTGCAGCAACAGTGTCCAGGTCCATGTCGAGTGGATACAGGGATCAGTGGCTTGACCTTGAGGTACCCCAGGGCTATCACATGTGCCAGTGTGCCGGAGTCGAGATTCAGGGTGACAGTCAAGGCAGTGCAGGACAGTCAGATTCATCTGGAGTGGACTAGGCATTGGGGAGTCTTGCAGAAATGTGACCCAACGCCTGAGGCTTCTCTGGACTCGCCTGGTGTGAGTGCTTCCTTTTGGGGTTCCAGGGGGGAGCTGGGAACCCTTTCCCGATGGAGAAGGGGAAGGGCCCCTCATCTGGAGCTCAGCAGGAGAAAACGGGACTCCTCTTGAGTCTTGGTGGATCCCTTGGGGTTCCACTCTAGTGGGGACGGGTGGGGTGAGGAACTTCTTGGGTCACAGCAAGAGTGTGAAGGAGCCTTTCGAGGTCCACAAGGGACGGGGTGAATTCCCCTGAGATGCCGTAGCAGACAAAGGCCATACCACTCCTGCAGGGAAGAAGCTTCAGGTTTTTCCTGAGTTGTGGCGGAGTCCTCTCGAGTTATGAAGGGGACCCCAGGGACCCGCCCCTGTATCCTCAGGAGAGGCCATTCTCAGTGCGAGTTGCAAGGCGCCTCTTGGGATTCCTCCCGAGTCATCGCTGGGTCCTCAGTCTTCATCTGGTGCTGAGGTCTGAGCCTGAGATTTTCTAGCTCATGGTTTCATAGGTCTTGAGGTTACTCTGGAGCCCCCACAGGGGAGTCAGGCCTCTTCTGGCCTGGAGACTTGCACGGCCTCTTTCTTCCCCAATGAAGCGGCTGTGTCCTGCTCCCCATAAAGCGGACACAGGGATCTGTGGCTTGCCATCGAGGTACTCCAGGGCTGTCTCACGTGCCAGTGTGTTGGAAGTCGAGCCTCGGGGTGACAGTCGAGACAGTGCAGGGCAGTCATGTTCATCTGGAGTGGAAGAGGCATTCAGGGATATTGGGGAGTGGTGGTCGGACACCTGAGGATCTTCCCAACTCTCCTGATGTGAGGCCACCTCTTGGGATGCCAGGGGAGCACCAGAAATCCTTTCCCGATGGATCAGGGAAGGGCCCCTCATCTGGAGCTCAGCAGGGGAAAACGGGACTCCTCTTGAGTCCCGTTGGGACCCTCGGGGTTCCTCTCGAGTAGGGACGGTTGGGCCGGGAAACTTTCTAGGTCACAACAAGGGTATGAAATAACCTTTCGAAGTCCAAGAGGGAAGGGGTGATTTCCACAGAGATGCTGCAGCGAACAAGGGACTCATCCTCTCTGCAGGGGAGAAGCTTCTGGTTTTTCTCGAGTGGCGGTGTGGTACTCTCGAGTTACGACGGGGATCCCAGGGTCCCGCCACTGTGCCCTCAGGGGAGGCCAGTCTCCATGTGAGTTGCGAGGCACCTGTGGGGATTCCTCCCGAGATGACACCGGGTCCTCAGTCCTCGTCTGGTGCTGAGGCTGGAGCCTGTGCTTGCCTTGCCCATCTAACACAAGTCTTGGAGTTCTCCTGGAGCCCCCATAGGGGAGTCAGGCCTCGTCACGCCTGGGGACGTGCACAGACACTTTCCTCCCCAACTGCGGCAACAGTGTCTGGCTCCCTGTGGAGGGGATACAGGGATCAGTGGCTTGTCATCGAGGTACACCAGGGCTATCACACATGCCAGTGTGCCTGAGTTGAACCTCGGGGTGACAGTCGAGGTAGTGCAGAGCAGTCAGGTTCATCTGGAGTGGACCAGACATTTGGGGGTCTTGGGGACTGGTGACCCGATCTGTGAGACTCCTCCGGACTCTCCTGGTGTGAGCACCTCCAATTGACATGTGAGGGGAACAGTGCGAAACCTTTCCCAACGGAGCAGGGAAAGGGCCCCTCATCTGGAGCTCAGCAGGGGAAAACGGGGCTCCTCTTGAATCTTGGCGGGACCCTCGGATTTCCTCTAGAGTGGGGACGGGTGGCGCAGGCAACTTCTTGGTTCAAAGCAAGGGTGTGAAGCGGCCTTTCGAGGTCCAAGAGGGAAGGGGTTAATTCACCCGAGATGCCACATCGGATAAGGGCCTCTATCCGCCTTCAGGGAAGTGTCTGGTTTTTTTCAAGTTGTGGAGGGGTCCACTCAAGTTTCGACGGGGCACCAGGGATGCACCCATATGGCCCTAGGAGAGGTCAGTCTCAGTGCCAGGGACGAGGCACATCTGGGGATTCTTCCCCAGGGGCGCCAAGTCCTCAGGCCCATTCTGGTATTGAGGTCGGAGCCTGAGCTTTCCTCACTCGTGACTACGTAGGTCTTAGGGTTCCCCTGAAAGCCCCATCAGGGGAGTCAGGCCTTGTCTCAGCCATAGACTTGCAGGGCTGCTTTACTCCAGGGTGTAGCAGCCGTGTCCGGCTCTCTGTCAAACGGAAAAAGGGATCTGTGGCTGGCACTCGAGTTACCCCAGGGCTATCACACGTACCAGTGTGTCAGCAGTCGAGCCTCGGGGTGACAGTCGAGAGAGCGCATGGCGGTCAGATTCATCTGGAGTGGACGATGCATTTGGAGATCTTGGAGAGTGGTGGTCGGACACCTGAAGCTCCTTCCCACTCTCCTGATGGGAAGCCACCTCTTGGGACGAGAGCAGAGCGCCTGAAACCCTTTCAGGATAGACCAGGAAAAGGGCTCCTTATCTGGAGCTCAGCAGGAAAAAAAGGGACTTCTCTTGAGTCGCGGTGGGACCCTAGGGATTCTTCTCATTTGGGGACGGGTGGGGTGGGGAACTTCCTAGATCACAACAAGGGTATGAAGGAGCCTTTTGAGGTCCAAGAGGGAAGTGGACTAGGCATTCGGGGGTCCTGCGGAAATGTGACCCTTCCCCTGAGGCTTCTTTGGACTCACCTGGTGTGAGTGTCTCCTCTTGGGATGCGAGGGGGGAGCTGGGAATCCTTTCTCGAAGGAGCAGGGAAAGGGCCCCTCACCTGGAGCTGAGCATGGGAAAATGGAGCTCCTCTTAAGTCGCGGTGGGACCCTCGGCGGTCCTCTCAAGTGGGGACGTGTGGGGCGGGAACTTCTTGGGTCACAGCAAGGGTGTGAAAGAGCATTTCAAGGTCCAAGAGGGAACAGGTGATTTCCACCGGGACGCCACATCGACAAGGGCCTCACTCCCCTGTAAGGATGAAGCTTCTCGTTTTTCTCGAGTTGCGGTGGGGTCCTCTCGAGTTATGACGGGGACCACAGGGATCCGCCCCTATGGCCAGAGGATAGGCCAGGCTCCGTGCAAGGGGCGAGGCACATCTGGGAATTCCTCCCCAGTGGCGCCAAGTCCTCAGTCCCCTTCTGGTGCTTAAGCTGCAGCCTGAGATTGCCTCGACCATGCTGACATTTCTATTGGGCTTCCCCTGGAGGCCGCAGAGAGGAGTCAGGCCTCGTCTCGACACTAGATGTGCAAGGCAGCTTTCCTTCCCAACTGCAGTAACAGTGTCCGGGTCCTGGTCCAGCTGATACCGGGATCTATGTCTTGCGCTCGAGGTACCCTAGGGCTGTCACACGTGCCAGTGTGCCTTAGTCAAGCCTCGGGGCTACAGTCGAGGCAGTACAGGGCAGTCAGGTTCATCTGAAGTGGTCGAGGCATTTGGGGGTCTTGGGGTATGATGGCCCAAACAGTGAGACTCCTCCCGACTTACCAGGTGCGAGCACCTCCTCTTGGGATGCGAGGGGAACACCAGGAAACCTTTCCCAATGAAGCAGGGAAAGGGCCCGTAATGTGGAGCTCAGCAGGGGAAAACGGGGCTCCTCTGGAGACTTGGCAGGACCCTTGGCGTTCCTCTCGATTGGGGACGGGTGAGGCGGGGAACTTCTTTGTTCACAGCAAGGGTGTGAAGCAGCCATTCGAGGTCCAAGAAGACAGGGGTGAATTATCCTGAGATGCCGCATCTGACAAGGGCCTCTATCTGCCTGCAGGGAAGTGTCTGGTTTTATTCGACTTGGGAAGGGGTCCTCTCAAATTACGACGGGGCCCCAGGGACCCATCCCTGTGGCCCCAGGAGAGGCCAGTCTCAGTGCCAGGGGCAAGGCATATCTGGGGATTCTTCCCCAGTGGCGCCAAGGCTTCAGTCCCATTCTGGTGCTGAGGCTGGAGGCTGAGCTTTCCTCACCCGTGCCTATGTAGGTCTCGGGGTACCCCTCGAGCCCCCTCAGGGGAGTCAGGCCTCCTCTCGCCCATAGACGTGCATGTCCGCTTTACTCCAGGGCACAGCAGTCGTGTCCGGCTCTCTATCAAACAGATAAAGGGATCTGTGGCTGGCACTCGAGGTACGCCAGGGATATCATCCGTGCCAGTGTGTCAGCAGTCGACCCTCGGGGTTACAGTCGAGGCAGTGCAGGGCAATCAGGTTCATCTGAAGTGGACGAGGTATTTGGGGATCTTGGGGAACGGTGGCCCAACCTGTGAGACTGTTCCCGACTTTCCAGGTGTGAGATCCCCCTCTTGGGTTGGAAGGGTAACACTGCAAAACCTTTCCTGATGGAGTGGGAAAGGGCCCCTCATTTGGAGCTCAGCAGGGGAAAACGGGGCTCCTCCTAAGCCTTGGCCAGACCCTTGGGTTTCCTCGAGAGTGGGGACGTGTGGGGAGGGGAACTTCTAGGGTTACAGCAAGGGTGTGAAGGAGACTTTAGAAGTCCACGAGGGACGGGGTGAATTCCCCTGTGATTCCGTTTCGTACAAGGGCCACACCACGCCTGGAGAGGAGAAGCTTCCAGGTTTTTTCAAGTTGCGGCGGGGTCCACTTGAGTTACGTTGGGTACCACAGGGACCCAACCCTGTATCCTCAGCAGAGGCCATTCTCAGTGCGAGTTGCGAGGCGCCTCTGGGGATTCCTTCCCAGTCATCACTGGGTCCTCAGTCCTCGTCTGGTGCTGAGGCTGGATCCTGTGCTTGCCTCACCCATCCTGACAGAGGTCTTGGGGTTCCCCTGGAGCCCCCATAGGGGAGTCAGGCTCGTCTCTCTGGGGACATGCAAAGCCACTTTCCTCCCCAACTGCAGCCAGCAGGGTTCGGGTCCCTGTCTNCCCTGTGGCCCCAGGAGAGGCCAGTCTCAGTGCCAGGGGCAAGGCATATCTGGGGATTCTTCCCCAGTGGCGCCAAGGCTTCAGTCCCATTCTGGTGCTGAGGCTGGAGGCTGAGCTTTCCTCACCCGTGCCTATGTAGGTCTCGGGGTACCCCTCGAGCCCCCTCAGGGGAGTCAGGCCTCCTCTCGCCCATAGACGTGCATGTCCGCTTTACTCCAGGGCACAGCAGTCGTGTCCGGCTCTCTATCAAACAGATAAAGGGATCTGTGGCTGGCACTCGAGGTACGCCAGGGATATCATCCGTGCCAGTGTGTCAGCAGTCGACCCTCGGGGTTACAGTCGAGGCAGTGCAGGGCAATCAGGTTCATCTGAAGTGGACGAGGTATTTGGGGATCTTGGGGAACGGTGGCCCAACCTGTGAGACTGTTCCCGACTTTCCAGGTGTGAGATCCCCCTCTTGGGTTGGAAGGGTAACACTGCAAAACCTTTCCTGATGGAGTGGGAAAGGGCCCCTCATTTGGAGCTCAGCAGGGGAAAACGGGGCTCCTCCTAAGCCTTGGCCAGACCCTTGGGTTTCCTCGAGAGTGGGGACGTGTGGGGAGGGGAACTTCTAGGGTTACAGCAAGGGTGTGAAGGAGACTTTAGAAGTCCACGAGGGACGGGGTGAATTCCCCTGTGATTCCGTTTCGTACAAGGGCCACACCACGCCTGGAGAGGAGAAGCTTCCAGGTTTTTTCAAGTTGCGGCGGGGTCCACTTGAGTTACGTTGGGTACCACAGGGACCCAACCCTGTATCCTCAGCAGAGGCCATTCTCAGTGCGAGTTGCGAGGCGCCTCTGGGGATTCCTTCCCAGTCATCACTGGGTCCTCAGTCCTCGTCTGGTGCTGAGGCTGGATCCTGTGCTTGCCTCACCCATCCTGACAGAGGTCTTGGGGTTCCCCTGGAGCCCCCATAGGGGAGTCAGGCTCGTCTCTCTGGGGACATGCAAAGCCACTTTCCTCCCCAACTGCAGCCAGCAGGGTTCGGGTCCCTGTCTAGAGGATACAGGGATCAGTGGCTTGACATCAAGGTAACCCAGGGCTATCACACATGCCAGTGTGCCAGAGTGGAGCCTCGGGGTGACAGTTGAGGCAGTGCAGGACAGTCAGATTCATCTGGAGGGTCTTGCAGAAATGTGACTCGATGCCTGAGCATTCTCTGGACACGCCTGGTGTGAGTGCCTCCTCTTGGGATGCGAGAGGGTAGCCGGGAACCCTTTCCCGATGGAACAGGGAAAGGGCCCCTCATCTGGAGCTGAGCATGGGAAAATGGAGCTCATGTTGAGTTGCAGTGGGACCCTCCGTGGTTCTCTCAAGTGGGGACGTGTGGTACGGGGTACTTCTTGGGTCACAGCAACAGTGTAAAGAGCATTTCGAGGTCCACGAGAAACGGGGTGAATTACCCTGAGATGCCGTTGCAGACAAGGGCCACACCACGCCTGTAGGGAAAAGCTCCTGGGTTTTCTCGAGTTGCGGTGGGGTCCACTCGAGTTATGACGGGGGCCCTAGGGACCCGCCCCTGCATCCTCAGGAGAGGCCAGTGAAAGTTGCGAGGTGCCTCTGGGGATTCCTTCCCAGTCATCGCCGGGTCCTCAGACCTCGTATGGTGCTGAGGTCGGAGTCTGAGATTTCCTCGCTCATGCTTTAATAGGTCTTGAGGTTACTTTGGAGCCCCCACAGGGGAGTCAGGACTCTTCTCGCCTGGAGACTTGCACCGCCTCTTTCTTCCCCAACTGCAGCGGCAGTGTCCAGCTCCCCGTAAAGTGGACACAGGGATCTGTGGCTTGCCATCGAGGTACTCCAGGGCTGTCTCACGTGCCAGTGTGTTGGTAGACGAGCCTCGGGGTGCAGTCGAGACAGTGCAGGACAGTCATGTTCATCTGGAGTGGATTAGGGATTAATGGATCTTGGGAAGTGGTGGTCAGACACCTGAGGTTCCTCCTGACACTCCAGATGCAAGGCCACGTCTTGGAATGCGAAGGGAGAGCCCGAAAACCTTTCCGGATGGATCAGGGAAAGGGCCCCTCATCTGGAGCTCAGCAGGGGAAAGCAGACCTCCTCTTGAGTGTGGCGATACCCTCGCGGTTCCTCTCGAGTGGGGACATTTGGGGCTTGGAACTTCCTAGGTCACAACAAGGGAATGAAGGAGTCTTTCGAGGTCCAAGAGGGAAGGAGTAATTTCCCCTGAGATGCTGCAGCAGACAAGGGATTCACCCTCCTTGCAGGGGAGAAGCTTCTGGTATTTCTCGAGTTGTGGTGGAGTCCTCTCGAATTACGAGGGGGACCACAGGGATCCGCCCCTGTGGCCCCAGGATAGGCCAGTCTCCGTGCAAGGGACAAGGCACATCTGGGGATTCCACCCCAGTGGCGCCAGAACCTCAGTCCCCTTATGGTGCTGAGGCTGCAGCCTGAGATTGCCTTGCCTGTGCTGACATTTGTATTGGACTTCGCCTGGAGTCCACAGAGGGGAGTCAGGCCTCATCTCAAATGGCAATGTGCATGGCCACTTTCCTTCCCAACTGCACTAACTGTGTCCGGGTTCCTGTCGAGCAGATACAGGGATCTATGACTTCCACTCGAGGTACCCTAGGGCTGTCACAGGTGCCAGTGTCCCTGAGTCGAACCTCGGTCTTACAGTCGAGGCAGTGCAGGGCAGTCAGTTTCATCTGAAGTAGATGAGGCATTTGGGGATTCTTGGGGATTGGTGGCCCAACCTGTGAGACTCCTTCCACGTTTCAAGGTGCAAGCACCTCTTCTTGGGATGTGAGGGGAACACGGTGAAACCTTTCCCGATGGAGCAGGGAAAGGGCCCCTCATCTGGAGCTCAGCAGGGGAAAACGGGGCTCCTCCTGATTCTTGGCAGGACCCTTTGGATTCCTCTCGAGTGGGGACGCCTGGGGCGGGGAACTTCTTTGGTCACAGCAAGGGTGTTAAGGAGCATTTCAAGGTGCACGAGGGACGGGGTGAAATCCCCTGAGATGCCATTGCAGACAGGGGCCACACCAGGCCTGCATGGGAGAAGCTTCCCGTTTTACTCGAGTGGCAGCGGGGTCCTCTCGAGTTACGACGGGGACCCAAGGGACACACCCCTGTATCCTCAGGAGAGGCCATTCTCAGTGCAAGTTGCGAGGCGCCTCTGGTGATTCCTCCCCAGTCATTGCCGTGTCCTCAGTCCTCGTCTGGTGCTGAGGTCGGAGCCTGAGATTTCCACGCTAATGCTTTCATAGGTCTTGAGGTTACTCTGGAGCCCCCACAGGGGAGTCAGGCCTCTTCTCGGCTGGAGACTTGCATGGCCTCTTTCTTCCCCAACTGCAGCGGCAGTGTCTGGCTCCCTGTAAAGCAGACACAGGTATCTGTGGCTTGCCACCGAGGTCCTCCAGGGCTGTCTGACGTGACAGTGTGTTGGGAGTCAAGCCTCGAGGTGACAGTCGAGACAGTGCAGGGCAGTCATGTTCATCTGGAGTGGACGAGGAATTTGGGGTACTTGGAGAGTGGTGATCGGACACCTGAGGCTCCTCCCGACCCCCCTGATGTGAGGCCACCTCTTGGGATGCGAGGCGAGTGCCAGAAAACCTTTCCAGATGGAGCAGGTAAAGGGCTCCTCATCTGGAGCTCAGCAGGATAAAACGGGGCTCCTCTTGAGTGTTGCCAGGACCCTTGGGGTTTCTCTCGAATGGTGACGGGTTGGTCGGGGCACTTCTTCGTTCACAGCAAGGGTGTGAAGCGGCCTTTCAAAGTCCAAGAAGGCAGGGATAAATTCCCCTAAGATGCCGCATGGACAAGGGCCTCTATATGCCTGCAGGTAAGTGTCTGGTTTTTTTCGAGTTGCGGAGCTGTCCTCTCAAGTTACAACGGGGCCCCAGGGACGCACCCATGTGGCCCCAGGGGAGGCCAGTCTCAGTGCCAGGGGCGAGGCACACCTGAGGATTCTTCCCCAGTGGCGACAAGTTCTCAGTTCCATTCTGGTGCTGAGTCCAGAGCCTGAGCTTTCCTCACCCGTGCCTCCATAGGTCGTGGGGCTCCGCTGGAGCCCCCTCAGGGTAGTCAAGCCTTGACTCGCCCATAGACGTACAGGGATACTTTATCCAGGGTGCAGCAGCTGTGTCTGGCTCTCTGTTGAATGGACAAAGGGATCTGTGGCTGGCACTCGAGGTACCCCAGGGCTATCACACGTGCCAGTGTGTCAGCAGTCGAGCCTCGGGGTGACAGTCGAGACAGTGCAGGGCAGTCAGGTTCATCTGCAGTGGACGAGGCATTTGGGGCTCTTGGGGAGTGGTGGTCGGACACCTTTGTGTCCGGGAGGACAGGGCTCCTCCCAACGCTCCTGATGCGAGGCCACCTCTTCGGATGCCAGGAGAGCACCGGAAAACCTTTCAGGATGGAGTAGGGAAAGGGCACCTCATCTGGAGCGCAGCAGGAAAAAAAAGGGGCTCCTCTTGAGTCGCGGCTGGACCCTCGGGGTTCTTCACGAGTGGTTACGGTTGGGGCGTTGAGCTTCCTTGTTCACAATAATGGTATGAAAGAGCCTTTTGAGGTCCAAGAGGGAAGCGGTGATATCCCTTGAGATGCTGCAGCACACAAGGGACTCACTCTCCCTGCAGGGGAGAAGCTTCTGGTTTTCTCGAGTTGTGGCAGGGTCCTCTTGAGTTACGACGGGGACCTCCGACACTCGCTGATGTGGCCTCAGGAGAGGCCAGTCTCCATGCGAGTTGCAAGGCACCTGTGGGGATTCCTCCTGAGACCTTGCCGGGTCCTCAGTCCTCGTCTGGTGCTGAGGCCGGAGGCTGTGATTGCCTCGCCCATGCTGACAGAGGTCTTGAGGTTCCCCTGGAGCTCCCATAGGGGAGTCAGGTCTCGTCTCGCCTGGGGACGTGCACAGCCGCTTTCCTCCCCAACTGTAGCAACAGTGTCCAGGTCTCTGTCGAGCGCATACAGGGATCAGTGGCTTGACCTCAAGGTACCCCAGGGCTATCACAAGCGCCAGTGTGCTGGAGTCGACCCTCAGGTTGACAGTTGAGGCAGTTCAGGACATTCAGATTCATCTGGAGTGGACTAGGCATTTGGGGGTCTTGCGGAAATGTGACCGAATGCCTGAGGTCTCTGGAATCGCCTGGTGTGAGTGCCTCCTCTTGGGATACGAGGGGAGAGCCAGAAACATTTTCCTGATGGAGCAGGGAAAGGGCACCTCATCTGGAGCTCAGTAGGGGACAAAGGGGCTCCTCTTGAGTCGCGGCAGGACCCTCGGGGTTCTTCACAAGTGGGGACGGTTGGGGCGAGGAACTTCCTTGTTCACAACAAGGGTATGAAGGAGACTTTCGAGGTCCAAGAGGGAAGGGGTGATATCCCCAGAGATGTTGCAGCAGACAAGAGACTCACCCTACCTGCAGGGGAGAAGCTTCTGGTTTTTCTCGAGTTGCGGCAAGGACCTCTGGAGTTACGACAGGGAACCCAGGGACCCGCTACTGTTGCTTCTGGAGAGGCTGGTATCCATGCGAGTTGCGAGGCAACTGTGGGGATTCCTCCCCAGACTTACCATTTCCTCAGTCCTCGTCTGGTGCTGAGGCCGGAGACTGTGATTGCCTCGCCCATGCTCACATAGGTCTTGGGGTTCCCTGGAACCCCCAGAGGGGAGTACAGCCTCTTCTCACCTGGAACTTGCATGGCCTCTTTCTTCCCCAACTGCAGCAGCAGTGTCCGGCTCCCCGTAAAGTGGACAAAGGGATCTGTGGCTTGCCATCGAGGTAATCCAGGGCTGTCTCACGTGCCAGTGTGTTGGGAGTCGAGCCTCGGCTTGACAGTCGAGACAGTGCAGGTCATTCATGTTCATCTGGAGTGGACGAGGTATTTGGGTGTCTTGGCGGGGGGTGGTCGGACACCTGTGGCTCCTCTGGACTCTCCTGATGTGAGGACACCACTTGGGATGGGAAGGGAGCGCCGGAAAACCTTTCCCAATGGAGCAGGGAAAGGGCCCCTCATCTGGAGTTCAGCAGAGGAAAACGGGGCTCCTCTTGAGTCATGGGGGGACCCGCAGAGTTCCTATCGAGTGGGGATGGTTGGAGCGGGGAACTTCTTAGGTGACAACAAGGGTATGAAGGAGCTTTTTGAAGTCCAAGAGGGAAGGGGTGATTTCCCTGAGATGCTGCAGCGGACAAGTGACTCACCCTCCCTGCAGGGGAGAATCTTCTGGTTTTTCTTGAGTTGCGGCGGGGTCTCTCGAGTTATGACGGGAACCCCAAGGACCAGCTGCTGTGGCCTCAGGAGAGGCGAGTCTCCATGAGTTGTGATGCAACTGTGGGATTCTTCCGGAGACGTTGCCGGGTCCTCAGTCGTCGTCTGGTGCTGAGGCCGGATCCTGTGCTTGCCTCGCCCATGCTGACAGAGATCTTGAGGTACCCCTGGAGCTCCCCTAGGGGAGTCAGGCGTCGTCTATCCTTGGGATGTACACAGCTGCTTTCCTCCCTAAATCCAGCAACAGTTACTGGGTCCTTGTCGGGCGGATACAGGGATCAGTGGCTTGACCTTGAGGTACCCCAGGGCTATTACAGATGACAATGTGCCGGAGTCGAGCCTGGGGGTGACAGTCGAGGCAGTGCAGGACAGTCAGATTCATCTGGAATGGACTAGACATTTAGGATTCTTGCAGAAATGTGACCCAATGCCTGAGGCTTCTCTGGAATCCTCGGGTGTGAGTGCTTCCTCTTGGGATGCGAGGGGGGAGCCGGGAACCCTTTCCTGATGGAGCACGGAAAGGGCCCCTGATCTGGAGCTGAGCATGGTAAAATAGAACTCCTCTTGAGTCACGGCAGGTCCCTCAGCGGTCCTCTCGAGTGGGGATGTGTGGGGCCAGGAATTTCCTGAGTCACAGCAAG
The DNA here is from genome assembly GCA_006410735.1 of Raphicerus campestris. Lineage (NCBI taxonomy): Eukaryota > Metazoa > Chordata > Mammalia > Artiodactyla > Bovidae > Raphicerus > Raphicerus campestris. The sequence goes on along the minus strand of SJYW01032366.1, from coordinate 39,291 downwards.
GGTGTGTAAGTGTATTTCGAGGTCCAAGAGGGAACTGGTGATTTCCCCCGGGACGCCGCACAGACAAGGGCCTCATTCCACCTGCAAGGGTGAAGCTTCTGGTTTTGCTCGAGTTGCGACGGGGTCCTCTTGAGTTACGACGGGGACCACAGGGATCCGCCCCTGTGGCCCCCGTATAGGCCAGTCTCCGTTCGAGGCGCGAGGCACATCTCGGGATTCCTCCGTGTGGCGCCAAGTCCTCAGTTCCCTTCTGGTGCTGAGGCTGCAGCCTGAGATTGCCTCGCCCGTGTTGACATTTGTTTTGGGCTTCTCCTGGAGCCCACAGAGGGGAGTCAGGCTTTGTCTCGACTGGAGACGTGCAGGGCCGCTTTCCTTCCCAACTGCCTTAAGAGCATCCGGGTTTCTGTCGAAATTATACAGGGATCTATGACTTGCGCTCGAGGTACCCTAAGGCTGCCACACGGGCCAGTGTGCCGGAGTCGATCCTCGTGGTTACAGTCCAGACAGTGCAGGGCAGTCAGGATCATCTGAAGTGGATGAGGCATTTGGGGGTCTGGGGAATGGTGGCCCAACCTGTGAGACTCCTCCCGATTTTTCAGGTGCGAGCACCTCCTCTTGGGATGCGAGGGGAACACCGCAAAACCTTTCCCAATGCAGCAGGGAAAGGGCCCGTAATGTGGAGCTCAGCAGGTGAAAACGGGGCTCCTCTTGGGTCTTGACGGGACCCTTGGGTTTCGTCTGGAGTGGGGACAGGTGGGGTGGGGAACTTCTTGGGTCACAGAAAGGGTGTGAAGGAGGTTTTCGAGGTCCACGAGGGACGGGATGATACCCCTGCAATGCCGTTGCAGACAAGGGCCACACCATGCCTGCAGGGGATAAGCTTCCTATTTTTCCCAAGTTTCGGCGGTGTCCTCTTGAGTTACGATGGGGACCTCAGGGACCCGCACCTGTATCCTCAGGAGAGGCCATTCTCAGTGCCAGTTGCGAGGAGCCTCTGGGGATTCCTCTGCATTCATCACTGGGTCCTCAGTCCTCGTCTGGTGCTGAGATCGGAGTCTGAGATTTCCTCACTCATGCTTTCATAGGTCTTAAGGTTACTCTGGAGCCCCCACAGGGGAGTCAGGCCTCTTCTCGCCTGGAAACTTGCATGGCCTCTTTCTTCCCCAACATCAGCAGCAATGTCCGGCTCCCCGTAAAGCGGACACAGGGATCTGTGGCTTGTCTTCAAGGTACTCCAGTGCTGTCTCACGTGCCAGTGTGTTGGGAGTTGAGCCTCAGGTGATAGTGGAGACAGTGCAGGGCAGTCATGCTCATCTGGATTGGACAAGGCATTTGGGGATCTTGGGGAGTGGATGTCGGATACCTGAGGCTTCTCTGGACTCTACTGATTCGAGGCCACCTCATGGATTGTGATGGGAACACTGGAAAACCTTTCGCGATGGAGCAGGAAAGGGCCCCTCATCTGGAGCTCAGCAGGGGAAAACGGGGCTCCTCTTTAGTTGGGGCCAGACCCTCGGGGGTCCTATCGAGTGGGGATGGTTGGGCCGGGGCACTTCCTTGCTCACAACAAGGGTATAAAGGAGTCTTTCGAGGTCCAAGAGGGAAGGGGTGATTTCCCCTGAAATGCTGCAGTGGACAAGGGACTCACCCTCCCTGCAGGGCGGAAGATTCTGGTTTTTCTCGAGTTGCTGCGGGATCCTCTCGAGTTACGACGGAGACCCCAAGGACCCGCCACTGTGGACTCAGGAGAGGCCACTCTCCATGGGAGTTGCAAGGCACCTGTGGGGATTCGTCACGAGACCTCGTCGGGTCCTCAGTCCTGGTCTGGTGCTGAGGCCGGAGCTTGTGCTTGCCTCAGCCATGCTGACATAAGTCTTGGGGTACCCCTGGAGCCCCCATAGTGGAGTCAGGCGTCGTCTCGCCTGGGGACGTGCACAGCCGCTTTCCCCCACAACTGCAGAAACAGTGTCCGGGTCCCTGTCGAGCGAATAATGGATCAGTGGCTTGAAATCGAGGTACCCCAGGACTATCACACGGGCCACTGTGACGGAGTCGAGCCTCGGGGTTACAGTCGAGGCCGTGCAGGGCAGTCAGATTCAACTGGAGTGGACTAGGCATTTTGGGGTCCTGGGGAATGGTGGCCCAACCTGTGTTACTCCTCCCGACTTTCCAGGTTTGAGCACCTCCTCTTCGGATTCGAAGGAAACATTGCAAAACCTTTCCCGAAGAAGCAGGGAAAGAGCCCTACATCTGGAGCTGAGCATGGGAAAATGGAGCTCCTCCTGAGTCGCGGTGGGACCCTCGAAGGAGCAGGGAAAGGGCCCCACATCTGGAGCTGAGCATGGGAAATTGGAGCTCCTCTTGAGTCGCAGCAGGACCCTTGGTGGTCCTCTCAAGTGGGGACGTGTGGGGTGGGGAAATTCGTGGGTCGCAGCAAGGGTGTGAAAGAGCATTTCGAGGTCCAATAGGGAACGGGTGATTTCCCCCTAGATGCGGCAGCCAGTCTCCATGCGAATTGCGAGGCACCTGTGGGGATTCCTCCCGAGACCTCGCCGTGTCCTCAGTCTTCGTCTGGTGCTGAGGCCGGAGTCTTTGCTTGCCTCGCCAATGCTGACATAGATCTTGGGGTTCCCATGGAGCCCCTATAGGGGAGTCAGGCCTCGTCTCGCCTGGGGACGTGCACAGCCGCTTTCCTCCCCAACTGCAGCAACAGTGTCCGGGTGCCTGTCAAGCAGATACAGGGATCCGTGGCTTGACCTCGAGGTACCCCAGGGCTATCACACGTGCCAGTGTGCCGGCGCCTAGCCTAGGGGTGACAGTCGAGGCAGTGCAGGACAGTCAGATTCATCTGGAATGAAGTAGGCATTTGGGGGTCTTGCGGATATGTGACCCGATGCCTGAGGCATCCCTGGACTCGCCTGGTGTGAGTGCATCCACTTGGGGTGCAAGGGGGAGCATGAACCCTTTCCCGATGGAGCAGGGAATGGGCCCCTCACCTGGAGCTGAGCATGGGAAAATGGAGCTCTTCTTGAGTCTTGGCGGAAACCTCGGTGGTCTGCTCTAGTTGTGACGTGTGGAGTTGGGAACTTCTTGGGTCACAAGGGCGTGAAAGAGCATTTTGAGGTCCAAGAGGGAACGGGTGATTTCCCCCAGAATGCTGCAGCAGACAAAGGCTTCACTCCGCCGGCAACGGTGAAGATTCTGATTTTCCTCGAGTTGCGTCAGGGTCCTCTCGAGTTACGTCGGGGACCACAGGTATCCACACCTGTGGCCCCAGGATAGGACAGTCTCTGTGCAAGTGGCGAAGCACATCTTGGGATTCCTCACCAGTGGCACCAAGTCCTCAGTCCCTTTCTGGTGCTGAGGCTGCAGGCTGAGATTGCCTCACCCGTGTTGACATTTGTATTCGGCTTCCCTTGAAGCCAGCAGAGGGGAGTCAGGCCTCGTCTCGACTGGAGACGTGTATGGCCGTTTTCCTTCTCAACTGCAGTAACAGTGTCCGCATCCCTGTCAAGAGATACAGAGATCTATGGCTTGCACTCGAGGTACCCTAGCACTGTCACACAAGCCAGTGTGCCTGAGTCGAGCCTCGGGGTTACAGTTGAGGCAGTGCAGGGCAGTCATGTTCATCTGAAGTGGACAAGGCATTTGGTGTTCTTGGGGAATGGTGGTCCAACCTGTGAGACTCGTTCCGACTTTCCAGGTGCGAGCATTTCCTCATGGGATGCGAGGGGAACACTGCGAAACCTTTTCCGACAGAGCAGGGAAATGCCCCCTCATCTGGTGTGACCCTTGGGGTTCCTCCCTAATGGGTCCGGGTCGGGTGGGGAATTACTTGGGTCACAGCAAGGGTGTGAAGGAGCCTTTCAAGGTCCACGTAGGACGGGGTGAATTCCCCTGAGATGCCGTTGCAGACATGGACGACTCCAGGCCTGAAGGGGAGAATCTTCCATTTATTCTCGAGTTGCGGCGGGGTCCTCTCGAGTTATAACGGGGACGGCAGGGACCCGCCCCTGTAACCTGAGGGGAGGCCATTCTCAGTGCAAGTTGCGAGGCAACTCTGGGGATTCCTCCCCAGTCATCGCCGGGTCCTCAGTCCTCGTTTGTTGCTGAGGTCGAGCCTGAGACTTCCTCGCTGATGCTGTAATAGTTCTTGAGGTTACTCTGGAGCCCCCACAGGGGAGTCAGGCCTCTTCTTGCCTGGATACTTGCACGGCCTCTTTCTTTCCCAACTGCAGCGGCAGTGTCTGGCACCCTGTCAAGCGGACACAGGAATCTGTGGCTTGCCATCGAGGTACTCCAGGGCTGTCTCATGTGCCAGTGTGTTCAGAGTCAATCCTTGGGTTGACAGTCGAGACAGTACAGGGCATTCTTGTTCATATGGAGTGGACGAGGCATTTCGGGGTCTTGGGGAGTGGTGCTTGGACACCTGAGGCTCCTCTCGAATCTCCTGATGCGAGCCCACCTCTTGGGATGTGAGCGGAACACCACGAAACCTTTCCCGACGGAGCAGGGAAAAGGTCTCTCATCTGGATCTCAGCAGGAGAAAACGGGGCTCCACTTGAGTCTTGGCGGGACCCTTGGGGTCCCTATCGAGTGTGGACGGGTCAGGCTGGGAACTTCTTGGGTCACAACTAGGGTGGGAAGGAGCCTTTAGAGGTCCACGAGGGACAGGGTGAATTCCCCGGAGATGCCGTTAAGGACAAGGGCCACACTATGCCTGCAGGGGAGAAGCTTCCGGTTTTTCTTGAGTTGCTTTTTGGTCCACTCGCTTTAAGAAGTGGATCCCAGGGACCCGCCCCTTTATCTTCAGGAGTGGCCATTCTCTGTGCTAGTTACGAGGCGCTTCTGGTGATACCAACCTAGTCATCGCCTGGTCCTCAGTCCTCGTCTAGTGCTAAGGTCGAGCCTATGATTTCCTCGTTCGTGCTTTCATAGGACTTGTTGTTACTCTGGAGCCCCCACAGGGGAGTCAGGCTTCTTCTCTCCTGGAGACTTTCACAGCCTCTTTCTTCCCCAACTGTGAACACAGGGATCTGTGGCTTGCCATTGAGGTACTCCAGGGCTGTCTCACATGCCAGCGTGTTGGGATTCGAGCCTCGGGTGACAGTCGAGACAGTGCAAAGAAGTCATGTTCATCTGGAGTTGACGAGGAATTTGGGGGTTCGGGGAGTGGTGGTCGGACACCTGAGGGCCCTCCCGACTGCTGATGCGAGGCCACCTCTTAGGATGCGAGGGGAGCGACAGAAAAACTTTTCCTATGGAGCAGGGAAAGGGCTCCTCATCTGGAGCTCAGCAGGGGAAAACGGGGGTTTTCTTGAGTCGCAGCTTGACCCTCGGGGTTCCTCTCGAGTGGGTACGGTTGGGGCGGGGAACTCGCTAGGTCACAACGAGGGTATGAAGGAGCCTTTTGAGGTCCAAGAGGGAAGAGCTGATTTCCTACGAGATGCTGCAGTGGGCAAGGGAATCACCACCCCTGCAGGGGAGAGGCTTCTGGTTTATCTCGAGTTGCAGCGGCGTCCTCTTGAGTTATGATGGGGACCCCCGGGACACGCCACTGTGGCCTCAGGAGAGGCCAGTCTCCATGCGAGTTCCGAGGCACCTGTGGGAATTCCTCCCAAGACGTCGCAGGGTCCTCAGTCCTCCTCTGGTGCTGAGGCCGGAGCCTGAGATTGCATCGCCCATGCTGACATAGGTCTTGGGGATGCCCTGGAGCCCCCACAGGGAAATCAGGCCTCATCTCGACTGGGGACGTGCACAGCCGCTTTCCTCCCCAACTGCAGCAACAGTGTCCGGGTCCCTGTCAAGCGGATACAGGGATCAGTGGCTTGACCTCGAGGTACCCCAGGGTTATCACACGGGCCAGTGTGTGAGCAGTCGAGCCTCGGGGAGCAGTGGAGGCAGTGCAAGGCAGTCAGGTTCATCTGGAGTGCACGACGCATTTGGGGTTCTTGGGGAAATGTGACCAGACACCTGAGGCTCCTCTGGAGTTGCCTGGTGTGAGGGCCTCCACATCGGATTTGAGAGGAGAGCCAGGAACCCTTTTCCGATGGAGCAGGGAAAGGGCCCCTCATCTGGAGCTGAGCATGGGAAAATGGAGCTCCTCTTCAGTCGTGGCGGGACCATTGGCAGTCCTCTCCAGTGGGGACGGGTAGGGCAGGGAAATTCTTGGTTCTCAGTAACGGAGTGAAGGAGCATTTCGAGGTCCAGGTGGGAACGGGTGATTTCCCCCAGAGTGCTGCAGTGGACAAGGGCCTCACCACGTCTGCAAGGGAGAAGCTTCTGGTTTTCTCGAGTTGTGGGGGGGTCTTCTCGAGTTATGATGGGGACCCCAGGGACCCTCCCCTGTGGCCTCAGGAGGGGCCAGTCTCCCTGCCAGTTGCCACTGGGTATTTCTCCCCAGTCATTACTGGGTCCCCAGGCCTTATCTGGTGCTAAGGACACAGCCTGAGCTGGCCTAACCCATGCAGACCTTCGTTTTGGGGTTCCCCTGGATCTCCCACAGGGGAGTCAGGCTTCATCTCATNTACTGGGTCCCCAGGCCTTATCTGGTGCTAAGGACACAGCCTGAGCTGGCCTAACCCATGCAGACCTTCGTTTTGGGGTTCCCCTGGATCTCCCACAGGGGAGTCAGGCCTCATCTCATCTGGAGACGTGCATGGCCGCTTTCCTCCCCATCTGCAGCAGAAGTGTCCAGCACCCCTTCGAGCAGACACAGGGATCTGTCGCTTGCCCTCGAGGTACCTCAGGGCAGTCATACGTGTCAGTGTGTCGGGAGTCGAGTCTCAGGGTGACAGTCGAGGCAGTGCAGGGCAGTGAGGTTCATCAGGAATGGACGAGGCATTTGGGTGTCTGGGGAATGATGAAACAACCACTGAGGCTCGTCCTGTCTCTCCTCGTTTGAGCGCCTCTTCTTGGTATGCCATGGCAGAGACATGAACACTTTACCAACGGAGCAGGGAAATGTCCCATCATCTAGAGCTCAGCCGGGGAAAACAGGGCTCCTCTTGAGTCTTGGCGGACCCTCAGGGTTCCTCTTGAGTGGGGACAGACGGGGCTGGGAACTTCTTTGGTCACAACAAGGGTGTGAAGGGACTTTCGAGGTCTTGGAGGGAAGGGGTGATTTCTCCTGAGATGACACCACAGACAAGGGCCTCACTCCACCTGCAAGGTAGAAGTTTCTGGTTTCTCTCGAGTGTCAGTGGCGTCCTCTTGAGTTACAACGGGACCCCAAAAACCCGCCCTTTGGGCCACAGGTGAGGACCGTCTCCGAACGATTTGTGAGGCGCCTCTGGGGATTCCTGCCCAGTCGTTGCCTGGTCCTCATTCCTGGTCTGGTGCTGAAGCTGGAGCCTGAGCTTGCCTCGCCCATGCTGACATAGGTCTTGGGTTATGCTGGAGACCCTAAGGGGAGTCAGGACCCGTCTCACCTAGAGACGCACCCGGACGCCATCCTCCCCAAATGCAGCAACAGTGTCCGGGTCCCTGTTGAGCAGACACAGGGATCTGTGGCTTGACTTTGAGGTACCCAAGGGCTGTCACACGTGCCACTGTGCTGGAGTCGAGCCTCGGAGTGACAGTCGAGGCAGTGTAGGGCAGTCAGGATCATCTGGAGTGGACAAGGCATTTGGGGGTCTTCGGGAATGGTGGCCCAATATGTGAGAATCCTTCCAACTCTGCAGGTGTGAGCACGTCCTCTTGGGATGGGAGGGGAACACAGGGAAACCTTTCCCCATGGAGCAAGTAAGGGCCCCTCATCTGGAGCTCAGCAGGGGAAAACCGAGCTCCTCTTGTGTCTTGGTGGGACCCTCCGGGTTCCTCTCTAGTGGAGACGGGTGGGAAGTGGTACTTCTTGGATCACAGAAAGGTTGTGAAGGAGCCTGTCGAGGTCCACGAGTGACGGGATGAATTCCCCTGAGATGCCGCCGCAAACAAGGGCCACAACATGCCTGTAGGGGAGAAGCTTCCGGTTTTTGTGGAGTTGCTGTTGGATTCACTCGGTTTACGACAGGGATCCTCTGGGACCCGCCCCTGAATCCTCAGGAAAGGCCATTCTCAGTACTAGTTGCGAGTCGCTTCTGGGGATATTAACCCAGTTGTTGCCTGGTCCTCAGTCCTCATCTGGTGCTGAGATTGAGACTATGATTTCCTCGCTCGTGCTTTCATAGGACTTGAGGTTACTCTGGAGCCCCCACAGGGGAGTCAGGCCTCTTCCCGCCTGGAGACTTGCACAGCCTCTTTCTTCCCCAACTGCAGCGGCAGTGTCCAGCTCCCCGTCAAGCGGTCACAGGGATCTGTGGCTTGCCATCGAGGTACTCCATGGCTGTGTCACAGGCCAATGTGTTGGGATTCGAGCCTTGGGTGACAGTCGAGACAGTGCAGGGCCATCATGTTCATCTAGAGTGGACAAGGAATTTGGGGGTATTGGGGAGTGGTGGTCAGACACCTGAGGCTCCTCTCGACTCTCCTGATGCAAGGCCACCTCTTGGGATGCGAGAGGAGTGCCAGAAAAACTTTCCTGATGGAGCAGGGAAAGGGCCCATCATCTGGCACTCAGCAGGGGAAAACGGGGCTCGTCTTGAGTCTAGGTGGGACCCTCGGGGTTCCTCTCGAGTGGGGACAGGTGGGGCTGGGAACTTCTTTGGTCACAACAAGGGTGTGAAGGGACTTTTGAAGTCTAGGAGGGAAGGAGTGATGTCTCCTGAGATGACCCCACTGACATGAACCACACTCCACCTGCAGGGGAGAAGTTTCTGGTTTTTCTCGAGTGCCGGTGAGGTCCTCTCGAGTTAAGATGGGAACCCAGAAACCCGCCCTTGGCATCACAGGCGAGGACAGTCTCTGAACGATTTGAGAGGCGCCTCTGGGGATTCCTGCTCAGTCGTCACTGGGTCTTCAGTCCTGGTCTGGTGCTGAAGCTGGAGCCTCATCTTGCCTCGCCCATGCTGACATAGGTCTTGGGTTATCGCTGGAACTCCCACAGGGGAATCAGTCCTCATCTCACCTGGAGACATGCACGGCCGCTATCCTCCCCAAGTGCAGTAACAGTGTCCAGGTCCCTGCCAAGCAGACACAGGGATCTGTGGCTTGACATCGAGGCACCCCAGGGCTGTCACATGTGCCAGTGTGCCAGAGTCGAGCCTCGGGCTGACAGTCGAAGCAGTGTAGGGCAGTCAGTATCATCTGGAGTGGACGAGGCATTTGGGGGTCTTCGGGAATGGTGGCCCAATGTGTGAGACTCCTTCCGACTCTGCAGGTGTGAGCACCTCCTATTGGGATGGGAGGGGAACACAGGGAAACCTTTCCCCATGGAGCAGGGAAGGGACCCTCATCTGGAGATCAGTAGGGGAAAACCGATCTCCTCTTGAGTCTTGATTGGACCATCCGGGTTCCTCTCTAGTGGGGACGGGTGGGGCGGGGAACTTCTTGGATCACAGCAAGGTTGTGAAGGAGCCTGTCGAGGTCCACGAGGAATGGGATGAATTCCCCTGAGATGCCGCTGCAGACAAGGGCCACATCACGCCTGCAAGGGAGAAGCTTCCGGTTTTTCTCGGGTTGCGATGGGATCCACTTGGTTTACGACGGGGAACACAGGGACCCTCACCTGTATCCTCAGGAGAGGCCATTCTCAGTGCTAGCTGAGAGGCGCTTCTGGGGGTACCAACCCAGTCGTCATTTGGTCCTCAGTCCTCCTATGGTGCTGAGCTCGAGCCGATGATTTCCTCGCTCGTGCTTTCATAGGACTTGAGGTTACTCTGGAGCCCTGACAGAGGAGTCAGGCCTCTTCTTGCCTGGAGACTTGCACGGCCTCTTTCTTCCCCAACTGCGGACACAGGGATCTGTGGCTTGCCATCGAGGTACTCCAGGGCTGTCTCACATGCCAGTGTGTTAGGAGTCGAGCCTTGGGTGACAGTCGAGACAGTGCAGGGCAGTCATGTTCATCTGGATTGGATGAGGAATTTGGGCATCTTGGGGAGTGGAGGTCGGACACCTGAGGCTCCTCCCGACTCTCCTGATTGGAGGCCACCTCTTGGGGTGAGAGGGGAGTGCCAAACCTTTCCCAATGCAGCAGGGAAAGGGCCTCTCATCTGGAGCTCAGCAGGGGATAACGGGGCTCTTATTGAGTCGCAGCGGGTCCCTCAGGGTTCCTCTCGAGTGGAGTCAGTTGGGGAGGGGAACTTCCTAGGTCACAACAAGGGTGTGACATGCAGACAAGGGCCACACCACGCCTGCAAGGGAGAAGCTTCTGGTTTTTCTCAAGTTGCCTCGAAGTCCACTCGCTTTACGACAAGGAACCCAGGGAAGCGCCCCTGTATCCTCAGGAGAGGCCATTCTCAGTGCTAGTTGGGAGGCGATTCTGGGTATACCAACTCAGTTGTCGCCTGGTCGCAGTCCTCGTCTGGTGCTGAGGTCGAGCCTATGATTTCCTTGTGCGTGCTTTCATAGGACTTGAGATTACACTGGAGCCACCACAGGGGAGTCAGGCCTCTTCTCGCCAGGAGACTTGCACGGCCTCTTTCGTTCCTAAATGCAGCGGCAGTGTCCAGCTCCCGTAAAGTGGACAAAGGGATCTGTGGCTTGCCATTAAGGTATTCCAGGGCTGTCTCACGTGCCAGTGTGTTGGCAGTCGAGCCTCGGGTGACAGTCGAGACAGTGCAGGGCCGTCATGTTCATCTGAATTGGACGAGGAATTTGAGGGTCTTGAGGAGTTGTGGTCGGATACCTGAGGTTCCTCCCACCCTCCTGATGCGAGGCCACGTCTTGGGAAGTGAGTGGAGCACCAGAAAACCTTTCCCAATGGAGCAGGGAAAGGGCCCCTCATCTGGAGCTCAGCAGGGGAAAACGGGGGTCCACTTGCGTCGCAGTAGGAACATCTCTGGAGGGGGGACGGTTGGGGTGGGGAACTTCCTAGTTCACAACAAGTGTATGAAGGAGCCTTTCGAGGTCCAAGGGGGAAGGGGTGATTTCCCACGAGATGCTGCAGCAGACAAGGTACTCACCCTCCTTCCAGGGGAGAAGCTTCTGGTTTTTCTCCAGTTGTGGCGGGGTCCTCTCGAGTTACGACAGGGAACCCAGGGACCCACCAACATGGCCTCAGGAGAGGCCAGTCTCCATGTGAGTTGCAATGCACCTGTGGGGATTCCTCCCAAGACCTCGCCGAGTCCTCAGTCCTCGTCTGGTGCTGAGGCCAGAGCCTGTGCTTGCCTCGCCCATGCTGACATAGTTCTTGGGGATCCCCTGGTGTCCCCACAGGGGAGTCAGGCCTCGTCTCGCCTGGGGACGTGCACAGCCGCTTTCCTCCCCAACTGCAGCAACAGTGTCCGGGTCCCTGTCGAGCGGATACAGGAATCAGTGACTTGACCTCGAGGTACCCCAGGGCTATCACACGTGCCACAGTGTCAGCAGTCGAGCCTCGGAGAGCCAGTCGAGGCAGTGCAGGGCAGTCAGGTTCATCTGGACTACACGAGGCATTTAGGGTTCTTGGCGAAATATGATCAAACACCGGAGGCTCCTCTGGACTCGACTGGTGTGAGGGCCTCCTCTTGGAATTCGAGGGGAGGGCCGGGAACCCCTTCCTGAGGGAGCAGGGAAAGGGTCCCTCATCTGGAGCTGAGCATGGGAAAATGGAGCTCCTCTTGAGTCGCGGAGGGACCCTCGGCGGTCCTCTCAAGAGGGGATGATTGGGGCACGGAACGTCTTGTGTCTCAGTAAGGGTGTGATGGAGAATTTCGAGGTCCAAATGGGAACGGGTGATTTACCCCAGGATGCTGCAGTGGACAAGGGCCTCATCCCACCTGCAAGGGAGAAGTTTCTGGTTTTCTGGATTTGTGGGGGGGTTCTCTTGAGTTGCGAAGGGTCCCCAGGGATCCACTCCTGTGGCCACAGGAGGGGTCAGTCTCTGTGCGAGTTGCCACTGGGCATTTCTCCCCAGTAGTCGCCAGGTCCCCAGGCCTCATCTGGTGCTGAGGACACAGCCTGAACTTGCCTTGCCCATGCAGACCTTCGTCTTGGGGTTCCCCTGGAGCTCCGACAGGGGAGTCAGGCCTCGTCTCGCCTGGAGACGTACACAGCCACTTTCCTCCCCATCTGCAGCAGAAGTGTCCAGCACCCCTTCGAGCAGACACAGGGAGCTGTGGTTTGCCCTCGAGGTACCCCACGGCTGTCACACGTGCCAGTGTGTCAGGAGTCAAGTCTCAGGGTGACATCGAGGCACTGCAGGTCAGTGAGGTTCATCAGGAATGGACGAGGCATTTGGGGGTCTTGGGAATGATGGACCGACCACTGAGGCTCGTCCTGTCTCTCCTCGTTTGTGCACCTCTCCTTGGTATGCCAGGGGAGAGTCGTGAACACATTACCGACATAGCAGGGAAAGGTCCCATCATCTAGGGCTCAGCCAGAGAAAACGGGGCTCCTCTTGAGTCTTGGCGGGACCCTCGGGGTTCCTCTCGAGTGGGGACGAGTGGGGCGGGGAACTTCTTCGGCCACAAGGGTGTGAAGGGTCTTTCCATGTCTATGATGGAAGGGGTGATTTCTCCTGAGATGACCCCCCGGAAAAGTGCCTCACTCCACCTGCAGGGGAGAAGCTTCCGGTTTTTCTCGTGTTGCGGTGGGGTCCACTCGCTTTATGATGGGAAACCCAGGGACCCGCCCCTGTATCTTCAGGAGAGGCCATTCTCAGTTCTAGTTGGGAGGCACTTGTGGGGATACCAACCCAGTCGTCGCCTGGTCCTCAGTCCTCGCCTGGTGCTGAGGCCAGAGCCTGTGCTTGCCTCGCCCATGCTGACATAGGTTTGGGGATCCCCTGGAGCCCCCACAGGAGAGTCAGGCCTCGTCTCGCCTGGGGACGTGCACAGCCGCTTTCCCCTCCAACTGCAGCAACAGTGTCCGGGTCTCTGTCGAGCGGATACGGGAATCAGTGGCTTGACCTCGAGGTACCCTAGGGCTATCACACGTGCCAGTGTGTCAGCAGTCGAGCCTCGGAGAGGCAGTCGAGGCAGTGCAGGGCAGTCAGGTTCATCTGGACTGCAAGAGGCATTTAGGGTTCTTGGGGAAATGTGACCAGACACCGGAGGCACCTCTGGACTCGACTGGTGTGAGGGCCTCCTCTTGGGATTCGAGGGGAGGGCTGGGAACCTTTTCCCGAGGGAGCAGGGAAAGGGCCCCTCATCTGGAGCTGCGTATGAGAAAATGGAGCTCCTCTTCAGTTGTGAGGGATCCTCGGCAGTCCTCTCAAGTGGGGACGGTTGGGGCGCGGAAGGTCTTGGGTCTCAGTAACGGTGTGAAGGAGCATTTCGAGGTCCTCGTGGGAACGGGTGATTTCCCCAGGGATGAGCAGTGGACAAGAGCCTCACCCCACCTGCAAGGGAGAAGCTTTTGGTTTCCTCGAGTTGTGGGGGAGAACCCAGGGACCCTCCTCTGTGGCCTCAGGAGGGGTCAGTCTCCGTGCGAGTTGCCACTGGGCATTTCTCCCCAGGCGTCGCCGGGTCCCCAGGCCTCATCTGGTGCTGAGGACACAGCCTGAGCTTGCCTCGCCCATGCAGACCTTCGTCTTGGAGTTTCCCTGGGGCTCCCACATGGGAGTCAGGCCTCGTCTCGCCTGGAGACGTGCATGGCCGCTTTCCTCCCCATCTGCTGCATTAGTGTTCAGCACCCCTTCGAGCAGACACAGGGAACTGTGGTTTGCCCTCGAGGTACCCCACGGCTGTCACACGTACCAGTGTGTCAAGAGTCAAGTCTCGGGGTGACAGTCGAGGCACAGCAGGTCAGTGAGGTTCATCAGGAATGGACGGGGCATTTGGGGGTCTTGGGAATGATGGACCAACCACTGAGGCTCGTCCTGTCTCTCCTCGTTTGAGGGCCTCTTCTTGGTATGCCAGGGGAGTGACGTGAACACTTTCCCGACGGAGCAGGGAAAGGTCCCGTCATCTAGGGCTCAGATGGGGAAAACGGGGCTCCTCTTGAGTCTTGGCGCTACCCTCGGGGTTCCTCTTGAGTGTGGACAGATGGGGCGGTGAACTTCTTTGGTCACAACAGGGTGTGAAGGGACTTTCGAGGTCTAGGAGGGAAGGGGTGATTCCTCCTGAGATGACCCCGTGGACAAGGGCCTCACTCCACCTGCAGGGGAGAATTCTCTGGTTTTTCTCCAGTGCTGGTGGCGTCCTCTCGTGTTACGATGGGATCCCTGAAACTTGCCATTGGGGCCACATGCGTGGACAGTCTCCGAACGATTTGTGAGGCGCCTGGTTGGATCCCTCCCCAGTTGTCGCCAGGTCCTCAGTGCTGGTCTGATGCTGAATCTGGAGCCTGAGCTTGCCTCACCCATGCTGACATAGGTCTTGGGTTATGTTGGAGCCCCCACAGGGGAGTCAGGCCTCGTCTCGCCTAGAGACGTGCATGGCCGCTATTCTCCCCAACTGCAGCAACAGTGTCCTGGTCCCTGTTGAGCGGACACAGGGATCTGTGGCTTGACATCGAGTTACCCAAGGGCTGTCACACGTGCCACTGTGCCGGAGTCGAGCCTCGGGGTGACAGTCGAGGCAGTGTAGGGCAGTCAGGATCATCTGGAGTGGACGAGGCATTTGGGGGGTCTTCGGGAATGGTGGCCCAATATGTGAGACTCCTTCCGACTCTTCAGGTGTGAGCATGTCCTCTTGGGATGCGAGGGGAACACAGGGAAACCTTTCCCCATGGAGCAGGGCAGGGCCCCTCATCTGGCACTCAGCAGGGGAAAACCAAGCTCCTCCTGAGTCTTTCTGGGACCCTCCGGATTCCTCTCTACTGGGGACAGGTGGGGCGGGGAACTTCTTGGATCACAGCAAGGTTGTGAAGGAGCCTGTCGAGGTCCACCAGGGACGGGATGAATTCCCCTGTGATGCCGCCGCAGACAAGGGCCACACCACGCCTGCAGGGGAGAAGCTTCAGGTTTTTCTCGAGTTGCGGTGGGGTCCACTCGCTTTACGATGGGGAACCCAGGGATCCGCCCCTGTATCCTCAGGAGAGGCCATTCTCAGTGCGAGTTTTGAGACACTTGTTGGGATACCAACCCAGTCGTCGCCTGGTCCTCAGTCCTCGTCTGGTGCTGAGGCCGGAGCCTGTTCTTGCCTCGCCCATGCTGACATAGGTCTTGGGGATCCCCTGGAGCCCCCACAGGGGAGTCAGGCCTCATCTCGCCTGGGGACGTGCACAGCCGTTTTCCTCCCCAACTGCAGCAACAGTGTTCGGGTCCCTGTCGAGCGGATACAGGAATCAGTGACTTGACCTCGAGGTACCCCAAGGCTATCACACGTGCCATTGTTTCAGCATTCGAGCCTCGGAGAGCCAGTCGAGGCAGTGCAGGGCAGTCAAGTTCATCTGGACTGGACGAGGCATTTTGGGTCCTTGGTTAAATGTGACCAGACACCGGAGGCTCCTCTGGACTTGACTGGTGTGAGGGCCTCCTCTTGGGATTCGAGGGGAGGGCCGGGAACCCTTTCCCGAGGGAGCAGGGAAAGGGCCCCTCATCTGGAGCTGAGCATAGGAAAATGGAGCTCCTCTTGAGTCGCGGAGGGACCTTCGGCGGTCCTCTCAAGTGGGGACGGTTGGTGCGCGGAACATCTTGGGTCTCAGTAAGGGTGTGAAGGAGCATTTCGAGGTCCTCGAGGGACGGGCTGAATTTCCCGGAGACACCGCCAGGGACAAGGGCATAACAGTCCCTGCAGGGTAGAAGCTTCTGTTTTTTCTTGCATTGGCTGGGATCATCTCTAGTTATAACTGGGACCCCAGGGACTCACCTCTGTGCCCTGTGGAGAGGCCAGTCTCTGTGCTTGTTGGAAGGCTCCTCTCGGGATTCCTCCACAGTCTTTGCTGGGTCCTCAATCCTCGTCTAGTGCTGAGGCCTGAGCCTGAGCTTTCCTCGCAGTGCTGACGTAGATCTTGTGGTTCCCCTGGAGCCCCCTCAGGGGATTCAGGCCTCGTCTCACCAATAGACGTGCAGGGCTGCTTTACTATATGGTGCAATAGCTGTGTCCGGCTCTCCTTTGAGCGGACAATGAGATCTGTGTCTTGCACTGGAGGTACCCCAGGGCTATCACACCTGCGAGGTTGTCGGCAGTCAAGCCTCGGGGAGGAAGACGAGGCAGTGCTGGCAGTCAGCTTCATCTGGAGTGGACGAGGCATTTGGGGTTCTTGGGGAAAGGTGACCAGAGGTCTGAGACTCCTCTGGGACTCTCATGGTTTGCGGGCGTCCTCTTGGTATGAGGGGAACACCACAAAATCTTTCCCGACGGAGCAGGGAAAGGGCCCATCATCTGGAGCTCAGCAGGGAAAACGGGGCTCCTCTTGAGTCTTGGCAGAACCCTTGGGGTTCCTGTCGAGTGGGGACGGGTGGAGCGTGAAACTTCTTGGGTCACAGCAAGGGTGTGAGGGAGCCTTTCAGGTCCATGAGATATGGGGTGAATTCGCCTGAGATGCTGTTGCAGACAAGTGCCAAACCACGCCTGCAGGGGAGAAGCTTCCAGTTTTTCTCAAGTTGCGGCGGGATCCTCTCGAGTTAGCACGGAGACCCCAAGGACCCGCCCCTGTATTCTCAAAAGAGGCCATTCCAGTGTGAGTCACGTGGCAACTCTGGGGATTCCTCCTCAGTCATCACCGGGTTCTCAGTCTGCGTCTGGTGCTGAGTTCGGAGCCTGAGATTTCCTCGCTCATGCTTTCATAGGGCTTGAGGTTACTCTGGATCTCCCACAGGGGAGTCAGGCCTCTTCTCGCCTGGAGACTTGCATGGCCCCTTTCTTCCCCAACTGCAGTGGAAGTGTCCAGCTCCCAGTAAAGCAGACACAGGGATCTGTGGCTTGCCATCGAGGTACTCCAGGGCTGTCTCATGTGCCAGTGTGTTGGGAGCTGAGCTTCGGGGTGACAGTCGAGACAGTGCAGGGCAGTCATGTTCATCTGGAGTGAACGAGGCATTTGGGTGTCTTGGGGAGTGGTGGTCAGACACCTGAGGATCCTCCCGACTCTCCTGATGGGAGGCCAACTCTTGGGATGTGAGGGGAGCGCCAGAAAACCTTTCTCAATGGAGCAGGGAAAGGGCCCCTCATCTGGAGATCAGCAGGGGAAAACGGGGCTCCTCTTTAGTCGCAGTGGGACCCTCTGGGTTCCTCTCGAGTGAGGACGTTTGGGATGGGGAACTTCCTAGGTCACAACAAGGTTATGAAGGAGCCTTTGGAGGCCCAAGAGGGAAAGGGTGATTTCCCCCGAGATGCTGCTTTGGACAAAGGACTCACCCTCCCTGCAGGGGAGAAGCTTCTGGTTGTTCTCGAGTTGAAGCGGGGTCCTCTCGAGTTACAACGGGGATCACAGGGAACCGCCCCTGTGGCCTCAGGAGAGGCCTGTCTCCATGCGAGTTGTGAGGCACCTGTGGGGATTCCTCCCGAGAAGTCGGCAGGTCCTCAGTCCTCGACTGGTTCTGAGGCCGGAGCCTGTACTTGCCTCGCCTATGCTGACATAGGTCTTGGGATTCCCCTGGAGCCCCCATAGGGGAGTCAGGCCTCGTCTCGCCTGGGGATGTGCACAGCCACTTTCCTCCCCAACTGTAGCAACAGTGTCCGGGTCCCTCTCGAGCAGATACAATGATCAATGGCTTGAACTCGAGGTACCCCAGGGCTATCACACTTGCCAGTGTGCTGGAGTCGAACCTCGGGGTGACAGTCGAGGCAGTGGAGGATAGTCAGATTCATCTAGAGTGGACTAGACATTAGGGGGACTTACAGAAATGTGACCAGACGCCTGAGGCTTCTCTGGACTGGCCAGGTGTGATTGCCTCCTCTTGGGATGCCAGGGGAGAGCAGAGAACGCTTTGCTGATGGAGCAGAAAAAGGGCCACTCATCTGGAGCTCAGCAGGGGAAAACGGGGCTCCTCTTGAGTCACAGCGGGACCCTCGGGGTTCCGCTCAAGTGGGGATGGTTGGGACGGGGAACTTCCTAGGTCACAAGAAGGGTATGAAGGAGCATTTCAAGGTCCAACAGGGAAGGGTTGATTTCCCCTGAGATGCTGCAGAGGACAAGGGAGTCACCCACCATGCAAGGGAGAAGCTACTGGTTTTTCTCGCGTTGCGGCGGGGTCCTCTGGAGTTAGGATGGGGACCCCAAGGACCCACCAGTGTGGACTAATTGAGGCCAGTCTCCATGCATGCTGTGAGGTACCTGTGGGGATTCTTACTGAGACGTCGTCGGATCCTCAGTCCTCGTCTGGTGCTGAGGCCGGAGCCTGTTCTTGCCTCGCCCATGCTGACATAGGTCTTGGGATTCCCCTGGAGCCCCCATAGGGGAGTCAGGCCTCGTCTCACCTGGGGAAATGCACAGCCGCTTTCTTCCCAAACTGCAGCAACAGTGTCCGTGTCCCTGTCGAGCGGATACAGGGATCAGTGGCTTGACATCGAGCTAATCCAGGGCTATCACTCGTGCCAGTGTGCCGGAGTCAAACGTCGGGTTGATAGTCGAGGCAGTGCAGGACAGTCAGATTCATCTGGAGTGGACTAGGCATTAGGGGGTCTTGCGGAAACGTGACCCGACGCCTGAGGCTTCTCTGGACTCGTCTGGTGTGAGTTCCTCCTCTTGGGATGTGAGGGGAGAGCCGGGAACCCTTTCCCGAAGAAGCAGGCAAGGGGCCCCTCATCTGGAGCTGAGCATGGGAAAATGGAGCTCTTCTTGAGTCACAGCGGGACCCTTGGTGGTCCTCTCGAGTGTGATGTGTGGCGCGGGGAACTTCTTTGGTCACAGAAAGGATGTGAAAGAGCATTACGAGGTCCAAGAGGGAACAGGTAATTTCCCCCGGAACGCTGCAGCGGACAAGGGCCTCACTCCGCCTGCAAGGGTGAAGCTTCTGGTTTTCCTCGAGTACATCGGAGTCCTCTGGAATTACGATGGGTTCCTCTCGAGTTACGACGGGGACCACAGGGATCAGCCCCTGTGGCCTCAGGATAGGCCAGTCTCCATGCGAGGGGCGAGGCACATCTGGGGATTCCTCCTTAGTGGCGCCAAGTCCTCAGTCCCCTTCTGGTGCTGAGGCTGCAGCCTGAGGTTGCGTCACCCGTGCTGACATTTGTATTCGGCTTCCTCTGGAGGCAGCAGAGGGGAGTCAGGCCTCGTCTCAACTGGAGACGTGCAAGGCCCTTTTCCTTCCCAACTGCAGTAACAGTGTCCACGTACTTGTCAAGCGGATAGAGTGCTCTACGGCTTGCGCTCGAGGTACTCTAGGGCTGACACACAGGCCAGGTTCCTGAGTCGACCCTCAGGGTTAAAGTCGAAGCACGGCAGGTCAGTCATGTTCATCTGAAGTGGTCGAGGCAATTGGGGATCTTGGGGAATGGTGTCCCAACCTGTGAGACTCATCCCGACTTTCCAGGTCGGAGCACTTCCTTTTGGGATGCGAGGGGAACACCGTGAAACCCTTCCAACGGAGCAGGGGAAGCGCCCATCATCTGGAGCTCAGCAGGGGAAAGCGGGGCTCTTCTTGAGTCTTGACGGGACCATTGGGGTTCCTCTCGAGTGGGTCCGGGTCGGGCGGGGAATTTCTTGTGTCACAGAAAGGGTTTGAAGGAGCCTTTCAAGGTCCACGAAGGATGGGGTGAATTCCCCTGAGATGCCGTTGCGGACATGGGCCACTCCAGGCCTGAAGGGGAGAATCTTCCGGTTATTCTCGAGTTGGGGTAGAGTCCTCTCGAGTTATGACGGGGATCACAAGGTCCCGAACCTGTAACCTGAGGGGAGGCCATTCTCAGTGCGAGTTGCGGGGCACCTCTGGGGATTCCTCCCCAGTCATTGCTGGGTCCTCAGTCCTCGTCTGTTGCTGAGGTCGAGCCTGAGATTTCCTCGCTGATGCTGTCATAGGTCTTCAGGTTACTCTGGAGCCCCCACAGGGGAGTCAGGCCTCTTCTTGCCTGGATACTTGCACGGCCTCTTTCTTTCTCCAACTGCAGCGCCAGTGTCCGGCTCCCCATCAAGCGAACACAGGAATCTGTGGCTTGCCATCGAGGTACTCCAGGGCTGTCTCACGTGCCAGTGTGTTGAGAGTATATCCTCGGGTTGACAGCCGAGACAGTGCAGGGCATTCATGTTCATCTGGAGTGTACGAGGCATTGGGGGATCTTGGGGAGTGGTGGTCGGACACCTGAGGCTCCTCTCGAATCTCCTGTTTTGAGGCCACCTCTTGGGATGTGAGGGGAACAACGGGAATCCTTTCCCGATGGAGCAGGGAAAAGGCCCCTCATCTGGAGCTCAGCAGGAGAAAACGGGGCTCCTCTTGAGTCTTGGCAGGACCCGTGGGTTTCCTCTCGATTGGGGATGGTTGGGGCTGAGAACTTCTTGGGTCTCAGCTTCGATGGGAAGGAGCCTTTAGAGGTGCACGAGGGACGGGGTGAATTCCCCTGAGATGCCATTGCGGACAAGGCCCATATCACGTCTGCAGAGCAGAAGCTTCAGGTTTTTCTGGAGTTGCGGCGGGGTTCTCTCGAGTCAGGACAGGGACCCCAGGGACCCGCCAACGTATCCTCAGGGGAGGCCATTCTCAGTACGAGTTGCGAGGCACCTCTGGGGATTGCTCGCCAGTCATTGCCAGGTCCTCAGTCCTCATCTGTTGCTGAGGTCGGAGCCTGACATTTCCTCGCTCGTGCTTTCATAGGTCTTGAGGTTACTCTGGAGCAACGACATTGTAGTCAGGCCTCTTCTAGCCTGTAGACTTGCATGGCCTCTAT
The DNA here is from genome assembly GCA_006410735.1 of Raphicerus campestris. Classification (NCBI taxonomy): domain Eukaryota; kingdom Metazoa; phylum Chordata; class Mammalia; order Artiodactyla; family Bovidae; genus Raphicerus; species Raphicerus campestris. Next base: position 18,565 of record SJYW01032366.1, on the reverse strand, counting down.
CTTCCCCAATTGCAGCGGCAGTGTCCGGCTCACCGTCAAGCGGACTCAAGGATCTGTGGCTTGCACCGAGGAACTCCAGCACTGTCTCAGGTGCCAGTGTGTTGGGAGTCGAGCCTCGGGGTGACAGTCGAGACAGTGCAGTTCAGTCATGTTCATCTGGAGTGGAAGAGGCATTTAGGGAACTTGGGGAGTGGTTGTCAGACACCTGACTCTCCTCCCGAAACTCCTGATGCGAGGCCACCTCTTGGGATGCAAGTGGTGTGCCGTGAAACCTTTCCCGATGGAGCAGGGAAAGGACCCCTCATTTGGAGCTCAACAGGGGAAAACAGGGCTCCTCTTGAGTCGTAGTGGTACCCTCGGGATTCATCTCGAGTGGGGCGGTTGGGACAGGGAACTTCCTAAGTCACAACAAGGATAGGAAGTAGCCTTCGAGGTCCAAGAGGAAAGGGGTGATTTCACCCGAGATGCTGCAGCGGACAAGGGACTCACACTCCCTGCAGGGGAGAACCTTCCGGTTTTTCTCGAGTTGCAGCGGGTTCCTCTCGAGATACGATGGGAACCCCAAGGATCCGCCCCTGTGGCCTCAGGAGAGGCCAGTCTCCATGCGAGTTGCAAGGCACCTATGTGGATTCCTACCGAGACATCGCCAGGTCCTCAGTTCTCGTCTGATGCTGAGGCCGGAGCCTCTGCTTGCCTTGTCCATGCTGACATATGTCTTGGGATTTCCCTGGAGCCCCCATAGGGGAGTCAGCCCTCGTCTCGCCTGAGGACGTGCACAGCCGTTTTGTTCCCAGCTGCAGCAACAGTGTCCGGGTCCCTGTCGNGAGGTCGGAGCCTGACATTTCCTCGCTCGTGCTTTCATAGGTCTTGAGGTTACTCTGGAGCAACGACATTGTAGTCAGGCCTCTTCTAGCCTGTAGACTTGCATGGCCTCTATCTTCCCCAATTGCAGCGGCAGTGTCCGGCTCACCGTCAAGCGGACTCAAGGATCTGTGGCTTGCACCGAGGAACTCCAGCACTGTCTCAGGTGCCAGTGTGTTGGGAGTCGAGCCTCGGGGTGACAGTCGAGACAGTGCAGTTCAGTCATGTTCATCTGGAGTGGAAGAGGCATTTAGGGAACTTGGGGAGTGGTTGTCAGACACCTGACTCTCCTCCCGAAACTCCTGATGCGAGGCCACCTCTTGGGATGCAAGTGGTGTGCCGTGAAACCTTTCCCGATGGAGCAGGGAAAGGACCCCTCATTTGGAGCTCAACAGGGGAAAACAGGGCTCCTCTTGAGTCGTAGTGGTACCCTCGGGATTCATCTCGAGTGGGGCGGTTGGGACAGGGAACTTCCTAAGTCACAACAAGGATAGGAAGTAGCCTTCGAGGTCCAAGAGGAAAGGGGTGATTTCACCCGAGATGCTGCAGCGGACAAGGGACTCACACTCCCTGCAGGGGAGAACCTTCCGGTTTTTCTCGAGTTGCAGCGGGTTCCTCTCGAGATACGATGGGAACCCCAAGGATCCGCCCCTGTGGCCTCAGGAGAGGCCAGTCTCCATGCGAGTTGCAAGGCACCTATGTGGATTCCTACCGAGACATCGCCAGGTCCTCAGTTCTCGTCTGATGCTGAGGCCGGAGCCTCTGCTTGCCTTGTCCATGCTGACATATGTCTTGGGATTTCCCTGGAGCCCCCATAGGGGAGTCAGCCCTCGTCTCGCCTGAGGACGTGCACAGCCGTTTTGTTCCCAGCTGCAGCAACAGTGTCCGGGTCCCTGTCGAGCGGATACAAAGATCAGTGTCTTGACCTCGAGGTACCCCAGAGCTGTCATACATGCCAGTGTGCTGGAGTAGAGCCTTGGGGTGACAGTCGTGACAGTGCACGACAGTCAGATTCATCTGGAATGGAGTAGGCTTTGTGGAGTTGTGGAAATATGATCCGATGCCTGAGGCTTCTCTGGACTCGCATGGTGTCAGTTCCTCCTCTTGGAATGTGAGGGGAGAGCCGGGAACCCTTTCCCGATGGAGCAGGCTAAGGGCACCTCATTGGAGCTGAGCATGGGAAAATGGAGTTCCTCTTGAGTCATGGCGGGACACTCGGTGGTGTCTCCAGTGGGGATGTCTGGGGCGGAGAACATCTTTGGTCACAACAAGGGTGTGAAAGAGCATTTCAAAGTCCAAGAGGGAACAGGTGATTTCCCCCAGAACGCCACAGCAGAAAAGGGCCTCACTCTGCCTGCAAGGTTGAAGCTTCTTGTTTTCCTCGAGTTGCGTCGCGGTCCTCTCGAGTTTCGAGAGGGACCACAGGGATCCGCCCCTGTGGCCACAGGATAGGCCAGTCTCCATGCAAGAGGCGAGGCACAATGGGAATTTCTCCCCTTTGGCGCCAAGTCCTCAGTCCCCTTCTGGTGCTGAGGCTGCAGCCTGAGATTGTGTTGCCCGTGCTGACATTTGTATTCGGCTTCCTCTGGAGGCAGCATAGGGGAGTCAGGCCTCGTCTCGACTGGCGACGTGCACAGCCATTTTCCTTCCCAACTTCAGTAACAGTGTCCGGGTCCATGTCAAGCAGATACAGTGCTCTACAGCTTGAGCTCGAGGTACCCTAGGGCTATCACACAGGCCAGTGTGCCTGAGTCGAGACTCGGGGTTACAGTCGAGGCAGTGCAGGGCAGTCACGTTCATCTGAAGTGGACGAGGCATTTGGGGTTCTCGGGGAATGGTGGCCCAAACTGTGAGACTCGTTCCGGCTTTCCAGGTGTGAGCACTTCCTCTTGGGATGTGAGGGGAACACCGTGAAACCTTTCCCGACAGGCCAGGGAAAGGGCCCCTCACCTGGAGCTCAGCAGGGGAAAACGTGGCTCCTCTTGATTCTTGGCATGACCCTTGGGGTTCCTCTGGAGTGGGTCCGGGTCAGGTGGGGAACTTCTTTTTTCACAGCAAGGGTGTGAAGGAGCATTTCAAGGGCCACGAAGGACGGGGTGAATTCCCCTGAGATGCCGTTGCGGACATGGGCCACTCCAGGCCTGAAGGGGAGAATGTTCTGGTTATTCTCGAATTGCGGCGAGGTCCTCTCGAGTTATGACGGGGACCACAAGGACCCGCCCCTGTAACCTGAGGAGAGGCCATTCTCAGTGCGAGTTGCGGGGCACCTCTGGGGATTCCTCCCCAGTCATTGCTGAGTCCTCAGTCCTCGTCTGTTGCTGAGGTCGAGACTGAGATTTCCTCGCTAATGCTGTCATCGATCTTGAGGTTATTCTGGAGCCCCCACAGGGGAGTCAGGCCTCTTCTTGCCTGGATACTTGCACGGCCTCTTTCTTCCCCAACTGCAGTGGCAGTGTCCGGCTCCCCATCAAGTGGCCACAGGAATCTGTGGCTTGCCATCGAGGTACTCCAAGGCTGTCTCACGTGCCAGTGTGTTGAGAGTATATCCTCGGGTTGACAGCCGAGACAGTGCAGGGCATTCATGTTCATCTGGAGTGTACGAGGCATTGGGGGATCTTGGGGAGTGGTGGTCGGACACCTGAGGCTCCTCTCGAATCTCCTGTTTTGAGGCCACCTCTTGGGATGTGAGGGGAACAACGGGAATCCTTTCCTGATGGAGCAGGGAAAAGGCCCCTCATCTGGAGCTCAGCAGGAGAAAACGGGGCTCCTCTTGAGTCTTGGCAGGACCCTTGGGATTCCTCTCGATTGGGGACGGGTGGGGCTGGGGACTTCTTGGGTCACAGCTAGGATAGGAAGGAGCCTTTAGAAGTCCACGAGAGACAGAGTGAATTCCCCTGAGATGCCATTGCGGACAAGGGCCACACCACGCCTGCAGGGGAGAAGCTTTGGGTTTTTCTGGAGTTGGGGCGGGGTTCTCTCGAGTCAGGATGCAGACCCCAGGGACCCGACAGTGTATCCTCAGGAGAGGCCTTTTTCAGTACGAGTTGCGAGGCACCTCTGGGGATTGCTCCCCAGTCATTGCCGGGTCCTCAGTCCTCGTCTGTTGCTGAGGTCGGAGCCTGAGATTTTGTCGCTCACGCTTTCATAGGTCTTGAGGTTAAATCTGGAGCCTCCACAGGGGAGTCACGCCTCTTCTAGCCTGGAGACTTGCACGGCCTCTATCTTCCCCAACACAGCGGCAGTGTCCAGCTCCCCGTAAAGTGGACACAGGGATCTGTAGCTTGCCACCGAGGAACTCCAGGGCTCTCTCAAGTGCCAGTGTGTTGGGAGTTGAGCCTCGGGGTGACAGTCGAGACAGTGCAAGGCAGTCATGTTCATCTGGAGTGGACGAGGCATTTAGGGAACCTGGGGAGTGGTTGTCAAACACCTGAGTCTCCTCCCGACTCTCCTGATGTGAGACCACCTCTTGGGATGCAAGTGATGCGCCGTAAAACCTTTCCCGATGGAGCAGGAAAAGGACCCCTTATTTGGAGCTCAACAGGGGAAAACAGGGCTCCTCTTGAGTCATGGTGGTACCCTCGGGATTCATCATGAGTGGGGACGGTTGGGACAGAGAACTTCCTAAGTCACAACAAGGATATGAAATAGCCTTCGAGGTCCAAGAGGAAAGGGGTGATTTCACCTGAGATACTGCAGTGGATAAGGAACTCACACTCCCTACAGGTGAGAAGCTTCCGGTTTTTCTCGAGTTGCAGAGGGTTCCTCTTGCGATACAATGGGAACCCCAGGGACCCGACCCTGTGGCCTCAGGAGAGGCCAGTCTCCATGCGAGTTACGAGGCACCTGTGGAGATTCCTTCCGAGACATCACCGGGTCCTCAGTCCTAGTCTGGTGCTTAGGCCGGAGCCTCTGCTTGCCTCGTTCATGCTGACATAGGTCTTGGGGTTTCCCTGAAGCCTCCATAGGGGAGTCAGGCCTCCTCTCGCCTGGAGATGTGCACAGCTGCTATCTTCCCCAACTGCAGCAACAGTGTCCGGGTCCCTGTTGAGCGGATACAAAGACCAGTGTCTTGACATCGAGGTACCCTAGGGCTGTCACACGTGCCAGTGTGCTGGAGTAGAGCCTTGGGGTGACAGCCGAGACAGTGCAGAACAGTCAGATTCATCTGGAATGGAGTAGGCTTTGGGGAGTTGTGGACATGTGAGCTGATGGCTGAAGATTCTCTGGAATCGCCTGGTGTGAATTACTCCTCTTGGGATGGGAGGGGAGAGCCGGGAACCCTTTCCCGATGGAGCAGGCAAAGTGCCCCTCATCTGGATCTGAGGATGGGAAAATGGAGCTCCTCTTGAGTCATGGCAGGACCCTGGGCGGTGTCTCAAGTGGGGATGTCTGGAGCAGTGAACATCTTGGGTCACAACAAGGGTGTGAAAGAGAATTTCGAAGTCCAAGAGGGAACAGGTGATTTTCCCCGGAACGCCTCAGCGGACAAGGGCCTCACTCTGCCTGCAAGGGTGAAGCTTCTGGTTTTCCTCAATTTGCGTCGGAGTCCTCTCGAGTTATGAACAGGACCACAGTGATCCGCCCCTGTGGCCCCAGGATAGGCCAGTCTCTGTACGAGGGGAGAGGCACATCTGCGAATTTCTCCCCAGTGGCGCCATGTCCTCAGTTCCCTTCTGGTGCTGAGGCTGCAGCCTGAGATTGCATCGCCCATGCTGACATTTGTATTCGGCTTTCTCTGGAGGCTGCAGAGGGAAGTCAGGCCACATCTCGACTGGAGACGTGCACGGTGGTTTTCCTTCCCAACTTCAGTAACAGTGTCCGGGTCCCTGTCAAGCAGATACAGCGATCTACAGCTTGCGCTCGAGGTACCCTAGGGCTGTCACACAGGCCAATGTGCCTGAGTCGAGCCTCAGGGTTACAGTCGAGGCAGTGCAGGGCAGTCATATTCATCTGAAATGGACGAGGCATTTGGGGGTCTTGGGGAATGGTGGCCCAACCTTTGAGACTCCTCCCGACTTTCCAGGTGCGAGCACTTCCTCTTGGGATGTGAGGGGAACACCGCGAAACCTTTCCTGACAGAGCAGGGAAAGGGCCCCTCATCTGGAGCTCAGCAGGGGAAAACGTGGCTCCTCTTGATTCTTGGCGTGACCCTTGGGGTTCCTCTCCAGTGGGTCCGGGACGGGGTGGGGGGCGGGGAACTTCTTTTTTCACAGCAAGGGTGTGAAGGAGCCTTTCAAGGTCCACGAAGGATGGGGTGAATTCCCCTGAGATGCCATTGCAGACATGGGCCACGCCAGGCCTGAAGGGAAGAATGTTCCAGTTATTCTCGAGTTGCGGCGGGGTCCTCTCGAGTTATGACAGGGACCACAGGGACCCGCCATTGTAGCCTGAAGGGAGGCTGTTCTCAGTGCGAGTAGTGAGGCGCCTCTGGGGATTCCTCCCCAATCATCGCCGGGTCCTCAGTCCTCGTCTGTTGCTGAGGTCGAGCCTGAGATTTCCTTGCTGATGCTGTCATAGGTCTTGAGGTTACTCTGGAGCCCCCACAGGGGAGTCAGTCCTCTTCTTGCCTGGATACTTGCATGGCCTCTTTCTTCCCCAACTGCAGCGGCAGTGTCCGGCTCCCCGTCAAGCGGACACAGGAATCTGTGGCTTGCCATTGAGGTACTCCAGGGCTGTCTCACGTGCCAGTGTGTTGAGAGTCGATTCTCGGGTTGACAGTCGAGACAGTGCAGGGCATTCATGTTCATCTAGACTGGACGAGGCATTTGGGGATCTTGGGATGTGGTGGTCGGACACCTGAGGCTCCTCTCGAATCTCCTGATGCGATGTAACCTCTTGGGATGTGAGGGGAACACCGCGAAACCTTTCCCGATGGAGCAAGGTAAAGGCCCCTCATCTGGAGCTCAGCAGGAGAAAACGGGCACCTCTTGAGTCTTGGCGGGACCCTTAGGGTTCCTCTCGATTGGGAACGGGTGGGGCTGGGAACTTCTTGGGTCACAGCTAGGGTGGGAAGGAGCCTTTAAAGGTCCACAAGGGACAGGGTGAATTCCCCTGAGATGCTATGGCGGACAAGGGCCACACCACGCCTGCAGCGGAGAAGCTCCATGTTTTTCTGGAGTTGTGACAAGGTTCTCTGGAGGCAAGACGCGGAGCCCAGGGACTTGGCAATGTATACTCAGGAGAGGGCATTCTCAGTACATGTTGTGAGGCACCTCTGGGGATTCCTCCCCAGTCATTGCCGGGTCCTCAGTCCTCGTCTGTTGCTGAGGTCGGGGCCTGAGATTTCCTCGCTCATGCTTTCATAGGTCTTGAGGCTACTCTGGATCCATGACAGGGGAGTCAGGCCTCTTCTAACCTGGAGACTTGCATGGCCTCTATCTTCCCCAACTGCAGCGGCAGTGTCCAGCTCCCTGTCAACCGTACACAGGGATCTGTGGCTTGCCACCGAGGAACTCCTGGGCTGTCTCAAGTGCCAGTGTGTTAGGAATCGAGACTCGGGGTGACAGACGAGACAGTGCAAGGCAGTCATGTTCATCTGGAGTGGACGAGGCATTTAGAAAACCTGTCAGACACCTGAGTCTCCTCCTGACTCTCCTGATGTGAGGCCACCTCTTGGGATGCAAGTGGAGCACTGTAAAACCTTTCCCGATCGAGCAGGGAAAGGACCCCTCATTTGGAGCTCAACAGGGGAAAACAGGGCTCCTCTTCAGTCGTGGTGGTACCCTCGGGATTCATCTCGAGTGGGAACGGTTGGGACAGGGAACTTCCTACATCACAACAAGGATATGAAGTAGCCCTCGAGGTCCAATAGGGAAGGGGTGATTTCACCCGAGATGCTGCAGGGGACAAGGGACTCACACTCCCTGCAGGGGAGAACCTTCCGGTTTTTCTCGAGTTGCAGAGGGTTCCTCTCGAGATACGATGGGAACCCCAGGGACCCGCCCCTGTGGCCTCAGGAGAGGCCAGTCTCCATGGGACATGAGAGACACCTGTCGGGATTCCTACCGAAACATCACCGGGTCCTCAGTCCTCGTCTGGTGCTGAGGCCGGAGCCTCTGCTTGCCTTGCCCATGCTGACATAGATCTTGGGGTTTCCCTGGAGCTCCCATAGGGGAGTCAGGCCTCGTCTCGCCTGGGGACGTGCATAACTGCTTTCTTCCCCAACTGCAGCAACAGTGTCTGGGTCCCTGTCGAGCGGATACAAAGATCAGTGTCTTGACCTCGAGGTATCCCAGGGCTGTCACACGTGTCAGTGTGCCGGAGTAGAGCCTTGGGGTGATAGTCGTGACAGTGCATGACAGTCAGATTCATCTGGAGTGGAGTAGGCTTTGGGAAGTTGCGGAAATGTGACCCGACGCCTGAGGCTTCTCTGGACTTGACTTGCGTGAGTTCCTCCTCTTGGGATGCGAGGGGAGACCCGGGAACCCTTTCCCAATGGAGCAGGCAAAGGGCACCTCATCTGGAGCTGAGCATGCGAAAATGGAGCTCCTCTTGAGTCACGCCAGGACCCTCGGTGGTGTCTCGATTGGAGATGTCTGGGGCGGTGAACGTCTTCGGCCACAACAAGGGTGTGAAAGAGCATTTCGAGGTCCAGAGGGAACAGGTGATTTCCCCCGGAACGCCGCAGCGGACAGGGGCCTCACTCCGCCTGCAAGGATGAAGCTACTGGTTTTCTTCAAGTTGCGTTGGGGTCCTCTCGAGTTACGACGGGGACCACAGGGATCCACCCCTGTGGCCCCAACTTAAGCCAGTCTCCGTGCTAGGGGAGAGGCATATCTGCAGATTCCTCCCCAGTGACGCCAAGTCCTCAGACCCCTTCTGGTGCTGAGGCTGCAACCTGAGATTGCATCGCCCGTGATGACATTTGTATTTGGCTTCCTCTGGAGGCAGCAGAGGGGAGTCAGGCCTCATCTCGGCTGGAGACGTGCACGGCCATTTTCCTTCCCAAGTGCAGTTACAGTGTCCGGGTCCCTGTCAAGTGGATACAGCTATCTATGGCTTGAGCTCGAGGTACCCTAGGGCTGTCACACAGCCGACCCCAAGATGCTGCAGTGGACAAGGGACTCACCCTACCTGCAGGGGAGAAGCTTCTGGTTTTCCTCGAGTTGCCGCGGGGTCCTCTCAACTTACGATGGGGACGCCAAGGACTCGCTGCTGTGGCCTCAGGAGAGGCCAGTCTCCATTCGAGTTGGGAGGTCCCTGAGGGGATTCCTCCCGAGACAATGCCGGATTCTCAGTCCTTGTCTAGTGCTGAGGCCGGAGCCTGTGCTTGCCTCGCCCATGCTGACATAGGTCTTGGGGTACCCCTGGAGCCCCCATAGGGAAATAAGACCTCGTGTCACCTGGGAACGTGCACAGCCGCTTTCCTCCCCAACTGCAGCAACACTGTCCGGGTCCCTGTCAAACGGATACAGGGATCAGTGGCTTGACCTTGAGGTGTCCCAGGGCTATCACACGTGCCACTGTGCAAGAGTCGAGACTCGGGGTGACAGTCGAGGCAGTGCAGGACAGTTGGATTCATCTGGAGTGGACTAGGCATTTGGGAGTCTTGTGGAAATGTGACCTGAAGCCTGAGGCTTCTCTGCACTCGCCTGGTCTGAGTGCCTCCTCTTGGGATGCAAGGGAAGAGCCGGGAACACTTTCCCTATGGAGCAGGGAAAGGGGCCCTCATCTGGACCTGAGCATGGGAAAATGGAGCTCTTCTTGAATCGCGGCTGTACCCTGGGTGGTCCTCTTTAATGGGGACGTGTGGTGTGGGGAACTTCATGGGTCACAAAAAGGGTGTGAAAAAGCAGTTCGAGGTCCAAGAGGGAACTGGTGATTTCCGCCGGGACAGAGCAGTGCACAAGGGCCTCACTCCGTCTGCAAGGGTGAAGCTTCTGGTTTTTGTCGAGTTGCAGTGGGGTCCTCTCAAGTTAGGACCGGGACCACAGGGATCCACCCCTGTGGCCCCAGGATAGGTCAGTCTCCCTGCGAGGGGCGAGGCACATCTGGGGATTCCTCCCCACTGGCGCAAGTCCTCAGTTCCCTTCTGGTGCTGAGGCTTCAAACTGAGATTGCATAGCCCATGCTGACATTTGTATTTGACATCTCCTAGAGCCCCCACAGGGGAGTCAGGCATCTTCTTGCCTGGAGACTTGCACGGCCTTTTTCTTCTCCAACTGCAGTGGCAGTGTCCTGCTCCCCGTCAAGCGGACACAGGGATCTGTGGCTTGCCATCGAGGTACTCCAGGGCTGTCTCATGTGCCAGTATGTTGGGAGTCGAGCCTCGGGGTGACAGTCGAGACAGTGCAGGGCAGTCATGTTCATCTGGAGTGGACGAGGCATTTGGGTGCCTTGGAGAGTGGTGGTCGGACACCTGAGGCTCCTCTCGACTCTCCTGTTGTGAGCCTACCTCTTAGGATGTGAGGGGAGCCCCGTAAACCTTCCCCGATTGAGCAGGGAAAGGGGCCTTCATCTGAGCTCAGCAGGGGAAAACGGATCTCCTCTTGAGACGCGGGGGGAACTGCGGAGCTCCTCTCAAGTGGGGACTATTGGGGTGGGGAACTTCCTAGGTCACAAGAATGATATGAAGGAGCCTTTTGAGGTCCAAATGGAAAGGGGTGATTTCCCCCGAGATGCTGCAGTGGACAAGGGGCTCACCCTTCCGGCAGGGGAGAAGCTTCTGGTTTTTCTCGAGTTGTGACGGAGTCCTCTCGAGTTATGATGGGGACGCCAGGGACTCGTCACTGTGGCCTCAGGAGAGTCCAGTCTCCATGCGAGTTGTGAGGCACATGTGGGGATTCCTCCTGAGACGTCTCCAGGCTCTCAGTCCACGTCTGATGTGGAGGCCTCAGCCTGAGCTTGCCTAGCCCGTGCTGACATAGGTCTTGGAGTTCCCCTGGAGCCCCCATAGGGGAGTCAGGCCTCGTCTAGCCTGGGGACATGCACAGCCGCTTTCCTCCCCAACTGCAGCAACAGTGTCCTGGTCCCTGTCGAGCCGATACAGGGATCAGTGGCTTGACCTCAAGGTACCCCAGGGCTATCACACGAGAGAGTGTGCCAGAGTTGAGCCTCGGGGTGACAGTCGAGGCAGTGCAGGACCGTCAGATTCATCTGGAGTGGACTAAGCATTTGGCTGTCTTGCGGAAACGTGACCCGACGCCTGAGGCTTCTCTGCACTCGCCTGGTGTGAGTGCCTCCTCTTGGGATGCAAGGGGGGAANAGAGAGTGTGCCAGAGTTGAGCCTCGGGGTGACAGTCGAGGCAGTGCAGGACCGTCAGATTCATCTGGAGTGGACTAAGCATTTGGCTGTCTTGCGGAAACGTGACCCGACGCCTGAGGCTTCTCTGCACTCGCCTGGTGTGAGTGCCTCCTCTTGGGATGCGAGGGGGGAACCGGGAACCCTTTCCCTTCTGGAGCAGGGAAAGGGCCCCTCATCTGGAGCTGAGCAGGGGAAAATGGAGCTCCTCTTGAGTTGCAGTGGGACCCTCGGTGGTCTTCTCGAGTGGGGACGTGTGGGGCGGGGAACTTCTTGGGTCACAAAAAGGCTGTGAAAGTCAACTGGAGCTCCAAGAGGGAACGGGTGATTTCCCCCGGGACACAGCAGTGCACAAGGGCCTCACTCCGCCTGCAAGGGTGAAGCTTCTGGTTTTTGTCGAGTTGCGGTGGGGTCCGCTCGAGTTACGACCGGGACCACAGGGATCCACCCCTGTGGCCCCAGGATATGCCAGTCTCCCTGCGAGGGGTGAGGCACATCTTGGTTTCCTCCCCACTGGCGCCAAGTCTTCAGTCCCCTTCTGGTGCTGAGGTTTCAAACTGGGATTGCATAGCCCATGCTGACATTTGTATTGGACATCTCCGGGAGCCCGCAGAGGGGAGTCAGGTCTCGTCTCGACTGGAGACGTACACGGCCGCTTTCCTTCCCAACAGCAGTAACAGTGTCCGGGTCCCTGTCGAGAGGATACAGGGATCTATGGCTTGTACTCAAGGTTCGCTAGGGCTGTCACACGTGCCAGTGTGCCGGAGTTGAGCCTCGGGATTACAGTCGAGGCTGTGCAGGGCAGTCAGGTTCATCTCAAGTGCACGAGGCATTTGGGGGTCTTGCGGAATTGTGGCCCAACCAGTGAGACTCCTCCCAACTTTCCAGGTGCGAGCACCTCCTCTTGGGAAACAAGGGGAACACCGCCAAACCTTTCCCCATGGAGCAGGGAAAGGGCCCGTCATCTGGGGTTCAGCAGGGGAAAACGGGGCTCCTCTTGAGTCTTGGCGGGACCCTTGGTGTTCCTCTCAAGTGGAGACGGGTCGGACAGCGAACTTCTTGGGTCACAGCAAGGGTGTGAAGGAGCCTTTCGAGGTCCACGAGGGACAGGGTGAATTCCCTGAGATGCCAATGTGGCCAAGGGCCACACCACGCCTGCAGGGGAGAAGCTTCCGGTTTTTCTCGAGTTGCGGCGGGGTCCTCTCGAGTTACGACTGGGGTCTCAGGGACCTGACCCTATATCCTCAGGAGAGGCCATTCTCAGTGCGAGATGCGAGGCACCTCTGGGGATTCCTCCCCAGTCATCGCTGGTTCCTCAGTCCTCAACTGTTGCCTAGGTCGAGCTT
>SJYW01032363.1:330120-366777 GCA_006410735.1 Raphicerus campestris | reverse complement strand
TGCCTCCCCAGGTTCTTACACCTGCATGTGGTATAGTAAGTATCTAGTCCTGACTGAGGACATTTAATGTCACTGTTCATATTGCTCGTTAAGAACCCACCAGTTACACAGGTGAAAACCCAATTAGGATGCTTGCTACAACAATGAACAATTCTGAAGATGGTCGGAGTGGGGACTTAGGCGCAGATAGCACCCCTTCCATCCTCCCACCCCTCCTCCACACTGCTGAACCCCTTCTTCACACTCCTGACCCCCTCCTCTACCCTCCCAATCCCCCCAACCCTAACCCCTAACCCTAACACTCATTTCACACACTAGCAAAGTAATGCTCAAAATTCTCCAAGCCAGGCTTCAACAGAAAGAGAACCAAAAACTCCGAGATGTTCAAGCTTTATTTAGAAAAGGCAGCGGAACCAGAGATCAAATTGCCAACATCCTCTGGATCATTAAAAAAGCTAGAGACTTCCAGAAATCCTTCTGCTTCATTGACAACACTACAGCCTTTGACTGTGTGGATCACCACAAACTGTGGAAAATTCTGCAAGAGATGGGAATACCAGACCACCTTACTTGCCTTCTGAGAAATCTGTATTCAGTCAAGCAGCAGCAGCTAGAACTAGACATAGAACAACAGACTGGTTCCAATTTGTGAAAGGAGTACATCAAGGCTGTATACTGTCACCCTGTCTAGTTAACTTATATGCTGGGCTGGGTGAAGCAGAAGCTGGAATCAAGATGACCAGAAGAACTATCAATAACTTCTGGTGCAGATGACACCACACTTAAGGCAGAAACCCAAGAGGAATTGCAGAGCCTCTTGATGAAAGCAAAAGAAGAGCGTGAAAAAGCCGGCTTAAAACACAACATTCAAGAAATGAATATCAGGGAATCTGGTCCCATCACTTCATGGTAATAGATGGTGAAACAAGAGAACCAGTGACAGACTTTATTTTCTTGGGCTCCAAAATCACTGCAGATGGTGGCTGCAGTCCTGACATTAAAAGACACTTGCTCCTTGGAAGTAAAGCTATGACCAACCTAGACAGCATATTAAAAAACAGACATTACTTTGCCACCAGAGATCCATCTAGTCAAACCTATGGTAGTTTCAGTAGTCATGTATTGGACTATAAAAAAAGTTGAGCACAGAAGAATTGATGCTTCTGGGAGAAAACACTTGAGAGTCCATCCTAAAGGAAATCAGTCTTGAATATTCATTGGAGTTGGTGATGGACAGGGAGGCCTGGGGTGCTGCAGTCCATGGGGTCGCAAAAAGTCAGACATGACTGAGCAACTAAACTGAACTAATCTCAAACCACATTTTTTAAAAAAAACCTTCACTCAAAGTAAATACAACACAATCAGTCCTTCATATACATAGCTTCTGCAGCTATGAAGTCATATAATTATGAACGTAAAATATTGCAAAAAATTCCAAAGTTTCAAATCTTTAAATACTGAATTACACTTGCAGGCACTCTTTCCATGCCAGCTACATTATTTCAGCTGTTACAGCCAATCATGTGCTGTGTCTGACCCTTTGCGACCCTGTGGACTGTAGCCCACCAGGCTTCTCTGTCCATGAGATTCTCCAGGCAAGGATACTGGAGTGGCCATGCCCTCCTAAAGAGGATCTTCCCAACCCAGGGACTGAACCCATAGGTCTTGCATCTCCTGCATAGGCAGGCATATTCTGTACCAACCTAGGAATCAATATGCATTGCATTAACTGCTGCCATCAGCTTCTACTCTTCATGACAGGAGCAGGAGTAAGNCAACCCAGGGACTGAACCCATAGGTCTTGCATCTCCTGCATAGGCAGGCATATTCTGTACCAACCTAGGAATCAATATGCATTGCATTAACTGCTGCCATCAGCTTCTACTCTTCATGACAGGAGCAGGAGTAAGAATATTAGGAGAAGTTCTCAAAAGCATCTATTGCTTAGTCAAGGCAATGTTATACTAGACATTCCAATTATTACTGGGACAAGTCAGTTTCCAAGTCCTCCAATTATGATGGGTATAACTAAAAATTATTACAAATTCATGGGATGTGATGGATACATTATAAATTTGTTCATATTATGGTACTGCTTCAAGTATGCTTACTTCAGCATGAAGTAATGGACTTAAAAGGATGCCTACTATTCCAGCTCAAGCAACAAATAGTAAATATAAAGTGCTGATCATTGTCGTTGAAAATAATCAGCAACTTGTCAATACTTAGAAAATGCTAGAGCAAGCCCTGGAATGTACTGTAAAAACAGGTTAGGCCCTCTTTGTCCAAGCCCTGGAATTAAATGCAAATTAAAAAAAAAAAAAAAAACAGCATCAGTTTTGACACGGCTTTCTCACTGTTTCTCTTTCCGGAAACCAGGAAACGTTGATTCAAGCCAGGTGACTGCAGCATTTACCTGTGAACCAAACTATGTTTGGATGGAAGCATATCACTCTAGTAAGAATATGGCTTAATTACAGTGTTTGATTCCCATTCACTTCATGTACATAGAGTTCTATAATCCTTTAATAAGGAATCATATAAATCATACTGCCCTACACCTTTGAAATCTCCTGGTCTATACTGACTTCAAAAAAGACATTTAGCCTCATTGTAATAGGTGACATATAAGTGCTGTGTCTATGAAAGGAACAGTAAGAGTCGGACATGACTGAAGCAACTTAGCAGCAGTAGCAGCAGCAGCTCTTATCAAAGGAGAAGTCCTGAGTTGAATCTGCAAATAATAATACACTTTTTCACTATGTTTTGCCTTTTTAGCCTGTCATAATTAGCTTCCTCCCTCCCCCAAGGTCTTTCGTTTCTGAGGATGGCATTTAAGGTGATGGCTTTGGATATTTCAGAAACTAACTCAGTTTTCCTGCTTCCTTTTATACAGGAGGAATTCGTGTTATTTAACATCTGATTTTCTCCTGATAACCTTTTTTTACTTTTTTTTAAGGGGTATGTCTCAACTAAGAATCTAGAAGAGTTATGCAATGGAAAACCACTCAGCACTGGAAAAGAACGGTCCACCAACCCACGGAACTGCTGGGTCGCTTCAGTCGTGTCCGACTCTGTGTGACCCCATAGGCGGCAGCCCACCAGGGCCCCCATCCCTGGGATTCTCCAGGCAATAACACCGGAGTGGGATAACGTTTCCTTCTCCAGTGCATGAAAGTGAAAAGTGAAAGTGAAGTCGCTCAGTCATGTCTGACCCTCAGCGACCCCATGGACTGCAGCCTTCCAGGCTCCTCAAACCATGGGATTTTCCAGGCAAAAGTACTGGAGTGGGGTGCCACTGCCTTCTCCGAACCCATGGAAAGGCAAGGGTAAACCTTTATATATATGTATATATAGAGTTAAGTGAAAGAATCCAACCTGAGGCGGCTGCCCACAATATGACCCCATCTATGACATTCTGGGAAAGACAAAACTACACAGATAATAAGCAAAGATGGGGTGGGGGAGTTCAAAGGGTTCCATGTTATACTGTAGGAGGCAC
The DNA here is from genome assembly GCA_006410735.1 of Raphicerus campestris. Lineage (NCBI taxonomy): Eukaryota > Metazoa > Chordata > Mammalia > Artiodactyla > Bovidae > Raphicerus > Raphicerus campestris. The sequence goes on along the minus strand of SJYW01032363.1, from coordinate 363,275 downwards.
ATCTGTCACTATGCATTTGTCTAAGCCTACAGATTTGTGTAGCCCAAGGCATTAACCATAATCTACTCTGATTTCATTATTTTGGATGTATCAGTGGAATATACAATGTGACATTGCATCTAACTGTAATAGAAATACATAGAAAAACCTCGCTGTAGGGGATGGGGTAAAAAGTGCTAGGTTAACATTGGAACAAAACAGAATCTGTAGACTAAAGGCAAAATGGAGCTTCCATAAGCAATGGGCTTGATTTTAGAAGGTTCTTTGCGGGGCTTAGTAGCTGGGAAAGCGGAAACCTCTGCACATGTCACCTGGAAAAGAGCAACACACAGATGAAGGGCAGATGACTGGAGCCAGGCTCCTCACTGTGGGAGTGAGACTCACACAGAGGAGGACTTCTGCCCTGGTAATCCTCAACCTCAGCTTCCTGGGAAGATGACATGGGAAGTTGGCTGGCCAGGGGAAGTGCACAGACCTTTGCAATGCGAACGCCCTGCAGATGGGGGGGCCTCACAGCTCCTCTTTCCACCCATACCTACTAGAGACACTCACCTCACACCTCATCCTTCCTCCCATACCTACTGGAGACACTCAGCTCACACCTCATCCTTCCTCCCATACCTACTGGAGACACTCAGCTCACACTTCATCCTTCCTCCCATACCTACTGGAGACACTCAGCTCTCAGGGATCTGCCAGGTGCAGCTTTTAGGCCAGGTGTGAAGAACTGATGCTTTTCCCTAATGGAAAAGATTGAAGACAGGGGGAGAAGAGGACAACAGACAATGAGATAGTTGGATGGTGTTACCCACTCGATTGACATGAGTTTGAGTAGGCTCCAGGAGCTGGTGATGGACAGTGAAGCCTGGGGTGCTGCAGTCCCTGGGGTTTCAAAGAGTCAGACACAACTTGAGCAACTGAACTGACTGAGCCCCCAGGCAGGAACAAGGGTGTGAGGGTCTTGCTTACCCCTAAGTTGTCCCAAAATCCTGGTCTTGGAAGTTGGAGTCAGGATTGGGGTGGCCTGGGCCTCTGACAAGCAGCTGGTTGGAGAAATGACCAGTCCTGAGGGCAGGGTTGCCCTGAAGTCTCTGAGCTCTGATGCCCTGCTGGGATTCATCCCTGGTGGGGACATGGGCAGGGCCTACAGTGGTTCCCAGGAGGCACTAGCAATAAAGAACCCACCTTGAACAGCAAGGAGATCAAACCAGTCAATCCTAAAGGAAATCAACCCTGAGTATTCACTGGAATGACTGATGCTGAAGCTCCAATACTTTGGCCACCTGATGTGAAGAGCTGACTCATTGGAAAAGACCTTGATGCTGGAAAAGACTGAGGGCAGGAGGAGAAGGGGTAACAGATGAGATGGTTGGATGCATCATCAGCTCAATGGACATGANGGGAGTGAGACTCACACAGAGGAGGACTTCTGCCCTGGTAATCCTCAACCTCAGCTTCCTGGGAAGATGACATGGGAAGTTGGCTGGCCAGGGGAAGTGCACAGACCTTTGCAATGCGAACGCCCTGCAGATGGGGGGGCCTCACAGCTCCTCTTTCCACCCATACCTACTAGAGACACTCACCTCACACCTCATCCTTCCTCCCATACCTACTGGAGACACTCAGCTCACACCTCATCCTTCCTCCCATACCTACTGGAGACACTCAGCTCACACTTCATCCTTCCTCCCATACCTACTGGAGACACTCAGCTCTCAGGGATCTGCCAGGTGCAGCTTTTAGGCCAGGTGTGAAGAACTGATGCTTTTCCCTAATGGAAAAGATTGAAGACAGGGGGAGAAGAGGACAACAGACAATGAGATAGTTGGATGGTGTTACCCACTCGATTGACATGAGTTTGAGTAGGCTCCAGGAGCTGGTGATGGACAGTGAAGCCTGGGGTGCTGCAGTCCCTGGGGTTTCAAAGAGTCAGACACAACTTGAGCAACTGAACTGACTGAGCCCCCAGGCAGGAACAAGGGTGTGAGGGTCTTGCTTACCCCTAAGTTGTCCCAAAATCCTGGTCTTGGAAGTTGGAGTCAGGATTGGGGTGGCCTGGGCCTCTGACAAGCAGCTGGTTGGAGAAATGACCAGTCCTGAGGGCAGGGTTGCCCTGAAGTCTCTGAGCTCTGATGCCCTGCTGGGATTCATCCCTGGTGGGGACATGGGCAGGGCCTACAGTGGTTCCCAGGAGGCACTAGCAATAAAGAACCCACCTTGAACAGCAAGGAGATCAAACCAGTCAATCCTAAAGGAAATCAACCCTGAGTATTCACTGGAATGACTGATGCTGAAGCTCCAATACTTTGGCCACCTGATGTGAAGAGCTGACTCATTGGAAAAGACCTTGATGCTGGAAAAGACTGAGGGCAGGAGGAGAAGGGGTAACAGATGAGATGGTTGGATGCATCATCAGCTCAATGGACATGAGTTTGAGCAAACTCCAGGAGATGGTGAAGGACAGGGAAGTCTGGGGTGTTGCAGTCCATGGGGTCACAAAGGGTCAGACATGACTAAATGACTAACACTTTCACTTTTTAAAGAACAAATGTATACCTTAATCTGGTTGCCGTATACCTGCAACAAACAAAAATCAGAAATGAACTATCTTCCAAATAAAATAACCATTATTTTTACAAATAAATTGAAATGCCTACTATATTCCTGTCGAGCATTGGTGACAACAATCATTGGAGATGGCCTGGAGAGAAGGGAACCTCTACACTGCTGGTAGCAAACCAATAAAGCTTTGTTTCGGATTTGAATCAGTCACCACAGGATGAGTTTACGTTGACTGTGAATTAAGGGTCTGACTCTAGTGGGGAATGTGTGAAGACAATTGTGGCATTCCATGTGAGAGAGTGAACGTTTCTTGTCAGATCTGCAGCTCAGTATCTTTTAGGTGAGCTACAATGATTGCAGCTGAATCCTGTTGAGTGTGAATCAGAAGGTGATCTACATTTCTTTGAACAGTCGGTAAAACTTCTAAGTAATAAACTATAAATTTCAAATAATGAAACATTTTTCTGAAATTTACAGACTCTTTGAAAGGTGTATTCTACCATGAAAACTTTTCCTCTGTCCTTTTGTAAGAAATTTTTCACGATAACACTTTAACTCCTCCGTTGTGAATGTTATTATCGAGATAAGCTTGTTCACATTTGTGATGGAGGTGGAATGACCCACTGTGATTGCTATCTGGTCACATGCCTTTCCCAGTTTCTACTAATGTCCTTACATTCAAGATTTTTTTTCTTTTTGTACCCATCAAATTATACTTCTCAGATCTGCATTGACACAGAATGAGAAATACCTGGCAAGTTCAGATTATATTAAACACTGCTTCCAAAGCTTTTTGCATCTCAAAGGAATCTGAAAATGGTGAAGCAGGAAGAATCGTTGAGATGTGAAATGATTTCTAAGCCCCACCCCCAAAGAAACCCATTAGACTAAGACATTCTAGTATCTTTTACTGGTCTATATAAATACATTAAGTTTCTATCCTTCTGTTATAAAATTGAGAAAAATGACTGGACAAAGTTGTAACAGACTGGAGGGGTATGTTTGGAATGACTGAAGATGAAAGAGGCTACATGAGTTCAAAGGAGTATGTGCAGATTGATACAAGGTATCAACAAGTACATATCAATATGTTGATAAAGTATGCCTTTGTAAACAAAGATAAAACAGTTACCTTTTCCTCTTAAACTGAACCTTACAGAATTTAACTTCTTTAGCTGGCTCCCCTGTGGACTTGATGGTTTATTGTGACCAGATTTCAAGTAATTATACTAATCATTGCTTTGATATGCTCTCTTTGCTTTAAAATTGTTTATGCTTTCTCTCTCTCTGTTGTAGTGTAATCTTATTATGTTCCAGCAATATCATGTGTTTTGTCTATTTAATAAGATTGTCACTTGCATTATTCACTGTTTAAGCAGGTCTCCAGCATATGAATGATGGCTTAAGGTCTTGAAGCAGTTAACATATCAATATGTATATAGATATTTTTAGTTATGCGTACATAGATTGTTATATGTATAGAGACTTTTCTAATTATATGTCTAGAGATTTTTGTATCTAGATGTATAGAGATATTTATAGTAATATGTATAGAGATATTAAGGAGTTCAGTCCTATAGTTTGAATGTTCTTTGGCATTGCCCATCTTTGGGGATTGGAATGAAAACAGACCTTTTCCAGTCCTGTGGACACTGCTGAGTTTTCCAAATTTGCTGGCATATTGAGTGCAGCACTTAACAGCATCATCTTTTAAGATTTGGAATAGCTCAGCTGGAATTCCATCAACTCCACTAGCTTAGTTCATAACAATGGTTCCTAAGGCCCACTTGACTTCAGACTCCAGCATGTCTGCTTGTAGGCAAGTGATTACACCACTATGATCTTCCCAGTCATTAAGACCTTTTTGTACAGTTCTTCTGTGTATTCTTGCCACCTCTTCTTAATATCTTCTGCTTATGTTAGATCCATACCACTTCTGTTGTGCCCATCTTTGCGTGAAATGTTCCCTTGGCATCTCTAATTTTCCTGAAGAGATCTCTAGTCTTTCATGGACCTAACATTCCAGGTTCCTAGGTAATATTGGGAAAGGAGTATGTCAAGGCTGTATATTGTCACCATAAGAACTACAGAGCTTCTTGACGAAAGTGAAAGAAGACAGTGAAAAAGTTGGCTTAAAAGTCAACATTCAGAAAACTAAGATCATGGCATCCAGTCCCATCACTTCATGGCAAATTGATGGGGAAACAGTGGAAACAATGACAGACTTCATTTGAGCAAGGGCAGGGGAGGGAGCCTCTAAAATCACTGCAGATGGTGACTGCAGCCATGAAATTAAAAGACGTTTGCTCCTTGGAAGAAAAGCTATGACCAACCTAGATAGCATAGTAAAAAGCAAAGAGATTAGGTTGCCAACAAAGGTCCATCTAGTCAAAGATACGGTTTTTCCAGTAGTCATGTATGGAGATGAGAGTTGGACTATAAAGAAAGCTGAGCGCCAAAGAATTGATGCTTTTGAACTGTGGTGTTGGAGAAGACTCTTGAGAGTCCCTTGGACAGCAAGATCAAACCAGTCAATCCTAAAGGAAATCAGTCCTGAATATTCATTGGAAGGACTGATGCTGAAGCTGAAGCCCCAGTACTCTGGTCACCTGATGCGAAGAACTGACTCACTGGAAAAGACCCTGAGGCCAGGAAAGATTGAAGGCAGGAGGAGAAGGGGACGACAGAGGATGAGATGATTGGATGGCATCACCAACTCGAGAGACATGAGTTTGAGCAACCTCCGGGAGTTGGTCATGGACAGGGAAGCCTGGTGTACTGCAGTCCATGGGGTCGCAAGGAGTCGAACCCTACTGAGCCACCGAATTGAACTTAACAAGACACCCAAATCCCCTGTGCAGCCCCAGACAAGGACCGGAAACCCAGAATAAGTGAGCCCGCCCAATCCGGCTAACCCCCGTGTCCCCGGCCCCTCTGCGCTGTTGTCCAATCACTTCTGGCCCGCCGTCCGCACTTCCGGCGCCGACTTCCGGCGGCGGTGATGGCGGTTCCGCGGAGCCCGTAGCCATTGCCCCACGCTATGGCGTCTCCAAGCGCCGGGCCGGCGGAGCTGGGCTTCGTGGAGGCGGCGCCGTCGTGGCGGCTGCGCAGCGAGCAGTTCCCCAGCAAGGTGGGCNGTTCCGCGGAGCCCGTAGCCATCGCCCCACGCTATGGCGTCTCCAAGCGCCGGGCCGGCGGAGCTGGGCTTCGTGGAGGCGGCGCCGTCGTGGCGGCTGCGCAGCGAGCAGTTCCCCAGCAAGGTGGGCGGCCGGCCGGCGTGGCTGAGTGCGGCCGGGCTGCCCGGGCCCCCGGAGCTGGCCTGCCCGCGGTGTGGCCGCCCGATGGCCTTCCTGCTGCAGGTGTACGCGCCGCTGCCGGGCCGCGCCGACGCCTTCCACCGCTGTCTCTTCCTCTTCTGTTGCCGGACGCCGCCGTGCTGCTGCGGCCTGCGCGGTGAGCGGCCGCGGCCTCAGCTCCGGGTCGGGCCCCGGAAGCCGCCCGGCTCCCCCGTACCCCGCCGGCCTCTCCCCCCAGGAAGCCGCCCGCCTCCTCCGTACCCCGCCGGCCTCTCCCCACCGGAAGCCGCCCGCCTCCCCCGTACCCCGCCGGCCTCTCCCCCCAGGAGCCCCGCGAGCGCTTGCGGGGGTGGGGGCGTCCCGCGCGTGCTCGCTCACTCCTGGCTGCCAGCCTGGTTAATTAGTAGGTAGCAGGTGTGGTGCTTTCAGGTAATAGGGATTGTCACTTTTTGGGAAGGTGGATCCCAGCAGGCTCTCTCGTTTCTGAGGTTGTTCTTGTTAGTTTGAATGAACTGTAAGAGCGCACTTAGTTGCGTGAACTGTAGACGCTCCTCTTTCTTTTCTCCGTTTCCAACAAAGAAGCTCTTCGCACGGGAGAACTGTCTTCAGTTTTTCTTTTTTAAAAATGAATGTCTTTTTCAGTCCAGTGTGAAGGCTCAAATACTTGAATTGCTGTATTGTTTTATTTAAATCTTTCATTAACAGTTCTCTTCTCCCCTAAGTTTTCAGAAATCAGCTGCCCAGGCGAAATGACTTATACTCCTATGAGCCACCTTCTGAGGATCCTCCGTCAGAGACAGGAGAGTCTGTGTTACTCCAGCTCAAGTCTGGTGCACATCTCTGCAGAGTTTGTGGCTGTTCAGGCCCCAAAAGATGCTCCGGATGTCACAAGGCACATTATTGCAGTAAGGAGCATCAGAGTCTGGACTGGAGATTAGGACATAAGCAAGCTTGTGCACAGACAGGTCAGTCAATTCTTTTTTACTTTTTAAATATCAGCTCAGTTTCCTTGTGTCTACAGGCCAAATCTTTCATTTTGAGGATGAAGGTTAACGTGAGAAACAGTGTAATAATTTTCAGTTTTAGCTAACTAGTGAGATAAACACCTTTATGAAGGAGCTGTGAGTTCTCACCTGCTCACATCCCAACCAGCTACATACGTTAGTTTATAAGGAATACTGTTTATGACATGGAATCCATTTCAGAAATCATTTGATTTTCAAAACTAAATGATCACTAATGATGCTAATTACCTTTTTGTTTCAGATAATTTGGACAATACAGTTCCAGATCACAACTTCCTTTTTCCAGAATTTGAAATTGTAATAGAAACAGAAGATGAGATTATGCCTGAAGTTGTGGAAAGAGATGATGAATCAGAGATTGTAGGAACCATGGGTAAGGAATCTGTTTAAAACTCATTTGTTGAGTGAGTGAATGTAATACTTGAAAGAAGGGGCTCAATATGCCGGAAAGGGAAGCACTGAGCAACTCACTTGGGAGGCTCCAACCTGTGCTTTTCAGCACTGCCTCGTTTGAAGACATCCTTTCTGTACTTCCCTCCTCGGCATATATAACATACATTTTGATTCCTGTGAAGTGTCACAGGGTGTATCCAGGTGGTCAGTTGGGTGGGGCTGCACAAGATGCTGGAAACTTGGAAAGTTTATCTGGTTCCAAGATTTGTTTCCCAAATTGAGATGCTGTACATGAGAGTGCCTTGAAGTGTTTGGTGGGTGGCAGGCGCCCTCTTATCTGGCAAGTGTTAGATCCATGATTCTGTCAGTTACTTCACGGCAGTCACATGCTAGAGCAGTGCCTGTGCTGAGACGGAGTAGGAGCCAGCGTCTCTTCAACACGTACTCTGTTGCACAGCACGTACCATGGGCCTCTGTGCATGATCTCACTGAGATTTTCGCACCAGAACAGTATGCTGAAAACAGTATCTCATTTTGCAGTGAGGAGTTTGAGGTTCTGGGTATAACTTGTTTGGGCATATAACTGACCAAAGTTAAGTTTCAGAACTGGAGTTTGAGCTCACATCTACTGACTTTGGAACTTGATCTCTTAACCACCACAGAATGTAGATTTTTAGAATCTAAATTAAATTTTACATTAGCGTGGTAGCTTACTTGCTTATAGTTCACATTCAGGGTATCAGAAATACCCTCTGAGTTACAAAGACTCTTGTCTGTTCAGGACAGGATGATTCAGGTAGCTGGGATTCCAGAGGTGAGAGTGAAAGTGTGAACTGACAGGTCCAGTGAGCCTGTGATGACTGAATGAGTGTACCAGCTGGGAAAGGAGAGATGGGGCAGAAAGCAACTGGAAATAAAAGTTCAGACAAGTGAAGGACAGTAGGAATTAGAAGGGCTCATGATTTGGGAGTATCCTTTTCAGTCCTGAGTACAGCAGTCCTGAGCCTGGGACTTGGGGTCTATTCTTAATTTGAAGGTTTAAGGAGAAGCTCTTCAAAGAAACAGCAGAATAATGCTTCTTCATGGAGTGCCTGGAAAGTCAGGTAGTCTTAAAGCACAGATGTTAATGAACCAAAACAGGGAAAGCCTGTGAAAACATCAGGCCCTCACTCTCTGATTTAACAATAAGTTGGTTGTTTAAAAACTGGTTTTCCTCTGCATGTGTTTACTGTCAAGACATGTGAGTTGTTCCTGTTGCCGTAACAGTAATGTTGGTGCTTTTTCAGGTGAAGCACATGAGGGAGAATTGGAATTCATGGCAAAACATGAATCTAGGGAAGATAGAATTTTCCAGAAGTTTAAAACTAAAATATCCCTTGAACCAGAACAGGTAAAATGAAACTCATATAGCTCCTTTTGCTGTTCTTTTCAAGTGGGGTAGGGTTGTGAATCTTGAGTTGGGAATTCCCTGGTGGTCCAGTGGTTAGGACTCTACACTCCCACTATTGGGGGCCCAGGTTCGATCCCTGGTGGGGGGACTAAGATCCCAAAAACCATGGTGTGTGCCACCCTCACCCCCGCCCCACACCAGAAAAAAAACCACACCCGTGTAGCAGTAACTCTAATAAAGTTAGTCTCTTGTCTATAGGATTCCTTCACACAGGTGGTCCATATGGAAAGCTGTTTGCAGTGCTGATCCTTTTAATAATTATGGAAAGACTAAAGGTTACATTGTGTATCATATAGTCATTTTCTAAAACCATCAGCAGAGAGAAACATCTCGTTGCCTAGAACACATGGAGTTTAGACACTAATGGCAAGACAGAAAGGAAGTTTTTGCCCATTTTTCCAACAGGGACCTTTGACTTATAAAAATTAACTTGACACATTAGTAGAGAAATCACTGGCTTTGTGAAAAGAATAATGGGTTTTGGTGTTGCGAGGATTCCTGGCTCCTTGAGTTATATTTTGGCCCTGCAGTGTAGGGAGAAGAAAAAAGTGGTTTTGAGGATTAAGGTAGATTATAGACTTTCAGTAAGTGTTCAGCAAATGTTTCCCTTTGCCTGTTTTCTTCCATTAACTTTATTCCCTTAGTTTCCCTCACAATCAAGATAAACCACTAAAGACTTAGCCAAATTCCGTTAAGTCAGTCACTAGAGCAAATAAATCCCAGGGGCTTATAGGAAGAATCGATCTAGGTCCTGAGTACTGAGAAGGTGGTTTTTAGCACTGTGTATTTCTTTTTTAACAAACATCTAGGAAAATCATTCAGTTGTTACATAACATTTTATTATAGTGAAATTTACTTCTGTTGTTTTTAAAACAGTGTGACTCACTTGGTATTTGTTCGTTTCAAAATTGGCAACTAAGGTTCCTTATCTGTGTGAAGGTCAGCAGAGACACTGGGCTGCATTTTATATTCACAACCGGGTAAGGGGGAAATAGAATTATTGATAGTCTCTTCACAAAATAGCCATAGAATTCAGAGTCTAACCATGTTGTCATCTAAGAAAAATACTTGTGATAGCCTGCATCAGTTGAGCTGAAAGCATTACTTTGACGATACTGAGGCAGGCATTGATGGTGCTGTGTGTACGTGCCAGGGAGTGGGGGAGAGGCAGGCAGGAAACTAGTTTTCCAGTGAGTGTTTCATCAACTGTCAGGGTATGTACCACGTTTCTCGAGATGATTGTTGGTGATGTTGGTGATTTAAACTGATCCTAACTGTTTTAGATTCTCAGATACGGCAGAGGGATTGCCCCGCTCTGGATCTCCGGTGAAAATATTCCTCAGGAAAAGGATATTCCAGATTGCCCCTGTGGTGCTAAGAGATTATTTGAATTCCAGGTAAGATCTTGAAAAGGAATATTTTAGTATGTATTTACCCTGTCAAATATTTAAAAACTTTGCCAAAGTAATCTATGTGCAAGAGTTCCTATAGGTACTATGTATGGAAGGTGCCCTTGAAGGACAGTTTCTTCCCCACTTTACAGTATGTTCCAAGGAGGGAATTGTCCTTTACTAGTTAATCTGGAAGTTATTTCTGCCTCTAATTTGCTTGCTTTTTCTGAGATTTATCAGTTTACCAGTTTTTAGACATTATCTATTGGCTGGCTTCGGCAGCAGTGAGGGTTCAGGTGCCCCTTGGGCCGCCTGGGCCTCCTCTCCCCCAGTGTGGCCAGGTCGTTACTCCTAGTGCCTCTGTTGTTACCTTTGCAACTTAAAATGGTGTAGCTGCAGTCTTCGTGCAAGGAGTGGTGTAAAACCCTTGCCCTGTTTAGTCTTGGTTTGTGGATTTGTTAGAGCAAATGAATGTAATGATAAAATTTTTCTTGCCGAAAAGAGAGTATAGCATCAGGGTCCATTTGGGTTGGGTGTAAACAACTCTTGAACTGTCGATTCACTAACATTATAAAGTCACAGTTATTTCTTACTGGTTGAAAGGGTAATTTGAGGACTGGTTCTTGGTGCCTGACCCCGAGATGAGCTCGTGCACAGCAGTCAGAGCAGTGGGGGCAGCGCTGCCTTGGGATCGTTCCCAGGAGACCACAGACTCCTCAGACCCCTTTCTAGTGCAGACACACACGGCACTAGATGGTCTTTCTGTATTCTACTACGGTAGTGTTTCTTCAGAGTCACAGTAACAGCATCTACTATTCAGATTGTAAATAACACAAAATAAAAGTTGCCCGGATAGAAGCCTCTGCCCTATTTTTGTGGCATTATTATTAATAAAAAATAATTCGGTTAACAGCCAGATTAAACAGATCAGCCAATCTTATTCTTGGGAACTTCTTTCTCAGATAAAAGAATACTAAATATAAAGAGGGACTTTAAAAAAACAGAGTTGCAAAGTATTTTTAGATTGTAAGGAAGTTACCAGTGTAATGTCTGCTGTTGCTGGGTCGCTTCAGTTGTTTTGGACTCTACGACCCCATAGACGGCAGCCCACCAGGCTCCCCCGTCCCTGGGATTCTCCAGGCAAGAACACTGGAGTGGGTTGCCATTTCCTTCTCCAGTCAGTGCATGAAAGTGAAAAATGAAAGTGAAGTCGATCAGCCGTGTCTGACTCTTAATGACCCCATGGACTGCAGCCTACCAGTCCTCCCTCCGTCCCTGGGATTTTCCAGGCAAGAGTACTGGAGTGGGGTGCCATCGCCTTCTCCGCAACCTTGCTGTAAAATGTGGGGACAGAGAGCTGAGAGATGAGGATCCCTACAGTAGCCCTGGCAGGGAAGATCTGGTCTGTTGGAAACTGTATGTGCTCCTCACCTTCACGGAGAGCTCTGACTGCCATCCTTTTCTCAGGTCATGCCTCAGCTGCTCAACTACCTGAAGGCCGACAGACTGGGCAGGAGTGTCGACTGGGGTGTCCTGGCCATCTTCACCTGTGCTGAAAGCTGTAAACTGGGCATTGGCTACACAGAGGAATTTGTGTGGAAGCAAGATATAACAGATGCAGCCTAAAGACAATGGTGTAAAGCCTTAAAATAGTCATAATCTCTTCTGCCTTGCAGTTCCATTTCTAGAACTTTATCCTAAGGAAACAGTTGTACCAGAGATAAACAAAGAGGTTGTTTGAGGTGGTGTTTACATTGTCTGAATGTTAGACAAAAATGTCCGGTGGCAGGGAATTCAATAAATTCTGGTCTATCTAGCAGGAGGCTGCCATCTTAATGATACAGACCTATATACAGATCAAATAAAACAGACAATCCCATCTATAGACCACCCCACCTGTGAGGCCACCCCATCTATATGACCACCCCACCTGTGAGGCCACCCTGTCTATATACCACCCCACCTATGAGACCACCCCGTCTATGAGGCCACCCTGTCTATATACCACCCCACCTATGAGGCCACCCCGTCTATATGACCACCCCATCTGTGAGGCCACCCTGTCTATATACCACCCCACCTATGAGACCATTATAGATGGTGAAGATTTTGTAAAAATATACATCTGTATGTGTATCAAAAAATCAGAGATACTAGATGTGAACTCAGCACTGGAACCAAGCACTTTTTACTTATGTTTGAAATGAATTTTTTACTTTTATTTCAAAAGAACTAAGATCTCTTTACTTATATTTCTTTTTACAATAAAAATGGATTGTGTGCCTAATTAAGTCAAACTATCACTCAGAGCATTTTCCCCCTAAAATTTGCAAAATTCAAGAGAAAAATATTTGGGTAAAACCCCGAGAGACATGTATAATAATCAGGTGATTGTCAGGCTCCAGTTTACATGGAAGCCCAGAATGTCAGAAAATTCTGAACCCCATTCACTAATTGGACTTCCCCTGGCTTCCCTGGTGGCTCAGAGGTTAAAGCGTCTGCCTCCAACGCAGGAGACCTGGGTTCAATCCCTGGGTTGGGAAGATCCCCTGGAGAAGGAAATGGTAACCCACTCCAGTGTTCTTGCCTGGAGAATCCCATGGACGGAGGAGCCTGGTAGGCTACAGTCCACGGGGTCGCAGAGTCGGACATGACTGAGTGACATCACTCATTCACTCACTGGTGGCTCAGACAGTAAAGGGTCTGCCTATAATGTGGGAGACCTGGGTTTGATCCTTGGGTCGGGAAGATCACCTGGAGAAGGAAATGGCAACCCACTCTAGTACTCTTGCCTGGAAAATGATTCACTAATCATTGACTAATTAGTACAATGAATGGGATACCCACTAATTCTGAAGGCAACAGTTAGCAGGATCAGAAAGTCAGATTTGTGATCAGAAGACTGACTTGGAAAAGCTCTACCTCAAAACTGACCTTAGCCAGTGGCACTGCTTACAGACCGACTTCCCTGATGGCTCAGACGGTAAAGTGCCTGTCTACAATGCAGGAGACCTGGGTTCGAGCCCTGGGTTGGGAAGATCCCCTGGAGAAGGAAATGGCAATTCACTTCAGTACTATTGCCTGGAAAACCCCATGCACAGAGGAGCCGGGTAGACTACAGTCCATGGGGTCACAAAGAGTAGGACACGACTGAGCGACTTCACTGCTTACAGACCACAGACAGAAAGGCAAGAGTGATGGTTTTCTCTTTCCATCTGCCTGTCTCAGCACTGTCCAGGTAGCAGGTAAATCTGAGGAATGATTTGGAATCAGCCACTGGAATTTCTCTAGGTTGGGCCCCAGGGAGTGTTGGGCCTTAGAGAGGCCCTGAAGAGGCTTTCAAATGAGGGATATTCTGTTCACACAAATGGTTCCTAAATCAGTGCTAAGGCTCCTTCCCATCCCAAGCAATATACACTTACATCGAGATAATTCCCAGTTCTCTTTGCAGCAGTGAAGCCTGCCCAGCACTAAGGCAAACCTGAAGAGACATCGCTGTTGATCACTGCTTAAAGACCAACAGCTAATTCTGGTTAATGGCCCTGCTAACCTTGAAATGCACTGCTGCCACAAACACAACTTGGAATGGCCTAACATCACTTGCTAACGTCACTGCCTTGATTACTTCATTATATCAGTAAGTCCTAGCCTTTTGCTCGGCACTGTGTGTATAGCAGTGTTCCTACTGTAGTGGCACTAGTCGCCCAGTCGTGTCCGACTCTGCAACCCCATGTACTGTAGCCCGCCAGGCCCCTCTGTTCATGAAATTCTCCAGGTAAGAATATTGGAGTGGGTGGCCATCCCCTTCTCAAGGGGATCTTCCCAACCCTAGGGTCAGACCCAGGTCTCCCACATTGCTGGGGGATTCCTCACCATCTTGAGCCACCAGGTGTGTGTGAGTGTGTAATTCACACAAAGACGTGTATATGAAATAGCTACACATAGCACTCTCTGTGAAACTGCAGTGTGGAATCCCATGGAGAGACTGCTCAATACAACTTTCAGAGGGAGAGAATGGCGTTACAGTCCTGAAGCTAGGCGTGCTAGTCGGCGAGAATCACCCATAATTAAGGGGACAGCCTGTGGCTACTGAGAGACAATATGGCAAGAGTCACACGCTTGGCAGGAAGCTCACTGGAGAACTGATCCATTGGGACTTCATAGGCCAAACTAACTCAGATGGACGTTTGCCAAAACAGGACAGCACCCTGACTGCTAAGGACTTTTCAAGTGAATTCACTATGGTCTATCTGGAGACATCCTTGGATGTCTACATAGACATGCTTGCAGGCATGTGGTAATCAGCCAAGCTACTTTAGGTATACATCCCCGCCATGGTCTGGAGATGACAGTGCGTTCACAGGGCATTTCCACTTGGACACAGACATCAACTCAGCACTGACTTGGCAGCCACGTCCCAAAAAAGCAACTGGTTGAAATAACTAAAAAATTTTAAAACTTAGATAAAAAAGGTAACTCAGTAGTCTCTAGAAATGTGAAGACACTTGAAAACCTTAATGACCACCATGAAATGAGTGATGCAAGATCCAGCAGCTGCTCCTGCAGAGGACGTCAGACTGCCAAGCCACGCACTACCCCCCCTCCCTAGCCTGGGCTTGGCTTGGACACAAGCTACGCGCTCCCCCACCCCACCCCCAAACCTGGGCTTGGCCTGGACACCGGCTGACCAGGCAGCTTACCCACTGCAGAGAGCAGTGTATACACCCCCACCTTATTTCAGATGCTGATGCCGGTCTCATCCTTCAACAGTTCAGAGATTACCGTGAGGAAGAAACGTTTCAGTGCTTCTGGGAATCACACTGGTGGTAGGGTTCTGTTATTCTAACTCATCGCCCCATGTGTCTTTAAGGGTCGTAAGCATAAAATACATTAATACAGAGCTGATGGGGGGCACAGGCATACCTGTGGCTGATCATGTTGGTGTATGGCCAAAACCATTATAACACTGTCAAGTTATTATCCTCCAATTATAATAAATTTAAAAAAATACAGAGCTGACTAAAAGCCCTGTAGTCTGGATTGGATGTATTAATATGAACTCAATGAAGCATTTTTATCTTGAGAAATTTTAAAGGGAAAATGAGCACTCATCCTGCTATGTGAAGTATATCACTATAAAAAAAAGTTTTCTAACAAATAATGAAAAAGTGATTAAAATTTCTCTTTTACAACCTAATGAATTAATGGATCAATGAGAAGGAGATCATCAGACATTCAATTTCTAAAACCACTACTGAGTCTCTATAAAGGGATCAAGCCTTCAGATGCAGCCACCCTGTGGCTGCACCCCTGCAGGGAGCAGGACAGGGCGTGCTGACTGCACTGTCTGGACTTTGGCAACAGCAAGATAGACGAAGAAACCACCAGCCAAACTAGCTGTAAATGTCCTTAAGTGAGATGGTGGGGAACCTCAGGAATAAAACAGACATGAAAACATGCCAATTTACTAAAATGGAAGACTAATCGATATTGGTGTTTGGCAAGTACTATAAAAGGATAATGGTTATGGGGGTGTGTGTCTGGACGGGACCATGAGAAGGAGCTTCTGGGATGGCTCGCAAGGTTCTGGCTGGTGGCTGCTGGGGCGGCTGCCTCTGAATAACACACTACGTGAATGTGTGTTAGGGTTCCTGTGTGCTGCATTTTACAAATGTAACTTGTAACGTAAGTTCAGTCAAGGGATTGGAAATAGATAAATATATCAATGATAATTTTAAAGTATTCTGAAAAATTCCGTTAATGAGAAACTATAAAATACTTAGGAATTAACTGCTATGAAATGTAAAAGGCCTAAATAAAAAAAATTACAAAACTTTACTGAAGAGCCTAAGAGAAGACCTACATATGAGGAGACAATTCTTTCTTGGATAAAAGGAGAGACTATCGGAATGATGTCTTTCGGATGAATTGATACATTCCCGACATCACTAATGACTTCTGCTGGGCTATAATCTGGTATGGATCTACTAAAACCTAGGATGTATAACCTCTTTAATGCAGTGACTCCTAGGAGTGTTGTTGCAGAAACACCTGTACTCCCCACAAGTACACAGAAGGACGGTTCCTGCTGCACTGTTTGTAACAGTGAGACACCGCAGATAACGTGAATGATCATAATTCAGGAGATGATTAAATACATCAAGGTCTGTAAGAGATAATATGACACCATTGAGTTCCATGTCATGGAGGTGTGTCTGTCATGCAAACGTGTATAAGATGCAGTGACTACAAAAAGGACGCTATAAAACCAGACGTACGCTTTACTGTGGTCTCCAAAGACGGAGAAAAGCACCCCCAAGGGAAAGAATCGGAACAGAAGAGAGCGGAGGAAACACCAGTCTGTAATTAGCCAGGGGACACAGAAGAGGAAGACTTACCTTTCTGATTATAGACCTCTGAGCTGTCTGAAAAACAATTTTTACAATTAAAAAGAAAATCACAGACATTACATATGATGAAACCCCAAAACTTATACATGTTAACCTGATATTCATGAGCACAACAGACCCCCACCTGTGAGTCTGTTGGGACTACCCCAGTTCTAACCATGAAGGCCTTTGGCTTAGAACCCATGCTTGCCACTTACCTGCTCTATAACCTGGGGCAGATCCTCAGGTGGGACCTAGCTTGCCTGCCTTGTGTGAGAGCAGCAAAACCTGATTACAGGTTTTGTGAGAATTAAGGTATGTGGGAAATAGAAGGTGCTCAATACAAGGGAGGTCATAAACACGTTTTGTGAGCAACTGTAAATTTTCACAATTCTGCCACTTTCATTGCAACAATGAAATGTTGATGGAAGCAAGCAAGCAAACACGCTAAAGTGGTTTCAGGCCTTGTGTCTAAAATACAGCTTTTTAGCAGTGTGATCGCACGGATCTTACGAAGTTTCATTTACAACATCAACCTAACACTTTTATAAACAGCATTTATTGTACAGAGTACTCTGAAGGAAGAAAAATATGTACAGCCATTTGTTTTCATTAATACATTTCTATTCTGTCCTGCAATACTGAAAAGGCGGAATGTGTCTGGCACAAAAATAACCCTCAGGAGTTACGAATTAGAAAACAACACTTTTAAAAAAGAGCTTTACTTTTCTGGTAGAAATATAAACCTGTGGTTTATGGGAAAGAAACTAAACAAAATAAAGTCCAATCAGTTGTTGAGGTGGCCTTAACACTTAGTTTTGTCCCTTAAACCAACTTGTCAACAGCAAAGTGTTTAAAATCTAAATATAAATAACAGGCAGCGCTGCCCGTGTAGCAGCAGTTCGAGCCACTTACAGGGACGCTCCGGGGTTCTCTGTGCAGAAACAACACCCCTCCGGCACCCCGTGGGGGGCACGTGGAAGAGAGCTTCACCTGGTGCTGCCCTAGAGCCAGACACCCGTCCTCTCCCACGTGGGGCCGTCCACACCACCACCGAGTGTACCCAGACCGACTGGTTAAAAACAGCACAAGTGGGTGGGGNCCGTGAGGAAGAAACGTTTCAGTGCTTCTGGGAATCACACTGGTGGTAGGGTTCTGTTACTCTAACTCATCGCCCCATGTGTCTTTAAGGGTCGTAAGCATAAAATACATTAATACAGAGCTGATGGGGGGCACAGGCATACCTGTGGCTGATCATGTTGGTGTATGGCCAAAACCATTATAACACTGTCAAGTTATTATCCTCCAATTATAATAAATTTAAAAAAATACAGAGCTGACTAAAAGCCCTGTAGTCTGGATTGGATGTATTAATATGAACTCAATGAAGCATTTTTATCTTGAGAAATTTTAAAGGGAAAATGAGCACTCATCCTGCTATGTGAAGTATATCACTATAAAAAAAAGTTTTCTAACAAATAATGAAAAAGTGATTAAAATTTCTCTTTTACAACCTAATGAATTAATGGATCAATGAGAAGGAGATCATCAGACATTCAATTTCTAAAACCACTACTGAGTCTCTATAAAGGGATCAAGCCTTCAGATGCAGCCACCCTGTGGCTGCACCCCTGCAGGGAGCAGGACAGGGCGTGCTGACTGCACTGTCTGGACTTTGGCAACAGCAAGATAGACGAAGAAACCACCAGCCAAACTAGCTGTAAATGTCCTTAAGTGAGATGGTGGGGAACCTCAGGAATAAAACAGACATGAAAACATGCCAATTTACTAAAATGGAAGACTAATCGATATTGGTGTTTGGCAAGTACTATAAAAGGATAATGGTTATGGGGGTGTGTGTCTGGACGGGACCATGAGAAGGAGCTTCTGGGATGGCTCGCAAGGTTCTGGCTGGTGGCTGCTGGGGCGGCTGCCTCTGAATAACACACTACGTGAATGTGTGTTAGGGTTCCTGTGTGCTGCATTTTACAAATGTAACTTGTAACGTAAGTTCAGTCAAGGGATTGGAAATAGATAAATATATCAATGATAATTTTAAAGTATTCTGAAAAATTCCGTTAATGAGAAACTATAAAATACTTAGGAATTAACTGCTATGAAATGTAAAAGGCCTAAATAAAAAAAATTACAAAACTTTACTGAAGAGCCTAAGAGAAGACCTACATGTGAGGAGACAATTCTTTCTTGGATAAAAGGAGAGACTATCGGAATGATGTCTTTCGGATGAATTGATACATTCCCGACATCACTAATGACTTCTGCTGGGCTATAATCTGGTATGGATCTACTAAAACCTAGGATGTATAACCTCTTTAATGCAGTGACTCCTAGGAGTGTTGTTGCAGAAACACCTGTACTCCCCACAAGTACACAGAAGGACGGTTCCTGCTGCACTGTTTGTAACAGTGAGACACCGCAGATAACGTGAATGATCATAATTCAGGAGATGATTAAATACATCAAGGTCTGTAAGAGATAATATGACACCATTGAGTTCCATGTCATGGAGGTGTGTCTGTCATGCAAACGTGTATAAGATGCAGTGACTACAAAAAGGACGCTATAAAACCAGACGTACGCTTTACTGTGGTCTCCAAAGACGGAGAAAAGCACCCCCAAGGGAAAGAATCGGAACAGAAGAGAGCGGAGGAAACACCAGTCTGTAATTAGCCAGGGGACACAGAAGAGGAAGACTTACCTTTCTGATTATAGACCTCTGAGCTGTCTGAAAAACAATTTTTACAATTAAAAAGAAAATCACAGACATTACATATGATGAAACCCCAAAACTTATACATGTTAACCTGATATTCATGAGCACAACAGACCCCCACCTGTGAGTCTGTTGGGACTACCCCAGTTCTAACCATGAAGGCCTTTGGCTTAGAACCCATGCTTGCCACTTACCTGCTCTATAACCTGGGGCAGATCCTCAGGTGGGACCTAGCTTGCCTGCCTTGTGTGAGAGCAGCAAAACCTGATTACAGGTTTTGTGAGAATTAAGGTATGTGGGAAATAGAAGGTGCTCAATACAAGGGAGGTCATAAACACGTTTTGTGAGCAACTGTAAATTTTCACAATTCTGCCACTTTCATTGCAACAATGAAATGTTGATGGAAGCAAGCAAGCAAACACGCTAAAGTGGTTTCAGGCCTTGTGTCTAAAATACAGCTTTTTAGCAGTGTGATCGCACGGATCTTACGAAGTTTCATTTACAACATCAACCTAACACTTTTATAAACAGCATTTATTGTACAGAGTACTCTGAAGGAAGAAAAATATGTACAGCCATTTGTTTTCATTAATACATTTCTATTCTGTCCTGCAATACTGAAAAGGCGGAATGTGTCTGGCACAAAAATAACCCTCAGGAGTTACGAATTAGAAAACAACACTTTTAAAAAAGAGCTTTACTTTTCTGGTAGAAATATAAACCTGTGGTTTATGGGAAAGAAACTAAACAAAATAAAGTCCAATCAGTTGTTGAGGTGGCCTTAACACTTAGTTTTGTCCCTTAAACCAACTTGTCAACAGCAAAGTGTTTAAAATCTAAATATAAATAACAGGCAGCGCTGCCCGTGTAGCAGCAGTTCGAGCCACTTACAGGGACGCTCCGGGGTTCTCTGTGCAGAAACAACACCCCTCCGGCACCCCGTGGGGGGCACGTGGAAGAGAGCTTCACCTGGTGCTGCCCTAGAGCCAGACACCCGTCCTCTCCCACGTGGGGCCGTCCACACCACCACCGAGTGTACCCAGACCGACTGGTTAAAAACAGCACAAGTGGGTGGGGGAGGCAGGAGAGCACAGCAGCCATTACGTCGTCTTCCTGAAACCCTTCAGAATAGGGTAGATGTTCTCAAAGGCTTCATAAATTTCTGCTCTGACTTTAGCACCTACGAAGACAAATGGAGTACAAGAGTCTGAAATGGCATTTCTTAACAAAACCACAAAAGCACAATTCTCTCCATATCCAGTAAGACAGAGGCAGGCAGTAAAACATTAACAATGGAATCCCTTGTCACAATCACATTTTTGTTTTTAAAGTGGCATTTTCTTAATTTGGCTTTTTAAAAAAAACACAGCAACAAGACAGACGACTCCACCTCCCATGCCTACCGTCTGCCCATGTGACAGATGCTGGTCTCTGCGCAAGGGCAGAGCCCAGCAGGGCAGCAGTTGAGAGTGACTCCATTGCCACTTTCAACCAAGCTTCTTTGGATCTTTTGTTGAGGCAAAATGATAATGCTGAGGAAAACCAAAGTTTTAGACAATGGTACCCAACTTAAAACACCATCTGTTATGCAACGTAATGCTCACCTCCACCCTGCCCCACCAAGGTGATGCTTCGGTCAGCAAGGCTGTGACCTGACTTTCCTCAGCTCATCGCCTCTGGTGGCTGTTTCCCATCAGTGTTGGGGAAGACAGAAAAGGGCAAAGCTTCTCTGCAAGTCACTAGTTAACTGTCCCAACACTGTGACATCACTTCTAAGCACTGAGGAAATGCCGTTCTCGACTCTTTCAAAGCTTCAACCACTACTGGCCGTTCCAACTTACCTGTTAGTACAACTTTTCCAGACACAAAAATGAGGAGGACAATTCTCGGTTTGATCATTCTGTAGATTAAACCAGGAAATAGCTCTGGCTCATAACTAGAAGGAAAACAGCAACAACAGTTTTAATTACCAGCTGCTCGTGCCTTTAGGAAAAATGAGGACCTGAGCAAGGGGAAGCACTGAGCTAGCCACAACTAAGGAGGGCGAAGCCCGGTTCTGCAAGCAGCATTTGGCCAGTGAGGCTGGCCTGTCACTAGCACTTGAAGACCAACTAATTCTGTTTCTAATGAATCTGGACTTCCTGACATAAGAACAAGAGTTTTATAAATATGTTCTGTAGTCGCTGATCTTTATCAAGTTTCTGGACAAGTTTATATCAACTTAAAAGAGCCCAGTATTTATCCAGCTATAAGATCTGCCAGTCGCACAGTTTATCTTCTAATCCTTCACATCTCATCTCCTTAAAGTGAAGTATCTTCTAGCTGCTACGTTTGCTCAGGCAATTTAACCAAAGTGATAGAAAAGACACTGGCTGGAGACTGAACCTTGCCCTGTGTCCTCTGACTAAATGCACTATTGGTACAGTTTTGTTCTAATCCTAGTCATCTCACTTTGTTAGACTGAAAACAGGATTATGACCATGTTTAACTTACTGGAAAATTCAAGGCAGGCTTCTCTGAGGAAGGGAGATGCTGGGATGGACACATGAAATGCCAGTGGGAGTTTCTTCGGTAAAAAGTGACAGAAGAGAGTGCCAGGGATAAAAGTGGGATGTGCAAGGGTCCTGGTGCAAGAAGGGCATGCTAAGCCATGGGGCTGCTGTGAGCAGAAAGGCTGCGAGAGGTGATCAGGGACCACCTGCCTTTGAAGTCTTCTTTAGGAAGTAGAACAAAAGGCTCAAACAACTGGGGGAAAAATTGATACAAGAGGTTGTGGGTTTTATTTATTCATTTAAAATGTATTTATTGAGCAATAAAATGATGAAACATACAGAAGGGAATCAATTTCATGCCAGTAAAGGGGAGTTCTGGGTGTCACTGAGTTAAAAGATAGAGAAGTAGGAGGCTGGTGAGAATAGTAGGTATTACCAAAGAAATCAGGAAGACACTTCAACAATAAATATACCTACCAATATATCATTTGTTCTTACTTACTAATTATTCACTTCAAAAGACTGATGCTAGGAGGGATTGGGGGCAGGAGGAGAAGGGGACGACAGAGATGGTGGGATGGTATCGCTGACTTGATGGACGTGAGTCTGAGTGAACTCTGGAAGTTGGACAGGGAGGCCTGGCGTGCTGCAATTCATGGGGTCGCAAAGAGTCGGACAGGACTGAGCGACTGAACTGAACTGAACTAATTATTCTGCTTCAGTTTTATCATGAACAATGTTTAAATAGATTATAAATTTAAATTGTTGACAAAACCAACCACCATGTATTTCAGACTTACCTACTGAACTGTTGGTGGGTTAGCACAAGGCCTTCTAACCTTATAGGGAACTTCACATCACAGCTCCCCACCATGTTCTGAATCTTGAAGTCCAAGAACTTAGCTGGAAAACCCAATTTCTGTACAACTCTGGCATATTTTCTTGCTGCTAGTCTAGATTGTTCTTCACTAGGAAAGAAAAAGTGAGCTATTCATACTCAAAGACAGCTAACACAATTATTTAGATGAGAGAAACTTTCCCACATTCTTGACGGAAAACTGTAGGCCTACCAAAACGAATACCTTTCAATTCACCAAATTATTGATAGCCCCAGATTTCATGGATATGAAGCATAGTATCAGCATCACCACTGTCATTAATACTGCTGTATTTAAGCCCACAAATTTCTACTGAGATAAAAACCAACAAGCGTCACTTTGATAGGAAAATGCTGATGAGATTTATACTCCGAGAATGTGTACACTAATTCCTCTTTTGTGTCCTGTCTTTCTTTATCCATCCCTAGAACTGACTTGTGGGATGAAGTATAACTTAGCAGTGAAGGCTTATGCAACAAAAGCAGAATGAAGGCAGCAGCATCACTGTTGACCAAAGGCTCTCGAGTGCAGAGTCGCGGCGACAGAAGTCTGGCATGTACACATGTTGGTTACAGACACAAGGCTGGAATACACATCCGAAACTAATGCCTATCTTTAAGAAAATGAAGCTGCCACTGACTAAGGTGCTGAGAATCAACTACTTTAACAAGGAAGCAACAACAGCATTCTGTCTGCATTAAAGCAGCAGCCTAGCCCCTAGGTACCGTGATCTCTGCAACATGCAGACCAGGACAAGGAACTCCTTTGACCCACCTCTTGGCTCCCGTGCACACCATCTTCCCAGAGCTGAATATCAGTGCAGTGGTGCGGGGCTCTCTTATTCTCATGATGACAGCTGCAAAACGCTGAAACAGCCGGAGACAACAGTTAAGGAGGTCAGACTGCTGACTTCCATCAGGAGAACTACACAACAAGAGCATCCCAAGCAACGAGAGGGGCCTGGCACTGAGCCAGTCACGACACCTGCCGCGTGCTTCCTTACAGGGCTCCCTTCCATCGCCACGTGGCACACATGCTTTCTCACAGGAAACAAACATGTCAACTGTGGCAACAGAGGCAGCTGGACGGAGTTTTGTATTCTGTCATGCACATCCCAACAAGTGAAGATAAATCATATTTGCAAAACTTTAACTGTAAATTTTCTGTTTTATTAATGATTTCTTAGGCAAATCAACTTACAAAACTTTCCACCTCCAGAAGGAATATATCAGACTACAAGCATATCAACACACAGTGAAGTGGCCTCCCCGTTCCCGTAGACTTTTAGAAACTGCACTGATAAACTGGCATTTATGTCAGTGCAACGGCCTCTCTAAAAATGTAATATCTGCTACCTAATTACACACAAAAAATTCACATATTTCTAATAAAGATGGCTCTGACAAGTTAGATAGCTTCAACAATTTTAATTTAAAAACTATGGTCTGTCTTCCTTCTAACTTTACCACCATGTAAAAATGCTAGCATTATATTCTAGTGTATACAAGTCCCAGGAAGTGTCTAATTATTTTGCATTTTCTAAATTCCTTCTATAGTTTTTTACATTTCCTAAATTCCTTTAACCAGTTTTACTGGTTGGATAACTACTATCATTTCATTAGAAAAAAAAATGTAAAATTATGTATTCAACATAAAATTATGATAGACTGAAGGTTAATTCTTATATTGCTATACTCATACAGATTTGCCATATGCATTAGGTTGCTATCTGAAAATTTGTAGGTATTTTCTTCTTAAACTTTTTATTATTAAAAAAAAAACTTGGCAGTTATACAGAGGTCGAAAAATATATTAAACTTCCTTGTACTCATTATCCAACTTTAACAATTACTAGTTTTTGGCTAATCTTGTCTCATTCATATGCCCCTTTCCCAATTCTCCAACTGTATTATTTTGAAATAAAATCCAAGTAGCCTGGCATTCTCTTCTATTAGCTTTCAAAACGTAAATGGGATCACACTGCATATTTTATTCAGTAACTGCACGTGGCCCCCTTACAGTAAGTATATGACACTTTATCCTGTGGACTGCTATATTCTTACAGTCTTTTACTTGGCAGTTATTCATCAGAAACAATACATATTTTGCTTCAAATTCTTGTTTTGTTGGTCTCAACAAACTTAAACACAACATATTCTTTTTAATCGAAGGACCTTTGGAAGAAAATTCTGTTATCACTGTGGCTTGATACAACTGTTCTGACCTTGGGATTATACTCAGCATTTCGGGCACGAAGTGCAATGGTCTTTAGGTCAAGTTTACAACCAAGATTCACTGTGGATACAATATTTCTGTAAAAAATTTGAAAAGAAAACATAATTATTTACTGTTAATTATCTAAAAAACACAATCTTTCCTAATTTTTAAACAAATTTTTTAATTGCTGACATTAAGTGTTTAAACAAGTACCAAACACCATGCCAACATGATACACAGATAACCCCACTTAGCACCTACAGCGCACTATGAAGCAATGCCTAGGAATGTTGCCATCTTCAGATGAGGAACTGCTCTGTGTATGCGTGGCTCCTAAGTGAGGTGTGACTTTCTCACTTCTTTCAAAATAAGTGTCTTGGACAAACAAAAGTTAAATCATCTCTGACAAAGAAAGGAAACCTTTTTCTTCCAATTAACTCTCAGTAGATCAAGAAAACCACACATAGGTCCAATGAACTTTTTAAACTTTCTCTTCTGCTCTCTTTGGGGGCCCCCACCCTGCCCTCTGCTCCCCCTGATGTCAGGGGCAACTGGTATTCTGGAGCAGCGCCTCTATCACTGCGCTGAGGCGCCTGTGCCTCACAGCATGGCAGGCCGGAGACAAAGACACCCTTTTCATTTTTAATATTCTTATACATCTGTTTTCTTCTAATCAATTTTATATACACAAGTTCACATAACTTTATCTATTTACTTCATAGAATTGGTGGCAACATCCCTACTGTCCTTTCTGATTTTAGTACTCTGAGTCTTCACTTTTTGTTAGTCTAACTACATGGTGACTTTTTTCAAAGAACCAATCTTTTGCTTCATTCTGATTTTCTCTATTGTTTTCTTTTTCTCTAGTTCATCTATCTCTGCCCTAATCATTATTTCCGTCCTTCTTACAGCTTTTGGNTAATTATTCTGCTTCAGTTTTATCATGAACAATGTTTAAATAGATTATAAATTTAAATTGTTGACAAAACCAACCACCATGTATTTCAGACTTACCTACTGAACTGTTGGTGGGTTAGCACAAGGCCTTCTAACCTTATAGGGAACTTCACATCACAGCTCCCCACCATGTTCTGAATCTTGAAGTCCAAGAACTTAGCTGGAAAACCCAATTTCTGTACAACTCTGGCATATTTTCTTGCTGCTAGTCTAGATTGTTCTTCACTAGGAAAGAAAAAGTGAGCTATTCATACTCAAAGACAGCTAACACAATTATTTAGATGAGAGAAACTTTCCCACATTCTTGACGGAAAACTGTAGGCCTACCAAAACGAATACCTTTCAATTCACCAAATTATTGATAGCCCCAGATTTCATGGATATGAAGCATAGTATCAGCATCACCACTGTCATTAATACTGCTGTATTTAAGCCCACAAATTTCTACTGAGATAAAAACCAACAAGCGTCACTTTGATAGGAAAATGCTGATGAGATTTATACTCCGAGAATGTGTACACTAATTCCTCTTTTGTGTCCTGTCTTTCTTTATCCATCCCTAGAACTGACTTGTGGGATGAAGTATAACTTAGCAGTGAAGGCTTATGCAACAAAAGCAGAATGAAGGCAGCAGCATCACTGTTGACCAAAGGCTCTCGAGTGCAGAGTCGCGGCGACAGAAGTCTGGCATGTACACATGTTGGTTACAGACACAAGGCTGGAATACACATCCGAAACTAATGCCTATCTTTAAGAAAATGAAGCTGCCACTGACTAAGGTGCTGAGAATCAACTACTTTAACAAGGAAGCAACAACAGCATTCTGTCTGCATTAAAGCAGCAGCCTAGCCCCTAGGTACCGTGATCTCTGCAACATGCAGACCAGGACAAGGAACTCCTTTGACCCACCTCTTGGCTCCCGTGCACACCATCTTCCCAGAGCTGAATATCAGTGCAGTGGTGCGGGGCTCTCTTATTCTCATGATGACAGCTGCAAAACGCTGAAACAGCCGGAGACAACAGTTAAGGAGGTCAGACTGCTGACTTCCATCAGGAGAACTACACAACAAGAGCATCCCAAGCAACGAGAGGGGCCTGGCACTGAGCCAGTCACGACACCTGCCGCGTGCTTCCTTACAGGGCTCCCTTCCATCGCCACGTGGCACACATGCTTTCTCACAGGAAACAAACATGTCAACTGTGGCAACAGAGGCAGCTGGACGGAGTTTTGTATTCTGTCATGCACATCCCAACAAGTGAAGATAAATCATATTTGCAAAACTTTAACTGTAAATTTTCTGTTTTATTAATGATTTCTTAGGCAAATCAACTTACAAAACTTTCCACCTCCAGAAGGAATATATCAGACTACAAGCATATCAACACACAGTGAAGTGGCCTCCCCGTTCCCGTAGACTTTTAGAAACTGCACTGATAAACTGGCATTTATGTCAGTGCAACGGCCTCTCTAAAAATGTAATATCTGCTACCTAATTACACACAAAAAATTCACATATTTCTAATAAAGATGGCTCTGACAAGTTAGATAGCTTCAACAATTTTAATTTAAAAACTATGGTCTGTCTTCCTTCTAACTTTACCACCATGTAAAAATGCTAGCATTATATTCTAGTGTATACAAGTCCCAGGAAGTGTCTAATTATTTTGCATTTTCTAAATTCCTTCTATAGTTTTTTACATTTCCTAAATTCCTTTAACCAGTTTTACTGGTTGGATAACTACTATCATTTCATTAGAAAAAAAAATGTAAAATTATGTATTCAACATAAAATTATGATAGACTGAAGGTTAATTCTTATATTGCTATACTCATACAGATTTGCCATATGCATTAGGTTGCTATCTGAAAATTTGTAGGTATTTTCTTCTTAAACTTTTTATTATTAAAAAAAAAACTTGGCAGTTATACAGAGGTCGAAAAATATATTAAACTTCCTTGTACTCATTATCCAACTTTAACAATTACTAGTTTTTGGCTAATCTTGTCTCATTCATATGCCCCTTTCCCAATTCTCCAACTGTATTATTTTGAAATAAAATCCAAGTAGCCTGGCATTCTCTTCTATTAGCTTTCAAAACGTAAATGGGATCACACTGCATATTTTATTCAGTAACTGCACGTGGCCCCCTTACAGTAAGTATATGACACTTTATCCTGTGGACTGCTATATTCTTACAGTCTTTTACTTGGCAGTTATTCATCAGAAACAATACATATTTTGCTTCAAATTCTTGTTTTGTTGGTCTCAACAAACTTAAACACAACATATTCTTTTTAATCGAAGGACCTTTGGAAGAAAATTCTGTTATCACTGTGGCTTGATACAACTGTTCTGACCTTGGGATTATACTCAGCATTTCGGGCACGAAGTGCAATGGTCTTTAGGTCAAGTTTACAACCAAGATTCACTGTGGATACAATATTTCTGTAAAAAATTTGAAAAGAAAACATAATTATTTACTGTTAATTATCTAAAAAACACAATCTTTCCTAATTTTTAAACAAATTTTTTAATTGCTGACATTAAGTGTTTAAACAAGTACCAAACACCATGCCAACATGATACACAGATAACCCCACTTAGCACCTACAGCGCACTATGAAGCAATGCCTAGGAATGTTGCCATCTTCAGATGAGGAACTGCTCTGTGTATGCGTGGCTCCTAAGTGAGGTGTGACTTTCTCACTTCTTTCAAAATAAGTGTCTTGGACAAACAAAAGTTAAATCATCTCTGACAAAGAAAGGAAACCTTTTTCTTCCAATTAACTCTCAGTAGATCAAGAAAACCACACATAGGTCCAATGAACTTTTTAAACTTTCTCTTCTGCTCTCTTTGGGGGCCCCCACCCTGCCCTCTGCTCCCCCTGATGTCAGGGGCAACTGGTATTCTGGAGCAGCGCCTCTATCACTGCGCTGAGGCGCCTGTGCCTCACAGCATGGCAGGCCGGAGACAAAGACACCCTTTTCATTTTTAATATTCTTATACATCTGTTTTCTTCTAATCAATTTTATATACACAAGTTCACATAACTTTATCTATTTACTTCATAGAATTGGTGGCAACATCCCTACTGTCCTTTCTGATTTTAGTACTCTGAGTCTTCACTTTTTGTTAGTCTAACTACATGGTGACTTTTTTCAAAGAACCAATCTTTTGCTTCATTCTGATTTTCTCTATTGTTTTCTTTTTCTCTAGTTCATCTATCTCTGCCCTAATCATTATTTCCGTCCTTCTTACAGCTTTTGGTTTAGTTTGCTCTTTTTCTAGTTGTAATTTTATTGCTTTGAAATATTTCTTATTTTTTAATGTGATCATTTACAGCTGTAAATTTCATCCTTAGTACCATATTTGCTGCATCCCAAATATGTTTTGTGCTCCATCAGGCTTCCGTTAAGTCTATCAGGCATCTCTGCCCATGGAATTTTCAAGCAAGAATACTGGAGTGGGTTGCATTTCTTACTCCAGAGGATCTTCCTGACCCAGGGATCCAACCACATTTCTTACGCCTCTTGCATTGGCAGGCAGTTCTTTATACTACTGGCACCCCTTGGGAAGCCCTATACAGTATTTCCATTTTTATTTGTCTTAACTGTTTTCTAACTGCCCCTGTGATCTCTGATCCATTGGCTGTTTAGAAGTATGTTATTTAATTTCCACAATTCTTTGAATTTTGGGGGATGCTTTGTGGAATACCAGAAATATTAAGGTGCTGGCAAGAAATAAACACCCATCTGAACTGGGAATAAATTACAATTTAAACCAAAGGTGCAAACTTAAATGGGCATAGGAGCCAGGTAACTGTGCAAGACAACAGCATATGGTATTTTCAAAGGTGAACTAATAAGTGCTTATCTTTCTAAAATCATTAACATTATTTTGTTTTTTGAAATTGTTTCAGATCAAACACACACCCAGGGCAAGATTTAGGTCTCTGTGTAACAGTCATGATCCACGATTAGGCATTACTTAGTTTTAAAAATGATTAGGAATGACTTGCATGAAAACTGGGTGATGAATTATTACAAATAACCCTTCATGTGGTTACAAGCCTCCTAATGGCAAAAGCTATATAATTCTTACTGACAGATATGAGGATATCTGTTTTTAGGGAGGAGAAATTTTCCCTACCTGTCCTACGACCCCTTTTCTGTTACATACAGGACCCACTTCACATAGGCAGAAAANTATCCAACTTTAACAATTACTAGTTTTTGGCTAATCTTGTCTCATTCATATGCCCCTTTCCCAATTCTCCAACTGTATTATTTTGAAATAAAATCCAAGTAGCCTGGCATTCTCTTCTATTAGCTTTCAAAACGTAAATGGGATCACACTGCATATTTTATTCAGTAACTGCACGTGGCCCCCTTACAGTAAGTATATGACACTTTATCCTGTGGACTGCTATATTCTTACAGTCTTTTACTTGGCAGTTATTCATCAGAAACAATACATATTTTGCTTCAAATTCTTGTTTTGTTGGTCTCAACAAACTTAAACACAACATATTCTTTTTAATCGAAGGACCTTTGGAAGAAAATTCTGTTATCACTGTGGCTTGATACAACTGTTCTGACCTTGGGATTATACTCAGCATTTCGGGCACGAAGTGCAATGGTCTTTAGGTCAAGTTTACAACCAAGATTCACTGTGGATACAATATTTCTGTAAAAAATTTGAAAAGAAAACATGATTATTTACTGTTAATTATCTAAAAAACACAATCTTTCCTAATTTTTAAACAAATTTTTTAATTGCTGACATTAAGTGTNGCAATGGTCTTTAGGTCAAGTTTACAACCAAGATTCACTGTGGATACAATATTTCTGTAAAAAATTTGAAAAGAAAACATGATTATTTACTGTTAATTATCTAAAAAACACAATCTTTCCTAATTTTTAAACAAATTTTTTAATTGCTGACATTAAGTGTTTAAACAAGTACCAAACACCATGCCAACATGATACACAGATAACCCCACTTAGCACCTACAGCGCACTATGAAGCAATGCCTAGGAATGTTGCCATCTTCAGATGAGGAACTGCTCTGTGTATGCGTGGCTCCTAAGTGAGGTGTGACTTTCTCACTTCTTTCAAAATAAGTGTCTTGGACAAACAAAAGTTAAATCATCTCTGACAAAGAAAGGAAACCTTTTTCTTCCAATTAACTCTCAGTAGATCAAGAAAACCACACATAGGTCCAATGAACTTTTTAAACTTTCTCTTCTGCTCTCTTTGGGGGCCCCCACCCTGCCCTCTGCTCCCCCTGATGTCAGGGGCAACTGGTATTCTGGAGCAGCGCCTCTATCACTGCGCTGAGGCGCCTGTGCCTCACAGCATGGCAGGCCGGAGACAAAGACACCCTTTTCATTTTTAATATTCTTATACATCTGTTTTCTTCTAATCAATTTTATATACACAAGTTCACATAACTTTATCTATTTACTTCATAGAATTGGTGGCAACATCCCTACTGTCCTTTCTGATTTTAGTACTCTGAGTCTTCACTTTTTGTTAGTCTAACTACATGGTGACTTTTTTCAAAGAACCAATCTTTTGCTTCATTCTGATTTTCTCTATTGTTTTCTTTTTCTCTAGTTCATCTATCTCTGCCCTAATCATTATTTCCGTCCTTCTTACAGCTTTTGGTTTAGTTTGCTCTTTTTCTAGTTGTAATTTTATTGCTTTGAAATATTTCTTATTTTTTAATGTGATCATTTACAGCTGTAAATTTCATCCTTAGTACCATATTTGCTGCATCCCAAATATGTTTTGTGCTCCATCAGGCTTCCATTAAGTCTATCAGGCATCTCTGCCCATGGAATTTTCAAGCAAGAATACTGGAGTGGGTTGCATTTCTTACTCCAGAGGATCTTCCTGACCCAGGGATCCAACCACATTTCTTACGCCTCTTGCATTGGCAGGCAGTTCTTTATACTACTGGCACCCCTTGGGAAGCCCTATACAGTATTTCCATTTTTATTTGTCTTAACTGTTTTCTAACTGCCCCTGTGATCTCTGATCCATTGGCTGTTTAGAAGTATGTTATTTAATTTCCACAATTCTTTGAATTTTGGGGGATGCTTTGTGGAATACCAGAAATATTAAGGTGCTGGCAAGAAATAAACACCCATCTGAACTGGGAATAAATTACAATTTAAACCAAAGGTGCAAACTTAAATGGGCATAGGAGCCAGGTAACTGTGCAAGACAACAGCATATGGTATTTTCAAAGGTGAACTAATAAGTGCTTATCTTTCTAAAATCATTAACATTATTTTGTTTTTTGAAATTGTTTCAGATCAAACACACACCCAGGGCAAGATTTAGGTCTCTGTGTAACAGTCATGATCCACGATTAGGCATTACTTAGTTTTAAAAATGATTAGGAATGACTTGCATGAAAACTGGGTGATGAATTATTACAAATAACCCTTCATGTGGTTACAAGCCTCCTAATGGCAAAAGCTATATAATTCTTACTGACAGATATGAGGATATCTGTTTTTAGGGAGGAGAAATTTTCCCTACCTGTCCTACGACCCCTTTTCTGTTACATACAGGACCCACTTCACATAGGCAGAAAAATCCATTTAGGGCAAGAACAGCCATCCTCAGCTTGTGGGAAGGACACAACTCTCAAAGATTTATATGCAGCCTTTATATATAATAAACAATGAAGAAAAACAGGGACCACTATGAACGATGATTCTGTGACTTTGCAATTAATCTTTCCAAAGACTTATAATACCACAAGGGAGGGAGACTATATAAGGCTTGATCTGGTTAATCAGCTACAGTGAAATATTAACAACAATAATGCAATTCAAACTGGACTTCACTGGCCCAAGCATATAAGCACAGCTACCAAATTCCTGAAGATGTTATGCGAGACCTTTACTGGGGGCACTAACTCACTAAGACAGCTTTCCTTCCCTTTCTCAAGTAAGATAAAGCAAGTTTTGATGCATGATCACCATTAATACCACACAAATAAATCAATCCATCTGAGAACAAGAAACAGCAGTGCAGTTGCGGGGGGGGGCCCTCCAGGGCAGGGGCAGGACACGCGAGAACTCACTGCAGCTGCGGCACGATCCCGGAGCTCTCGGAGGCCGGCGTGGCGGGGGTGATGGGGGTCATGGGGGTCATGGGGGAGGGGTACAAGGGAGTGGTGCCCGGCAAGGGTGCAGTTGTAAGAGTCTGTGAGTGGAAGAGCTGTGGCGTCTGGCCCGAGGGGCCCTGGGTTGCCTGCTGGGACGTTGACTGCTGGACGGCTGCCACTGCCGCCTGCTGCTGCTGCTGCTGCTGCTGCTGCTGCTGCTGTTGCTGCTGCTGCTGCTGCTG
>SJYW01032363.1:283606-322673 GCA_006410735.1 Raphicerus campestris | reverse complement strand
AAAAAAAAAAAAAAAAACAGATAGCCTGCTGCCATCTTATGAAGTCTTTTCACATTTGTCACAAGAACTATAGGTAAATTTGGACCCCAGAGGACCTGTCCTATGGTTCCCAGAGCTTGCTCAAGCTTGCTCAAGTCGGTGATGCCATTCAACCATCTCATTCTCTATCTTCCGGTACTCCTGCCTTCAATCTTTCCCAGCATCAGGGGCTTTTCCAATGAGTCAGTTCGTCCCATCAGGTGGGCAAAGGATTGGAGCTAGAGCATCAGTCCTTCCAATGACTATTCAGGACTGATTTCCTTTAGGATGGACTGAGTTGATCTCCTTGTATTCCAAGGGACTTCTCAGGAGTCTTCTCCAACACCACAGTTCGAAAGCATCAATTCTTCAGTGCTCAGCTTTCTTTATAGTCCAACTCTCACATCCATACATGACTACTGGATAAACCATAGCTTTGACTAGACAGACCTTTGTTGGCAAAGTAATGTCTCTGCTTTTTAATACACTGCCTAGGTTATCAAGGAGCAAACGTCTTATAATTTCATGGCTGCAGTCAACATCTGCAGTTATTTTGGAGCCCAAGAAAATAGTCTGTCACTGTTTCCATTGTTTCTCCATCTATTTCTCATGAAGTGATGGGACCAGATGTCATTATCTTAAGTTTTTTGAATGTTGAGTTTTAAGCCAGCTTTTTCACTCTCCTCTTTCACTTTCATCAAGAAGCTCTTCAGTTCCTCTGCACTTTCTGCCATAAGGGTGGTGTTATCTGTATATCTAAAGCTACTGATATTTCTCCCAGCAATCTTGATTCCAGCTTGTGCTTCATCCAGCCTGGCATTTCACGTGATGTACTCTGCACATAAGTTAAATAAGCAGGGTAGGGGTGGGGGGGGGCGGGCAACAGAAGATGGGATGGTTGGATGTGATCAACACAATGGACATGGGTTTGAGCAAATTCTGGGAGATAGTGAAGGACAGGGAAACCTATCGGGCTGCAGTTCATGGGGTTGCAAAGAGTCAGAATTGGCTCAGACGGTAAAGCGTCTGTCTACAATGCAGGAGATCTGGGTTCGATCCCTGGGTCGGGAAGATCTGCTGGAGAAGGAAATGGCAATCCACTCCAGTACTATTGCCTGGAAAATCCCATGGACAGAGGATCCATGGGGTCGCAAAGAGTCGGACATGACTGAGCAACTTCACTTCACTTAGTGACTGAACAACAGCAACCAAGGGCTCCCCGGTGGCTCCTTGGTAAAGAATCTGCCGGCCAATACAAGAGACGCAGGAAATGGGTGTTCGATCCCTGGGTGAGGAAGATCCCTTGGAGGAGGAAATGTCAACCTCCTCCAGTGTTCTTGCCTGTAAATACCCCATGGACAGAGGATCCTGGTGGGCTATAGTCCGTGTGGTCGCAGAGTCAAACTGGCCTGATCTACTGAGCAGGCAAACATTAAATCAAGTAAAGAAACCCAGTATTGCTAGCACTACAACCTCCAACCCATCCCTAGCCAAGCAGGACCTTTCCCTCTAGCCAAAGTCAGTTAGTTTTCTTGCTTTCGCACATCCACATCCCAGTTGCTTTATCCATTCTGCAGTTTATGGATGTTCAGCTCATTTCCAGTTTGGGGCCATTACGAGCATCTTTATGACCATCCTTGCGCGTCTGCTGGCCAGGGCACATGCCTCGGCGTGAAACTGCTGGGTCATGGTGTGTGTGCACTTTCAACTATGTCAAGCAATGCCAGTCCCTTTCGGAAGTACGGCTGTACTAATTCACACTCCAATAGACTTCGAGTTTCCGTTGCTCCATAGTTTTTCCAATGTCTTTGTTTTTTTAAGCTCAGACTCTAAAATTTCTATCCATCACGAGTGATTTCGAATGTTTGCCTGGAAAAGAAAGCCTGTACCTCACCGCCAGGTCTCTTCGAAGAGCAGGCAGTAGCTACCGACTGGAAAGCGAGGGCTCTGGCCTCCAGGAGCAACGACTGGCGCGAGATAGAGCGGCCGGAGGCAGGGCCGCGGAAACCGGAAACGGCACAATTTCCGGTCGAGGCAGCCATCTTGCCGTGAGACAGCAGGAGTGGAGCCGCGGAATGTGGTCCTCCGTTCCCTCGTACTCGGGCGTGGGCCGAGACCTGGCCATGGAACCTCACAGCTCCGTGGGCCCTTTGCAGCTGCGCTTTTCGCCCTACGCTTTCAACGGAGGGTAAAACTCGCAGAGCCGCCGCTTTCTCTTTCTTCCTCCATATCCCTGCTTAAGTCTGTCTGCCCGGCGCTGCCCTTCCAGTCTCAGGCCTCCCTCTCCGAGGTTGCTCGGCTAGCTCTTGGTCTTCAGGGCTTCACCTTATAGGCCGGTCTCTGGATCTCGATGTGGATGGCCAGCTTTACGTAGACAGCAGATAGAAATTGACACCTGACCTCCGCTCTGAAGAGTTTTAAAAATGGCCCTATCTGTCTGAATGTGTTTCTCGAGCCAGCAGGCACGGGGCAGGTTGAGCATCTGAGATTAAAGTTAGGGTTGATTGGCCGTGTGATTAAATGTAGTTGTCTAGCTAAAGTGACGGAGAAGGCAATGGCATCCCACTCCAGTACTCTTGCCTGGAAAATCCCATGGACGGAGGAGCATGGTAGGGGTCGACCGTGGGGTCGCTAAGAGTCGGACACGACTGAGGAACTTCACTTTCACTTTTCACTTTGATGAATTGGAGAAGGAAATGGCAACCCACTCCAGTGTTCTTTCCTGGAGAATCCCAGGGACGGGGGAGCCTGGGAGGCTGCCGTCTATGGAGTCGCACAGAGTCGGACACGACTGAAGCGACTTAGCAGCAGCAGCTAAAGTGAAAGTGAAGTCGCTCAGTCGTGTCTGACTCTGCGACCGCGTGGACTGACTGTTAGATGATATATACCTCAATTTTACAAATGAACTTGGGCTCTGAGAAGTTAAATTTTGTTAGTCATAGCGCTGGTGTGAAGTTGAACCCCAGGACTTGAATCCATATCTGTGTTGCTATGAAGTTTATGAATGCTTTTATCATTGCACTTTTAAATATTTCCTGTGACAACTAATGAAGTGGTGGGATCACAAAATGAGTTATTAGACCCATTTCATGAGACAGTTGCAGATTCTGCTTGAGACTATAAGGTATTCACTGTTTATTACTGTCTAACCTTTGTAATCCAATTACTGCTCTAAAGTTAGTGCTTATGGCTTTCTGGTATTGAATTACTTTTTCTTAGTTTGTGTCCTTTTCCTTTAACATTTACTGCTGGCTCTTGGGCAGCCTTTGCTTCTGCAAAATAAGACTCAGTCCTGTGTCTTTCTAGTCTGACTGAATGTGGTTAGACTCCAGGTGATTCGCCTGTGCACTTGTCACTGAGTACTGTAAGATTACGCCATTTAACTCGGTCAACCTTTAACATAGGAGCCATTTAACTCGGTCAGCCTTTAACATAGGAACTGCTAATATCATCAACTTGATGATTTGTCCAAGGTCACAGAGCTGTTAAGTGGCACAGACAGGTTTTGGGTAACTTCAGAGTCCAGGTTCTCGGTGATCATACTTAGGCCAGGGGGATCATAGCTAACATTTAACTGGAGGACCAGTTATGTTTCAGGCACTGGTATGAGGCTTAACAATTTAGTCTGTTTAATGCTTGTAACACCTAAATAAAGTAGCTACTGTTGTGATCCCTGATACGTATTTGAGGACAGCGAGGCCTTAAGAAGTTAAGCAGTTGACTATCTCCTATTTTCTAAGCAAGAGAACCAGACTTCGAACCCACACAGTCTGCTTTTAGAGCGCATCCTCTCGGCTTCCACTGAACAGAGCCACAGAGGGGAAAGGTTGTTCTTTGTTGGTCCATTTTCCAGCAGATGCTTGGGTGTCTCCTGAGTGCAAGACAGTTTTATAAGGACTCAGATATAAAGAGATTAAAAGCATGAAGCCTGGGACTCCCCTTGCGGCCCAGTGGCTGAGACTGCCCTTCCAAAGCATGAGACATGGGTTTGATCCCTGGTGGGGAAACAGATTCCACAGGCTGTGTGGCCTGATCAAAAAATGAAAAATAGTAAAAACCACATTAAGCCTCCCTTTCTTGAGCTCAGATGTCTTGTGTTGTATCACTACCTACACCTCCCCTAGCAGGCAAGGCCATGACCTTTGGCCATTTTATAGTATCAGTAATTGTTTAATGATACGTATTAATCAATAATGTTTAGTTTTTTGATGATGGTGATAATTTAGTGATGTTTGTGTTTAGTCGCTTCGTTGTGTCCAACTCTTCAGCGATCCCTTAGACTGTAGCCCATCAGTCTCTGTCCATGGGGATTCTCCAGGCAAGAATACTGGACTGGGTTGCCATGCCCTCCTCCAGGGGATCTTCCCAACCCAGGGATCGAACCTAAGTCTCCCGCATTGCAGCCAGATTCTTTACCAGTTGAACCACAAGGGAAGCCAGATGTTTCTGTAATCTTCTGCTAAGGAACCTTTGGTCTGATTTGACTTGTGTTTTTAAGGGAATTCTTAAATTTTTTTTCCCCCAGATGACTTGTAGCCAGGGATCCTTTCCCCTGATCTTTTCCTCTTCCATCTGAATCCTGCACTTGATTATATCTAGTAGATTTTATCTCAGTATGTGCTATGGATCATTCTTAGATTGGGATAGGTGTTATTAATGTCCAAAATCATTCATTAATTTTGTTTTTCCTTCTTTTCCCCTCAGAACTGTATTGGCAATTGCTGGAGAAGATTTTTCAATTGTTGCTTCTGACACTAGATTAAGTGAAGGGTTTTCAATTCACACTCGGGACAGCCCCAAATGTTACAAATTGTAAGTAAATATTTCTAACGACATGTTTTCAGCACCTTGTGATGATTTAATGCTGCGAGAGATTCAAGTTTTAAATGATGTGTTTCACGAATTTTTAGATTGCCTGTTTGGAGCTTAGCTTGTATTTTTGTTAGAAAATTATTTTCTAGTAATTCAGTATGTAGTCTTCATAATATTTGCTATATCTAGGTACCAATAGTGTTTTTGGTAACTTAAATATTTTTTACTCAACATCTTATAAAAAATCTCAAATATACAGCAAAGGTAGGATAATTCTGTAGTCAGTGCTCATATATTATCATGTAGGTCTCACAGCATTTTATTGTTACTACTTTATCATATGTATTTTAATCTTTATTATATTAGGTCCTTTAATATATTGGATTCTTTTTCAGTCTGCACCTTAAAAAAAAATAACCTAAAACATTCAGTTTACCCATATCTTAAGTAGTTATATCCATGGCTCACAGTTCTAGTGGGTGGCTATGTTTTTCCTAAAACATAAGAAAATAAGGTCATGGGTATTGGGGGCAGGGGGAATCTGCCTAAATTACTAACTAAAGGCACCTTACATGTTAACAGCGGTTTGTAGTTAACATTTTTGGACACAGTTGGAAATGGTTACTCTTGGGTTAGTACACAAACACTTCTTAATCCTGAATTCTAGCAGGAGTGAACTGATGAGGTTCAGGTCCTTTGGGTGGGCCTTGTGGTGCTGCAGGGCGTGGCCCAGCCTACACTGCAGTCTAAAGAGCAGTAAGCTTGTCTTCATCATCCCAGTTCCCTTTCTGTCCACTTCCATCTTTTGATACCCTTTTCTCTTCTCTGATTTGTAGCATGGTGGTGATTTAGTTGCTAAGTCATGTCTGACTCTTGCAACCCCATGGACTGTAGCCTGCCTGGCTCGTCTGTTCCTGGGATTCTCCAGGCAAGAATACTGGAGTGGGTTGCCATTTCCTTCTCCAGGGGGGTCTTCCTGACCCAGGAATCAAACCCTGGTTTCCTGCATTGCAGGCAGATGAATTACCTACTGAGTTAACCAGGAAGCCCTTGTAGCATACCCATGCAACAATTTTTGTCTTTAAGCTGTAAGTTTTATAAAGTGAAAGTAGTAAATATCATGAATAAAACTTAAATGCATAGTGTGATAGGTACTGTCCTGTACAAGATTCTGCTTATCTTTGCAGCATTCTATTTTAGCTTGTATGCCTCCTGAATGAGGACCCTCTCTATGTTTTCTAATGAAATACTTCAGGTGCATATAGAGAGAACAGTAGTAACTTCTGTGTTCCTGCCGTGCATTACAGGCACTGGGTTACACATGAATTGCTTGCGTGCTCCTGATCCCATGCCCTTTGGGGCTGACCTGGAGTCTAGCCTACCTCTTCCCCTACTTGTTTGAAACTTACATTTACTCTTTATTCTTTGCAGAAAAACTCTTCTTCATTTAAGTACCTGGATATCTGGCAAAAGCATTTTGAAGCTCAGATTTTGTTTTATCCTCCTGGTACTATCAGCCATTCTTGGTAGTACAGGCAGTGAAGCCTTATGGTGTATTGGGGTTTGGCTCAGTGTAGTGAGGTTCGTTATAGAGAGATCAAGAAATGCTGGTGATGACCCTGGAAGTGTCAGTGGTTTCCCCAGTTGGTCAGGTATGTTTTGTACGAATCATTCTTTTATTTCAGAAAGAAAGGGCCACTGCTGATCATTTCTGGATGAGATGGGTTTAAGCGTCTTTATAAATATCAAGACTTAGGAATTAACTTTGGAGGTGTCAGTTCACTTGCTCAGTCATGTTCAACTCTTTGCGACCCCGTGGACTGCAACAGGTCAGGTCTCTCTGTCCATCACCAGAGCT
Source organism: Raphicerus campestris (assembly GCA_006410735.1). Classification (NCBI taxonomy): domain Eukaryota; kingdom Metazoa; phylum Chordata; class Mammalia; order Artiodactyla; family Bovidae; genus Raphicerus; species Raphicerus campestris. The sequence goes on along the minus strand of SJYW01032363.1, from coordinate 315,985 downwards.
TCCCCAAACTAATGTCTGTCGAGTCGGTGATGCCATCCAACCATTTCATCCTTGTTATCCCCTTCTTTTCTGCCTTCATTCTTTCCCAGCATCAGGATCTTTTTCACTGAGTCAGTTCTTCACATTAGGTGGCCTAAGTAATGGAGCTTCAGCCTCAGCATCAGTCCTTCCAGTGAATATTCAGGACTGATTTTCTTTAGGATTGACTGGTTGGATCTCCTTGCAGTCCAGGGGACTCTCAAGAGTCTTATCCAACACCACAGTTCAGAAGTATCAGTTCTTTGACGTTCAGCTTTCTTTATGGTCCAACTCACATCTGTACATGACTACTGGAAAAACCATAGCTTTGACTAGATGGACCTTTGTCGGCAAAGATACACAAAAATTTCATTAAGTACTCTCTGGTGGGCATTTGGGTTTGTTTGTTTTGTTTTGGAGAGTCATTGAAATAATCCATATACTTACACATGAGCCTAGAGCTTATCTCTGCGAACTTGCATGAGTATACTTGTAGCAGTGGGATTTTTGACTGAACGTGATGTGCATTTAAGTTCTTAATAGATGCTGTCAACAGCCTTTCTAAAGAGCTGGATCAGTGTACATTCTTTCCCAGTTTCTGAGAGTGCCTGATTTTCAAAACCTCACTAGCATTAAGCATTATTATTCTACTAGGCTAAAGTTGTCTCTTTTTTAGATTTTAATTTATGAATGGTGGGCTGCAGTCCATGGGGTTGCTAGGTGTCGGACACGACTGAGTGACTTCACTTTCACTTTTCACTTTCACGTATTGGAGAAGGAAGTGGCAACCCACTCCAGTGTTCTTGCCCAGAGAATCCCAGGAACAGGGAAGCCTGGTGGGCAGCTGTCTCTGGGGTCGCACAGAGTCGGACACGACGGAAGTGACTGAGCAGCAGCAGCAGCTAGTGCCTCCGACGATAGAGTTTGTAGGAGACTGGGTTTGATCCCAGGATCGGGAAGATCCCCTGGAGAAGGGAATGGCCACCCACTCTAGTATTCTTGCCCGGAGAATTCTATGGACAGAGGAGCCTGGAGGGCGACAGTCTGTGGGTCGCAGAGAACTGGACACGACTGAGCCCTGAAAGTCTGGCCTCCGTGCCGCTTCCTGCTCTCTCCTTCACAGGGCCTGTCTTTTGGTTTCTGTATTGTGGTATGATTGACATTTGGGGGCTTCCCGGTGGCGCATCAGTAAAGGGTACACCTGCCAGTGCAGGAGGGGCAGGAGATGCAGGTTTGACCCTGGGTCGGGAAGACCCCCTAGAGTAGGGAATGGCCGCCTGTTCAGCGCTGTTGATTGAAAAATTTCATGGACAGAGGAACCTGGCAGGCTGCAGTCCATGGGGTTGCAAAGAGCTGGACATGACTAAGCAGCTGAGCACACGCATACATCACCGACGTATTACGCTTTAATACTCTCAGGTGTATAGCATAATGGTCCCATATTTGTATATATTGCAGAATGATCACAGTCTTGTTAACATCTGTCACCACACAAGTCATAACCTTTTTTTCTTGTGATGAGAACTTACAGGCTCTACTCTCAGCAACTTCTAAGTATACAATATGATGCTATTAACTATGCACACTATGCCCAAGAACCATTCTACTATTAGTGCATTTGATATTTTTAGGAACTGTCTGTAGAATAAGGAAATTAAAAGTAGACTTTGGTCTGGTCATGTATATATATTTTTTAATTCATCATATTTTTATAGACGTTAACATTTTTTATGCAGTCAAATCTATGAAACTTTCTGTGTGGGCATTGGGCTGTATTATATGTAAATTGGCTGCCCTCAACCTAACCTTATTTTAAAAATTCAATCATATTTTCTTTGGTGCCTTCATACTTGCATTTATTCTCGTAAGTCTTTATCCACCTGTAATTCATTTGGTATAAGGGGTGAGACCTCTGGATACAGGAATTCCCCCCTCCGTGTGCCTACATGTCTTGAGTAATTTTACATTTAAAATTTATTCGCCAAATGGGAATGAGACTGGGAATTTGTGAGTTTTAAATTTAAAATTACTCGACATGTTTTGCTTTACTGTCAAACCAACTGTTTCCTGAAATGTGGTGTTTGTTTGTTTTTTTTAACAGAACAGACAAAACAGTCATTGGATGTAGTGGTTTTCATGGAGATTGTCTTACCCTGACCAAAATTATTGAAGCAAGACTAAAGGTAGATGCTTTTGTACATGTCTGCACTATTGAAAGCTAATAACAAAAGCTCTTTAGATTATTTTAAGATTATTTCCCTGGGTTGGGAAGATCCCCTGGAGAAGGAAATGGCAACCCACTCCAGTATTCTTGCCTGGATCATCTCATGGACAGTGGAGCCTGGTGGGCTGCAGTCCATGGGGTTGCAAAGAGTCGGGTACAATTGAGCGACTAATACTAAGCATACATCATGGCTGTTGCTAGCTGGAGAAGAACTAGTTTAGCAGGTGAAGCTTTAACCTACATTACTAATGACACGGTCTTGTTAATACAGCCATCATCAAAGTAGCATAGTATGAAATGACGGCAAGTTCCTTTCTGTTAAAATACACGTACAATATGAAGTGAAGGATTATCTCTTCTTTTCAAGGTAGACTGGAAGGGGTTTCTTCTGAAGATACTCTTCTCAGAAATGAAACACATCAGTTTCTGCAGAGGAGGCAGGCTTTTAGACCAGAGCTTGATTTGAGGCACCGTCATCCCACTCTCTTGACGGCAGGGTACTCTTAGCGTGAGCAGAAGGACAGGCCAGCTGTGTGGACTAGAGGCACAGTCATTATCACCTGGCCCCTGCCAGTCTTGAGTTGACAGCCAGCTGAGACAGGAGATCTGACACAAGGTGGATGGGGGTGGAAGAGAGCAGGCAGGGTGAGGGAGGGGGAAGAGAATGAGCTGACTGACCTGCAGCGCAGCCTTCAGAGGGCCTGACACTGCCCCCCTGCGTGTCTCCGGGAGTGGGGGTGTTGGAGGACAAGGGAGCTGACTTGACAGAAGCAGAGGCTGGTCTGGATGTTGATTCTAGCCTCTGTGTATTGGCAGCGGCTGCTTCAGATCATTTCAGGGAGAATAGGATAGGAGTATTTGGGGCTGCACTCATACAGACTTTTCAGTAATGACTCTCTTCTTAGTTCATAAAGTGCAGGGTCAGGGGAGGGTTCTCAGTTACCGTGCGTCAGTACTCAGAAGAGTAGCTCTGTTTCTTAGTTACATAGCTTGGTGACGCTTTAAATTTCTGTTGATGATATTTACAGTGTCAGTATTATATCTCCTTAGTTTTCATATTTAATTTTCTAGGCTATATATTGTAATATTTAGTAGTTGGTAAGTTCAGCTGGTACATGAAAAGGTTAGCAGGGTTGATGTTCTGTTTTGCCTGCTTGTGGATAGCCCTTAGGATTACGAGTAAGATTACTGGAGTCATGTAATGAATTTAACTGACCCTTACCTGTTTAAATGTGTAGAAATGATTTCATTGAGTATTTACCGATTGTTAACATTTGTTTAAAATCTATTGATATTGAAAGCTGTAGTGACTTATGTATTGACATTTATATAATTCCTAATGCGTATTTTGTAAATGGCATTTTTGCTGTTGCTAAGTCACTTCAGTTGTGTCCGACTCTGTGCGACCCCATAGACGGCAGCCCACCAGGCTCCCCCATCCCTGGGATTCTCCAGGCAAGAACACAGGAGTGGATTGCCATTTTCTTCTCCAGTGCATGAAAGCGAAAGGTGAAAGTGAAGTCACTCAGTCGTGTCCGACTTAGCGACCGCGTGAACTGTAGCCTACCATGCTCCTCTATCCATGGGCTTTTCCAGGCAATAGTACTGGAATGGGTGCCAGTGCCTAGGGGACAAAAATAGACCTGACATGGAAAGTAGTCTTTTGTTAATAAAATTTCAAAAAGGTACAGTGAGTTCAACTCAATGCACAGTACTTGAAAATTTTCTTTCACGTATTGCTATGTAAATGGTGAGGTGAATAAATGTTGGTGCTTGGTTTTGAAATGAAATGAAGAATTTTCTTTGTAATCTTGTCATTGTTACATTTTATAGCACTTCTTCGGTTTCTCTTTAGAGATATTCGCTATGGCTGACAAATTGGTGAGCTTAGATTTATTAGTTAGGATAATTTAGGGTTGCCAAGGATGTAGCAAATCTTGGGTCGGAAATCACTGTGTCGGGTGCTGTTACGGGTACTTCTGTTCTTCGTGGTAGATGCTCTAAGGATTAAGACCCTGCCCTCTGCTGGGTTCATACAAAGTAGAGCTGCCCCTGTCTCTCACAGATAGCCTCCCTGAAAAGAGAGAGGCTTGTCTGAGTCTAATCAGGAGTCAGCCATTTGGTTTCTGTGGCAACTGTTTAATCTACCCTAAACCAGGACTGGAAAAGGTCAGTTTTCATCCCAATCCCAAAGAAAGGCAATGCCAAAGAATGCTCACACTACCACACAATTGCACTCATTTCGCACGCTAGTAAAATAATGCTCAAAATTCTCCAAGCCAGGCTTCAGCGATGTTCAAGCTGGTTTTAGAAAACAAAGGAACCAGAGATCGAATTGCCAGCATCCGCTGGATCATCAAAAAAGCAGGAGAGTTTCAGAAAAACATCTGTTTCTGCTTTATTGACTATGCCAAAGCCTTTGACTGTGTGGATCACAATAAACAGTGGAAATTCTGAAGGAGATGGGAATACCAGACCACCTGACCTGCCTCTTGAGAAACCTGTATGCAGGTCAGGAAGCAACAGTTAGAACTGGACATGGAACAACAGACTGGTTCCAAATAGGAAAAGGAGTACATCAAGGCTGTGTATTGTCACCCTGCTTATTTAACTTCTATGCAGAGTACATCGTGAGAAACGCTGGGCTGGAAGAATCGCAAGCTGGAATCAAGATTGCCGGGAGAAATATCAATAACCTCAGATACACAGATGACACCATCCTTTTGGCAGAAAGTGAAGAAGAACGAAAGAGCCTCTTGAAAGTGAAAGAGGAGAGTGAAAAAGTTGGCTTAAAGCTCAACATTCAGAAAACGAAGATCATGGCATCTGGTCCCATCACTTCATGGCAAATAGATGGGAAAACAGTGGCTGACTTTTATTTTTTTGGACTCCAAAATCACAGCAGATGGTGACTGCAGCAATGAGATTAAAAGATACTTACTCTTTGGAAGGAAAGTTATAATCAACCTAGACAGCTTATTGAAAAGCAGAGACATTACTTTGTCAACGAAGGTCCGTCTAGTCAAGGCTGTGTTTTTTCCAGTAATCACGTGGGTATGAGAGTTGGACTGTAAAGAAAGCTGAGCGCCAAAGAATTAATGCTTTTGAACTGTGGTGTTGGAGAAGACTCTTGAGAGTCCTTGGACTGCAGGGAGATCCAACCAGTCCATTCTGAAGATCAGTCCTGGGTGTTCATTGGAAGGACTGATGTTGAACCTGAAACTCCAACACTTTGGCCACCTGATGCAAAGAGCTGACTCATTTGAAAAGACCTTCATGCTGGGAAAGATTGAGGCAGGAGGAGAAGGGGACGACAGAGGATGAGAAGGTGGGATGGCATCACTGACTCAATGAACATGGGTTTGGGTGGACTCCGGGAATTGGTGATGGACAGGGAGGCCTTGCGTGCTGCAGTTCATGGGGTTGCAAAGAGTTGGACACAACTGAGTGACTGAACTGAACTGTGCAAAAACAGACACCAACTGTATCTCATGAATGAACGAGACTGTCCCAGTGAAACCTCACTGAAACAAGTAGGGGGCTGGATTTGGCCCATGGGCTGTATTTTCCTGACCACTGTCAGTTTGCAGAGTGGAGAGCTGAGTTTGGAATATCCTCTCCAGGTTGCCTCATGTAATCTGTTTGTGTGTATTTGCTGTTGAGTTAAGAGGGCCTGAGATGAGGCTGGCATGGAAAGGAGCCTCCAAACTGGGGAGCTGAGGGCAGCTTGGTGTTCTCTCCCTGAGAAATGTCTGTAGCCCCCACAACAGTAGGGCGTGATAACATACTGTGTTGTTTTTGTATTATTGTGTTGTTTAATCATGAAAGGAACAGGTGTCCTCTCCCATTTCACCAGGAAAGGCTTTCATTCTTTTCAGTTTGCTGTTCATTGTTCTAGTCTTCAGTATATTCTGCCTCAACATGCCTGTTGGTTGTGCTAATTGCAGATGTACAAGCATTCCAATAACAAGGCCATGACTACCGGGGCGATTGCTGCGATGCTGTCTACAATCCTGTACTCCAGGCGCTTCTTTCCCTACTATGTGTACAACATCATCGGGGGGCTTGATGAAGAAGGTAGGATGTTTCCTTTGTGAGTGATGGAGTGGGTAGGGCTTCTTACATGTGTTTCCATCCAGAGCTGACAAAAAACTGGGTACCATCTTGCCCAGCAACTTTATTTTCTCGTAACTGAGGCAGTGAAGAAACTGAAGCTAAAAGGGCAGTAAAGGATTATCCAGCGAGACACAGCAAGTGGTGTGTTAAAGGAAAGTTGGGCATTCGGTTCTTTTCCAGGTATTTTCTCAAGATCTTGCATGAGTTCAGTAGAGGATATTTAGTATTTTAATCTCAGAGAAAGAAACTTGACTTGGAGAAGCTTGACCTAAATATGATTTTAAGTAATGACACTTCAGTAACAAGCATATTTGATTTCAAAAAGTTGTTTTGAAAGTAATGTGTAAAAAATGCTTTTCCACCAGTATTCTTGGATCATTTTTGAAACACCTCTCTTTTGTCAGAGTTGGACCAGGAGGGCCCGGTAAAATCAGCATTGTTACTTGACATTTTCATGCTCATTTTGATCTAAAGCTGTGTTACCCAGAAAAGGCAACAGTGCTTTTCCCCAGATCTGATTTGAATGAACTTTTAGTTGCTTCTAAAAATCAAATGCAGTCTCCCAGGACAGACCTGTGTCCTGGGAGTAGTTTAGAGTAGTCCATTTCCTGGTGGCTCAGATAGTAAAGAATCCGCCTGCTATGTGGGAGACGTAGATTCGATCCCTGGGTTGGGAAGATCCCCTGGAGGAGGGCATGGCAGCCTGAATTCTCCAGGCAACCCGCCTGGAGAATCCCGTGGACGGACGAGCCTGGTGGGCTACAGTCCATAGGGCTGCACAGAGCTGGACACGACCAAGGCACTAGGCACAGGCGGGGAGATTGTGAAGAGAAGGCGCAGAAACGTCTGAGGAGAGCACGGTTGGAATATCTGTCTTTGTTTTTACTAAAAGCTTTCCTTTGTTTCTGGCTGTGCTGGGTCCTTGCTGCTGTGCAGGCTTCTCTGTAGGCAGTGAGTGGTGCCTGATCTGTGCTGTGGACACAGGCTTCTCATCACGGCGGGCTCTCTTGCTGCGGAGCGCCGGCCCTAGGGTGTGCGGGCCTCAGGAGGTGTGGCTCCCAGGCTCTGCGGCACAGGCTCAGCTGCTTTGGCACATGAGCTTAGTTACTCTGAGATACGTGGAATCTTCCCGGGTCAGAGATCGAACCCATGTACTCCTGCGTTGGCAGGCGGATTCTTTACCACTGAGCCACCAGGGAAACCCAAGTCTGTCTTTCCGAGAGGAAAGGTTTCTGGGTCAGGAGTCAGGTTCTTTTTCTCTTCTCTCTAGTTTTCACTCCTGTCCAGTCCTGTTCACAGGTGTTTTTCTTTGTTCTCCTTTTCTCTCTCAACCCCACCCCTATGTGACGTATGGGTCTGTCCTGATCACTTTAGGTTGACATAGCATTTTCAGGCTTTCATACGTAAGAACAGAAAATATAAAGCATAGAAATTGGTTACCCTAGCCTGAGTAATTCTGTCCACAGGTTAGCTTGCCCAACACCCAGCATGCTTCTGGTGCCTCTTTTTTTTTTTTTTTGACTGATTTTAAGTCAAAGGATCATTGCTGTCCAGTATTGTGTTGGTTTCTGCCAAACACCAACGTTTACCCGTTACCCTCCCACTCGAACATCCCTCCCACCCTTCGAGGCTGTTGCTGAGACNCTTTTTTTTTTTTTTTTTTTTTGACTGATTTTAAGTCAAAGGATCATTGCTGTCCAGTATTGTGTTGGTTTCTGCCAAACACCAACGTTTACCCGTTACCCTCCCACTCGAACATCCCTCCCACCCTTCGAGGCTGTTGCTGAGACCGGGTTTGAGCTCCCCAAGTCCCACAGCAAATCCCCATTAGCTGTCTGTTCTGCACACGGTCATGTGTGTTTCTGTTACTCTGCCTGAACACACATGATCTCCACTGGTGCCTTTGTTAACGTCAGTTATGTCTGATTTGAGTGTCAGGCTAATGCATTCAGATTTTACCAACTTGAATAATAGCTGCTATTGAATTTCAGCAGGCCAGACAGTGTCTTGGAGGTTTTCAGTGTCACTGATTTGAGAACCCTCATGTATACTGACTGGCAGAGCTCAGGTTTGGATCTGTTTGACTTCAGAGTCCTAGGCTTTGATTTCCACGTGCCAACATTCTAGCAGGCTTTTCTAACCTTTTTCTTTCTCCTAATCTTGTCTGGTTTAATTTTTTATTCCTAAGAGGAATTTCTGTGTGTAGTGAAATAGTCCTTTGCCTTCTTTTCCTGTTTTCCCAGGACAGTCTTGCGCGCTCTCACTCCCATCCTGTCCTCTTTCTTGGTTTATTTCCTTGTTTATTGGAGTGCATTGCTAGAGAAATCTCTGACGAAAGGTATCAGGAGGCCTTTTTGAGTCTTTGCTTTTAGAGTCTTTTCTCTATCCTATTGTTTTTTGCTTTAGAAAGAAAAACTTGCCACACATGTTGTCTGGCTGTTGGGGTTTTTTTGTTCTGCTCTGAAAATTTTCTCAACTTCAGTGCCGTTCTTCACTGAACTCTTTCTGTTTCTGCCATCATTAAATTCCAAGAGCTTTTCAGTACTTTCTAACTCCTTTATTTTTTTTAAGTATCCTGTTGCAGCTAGATTTGGGGGTACTTCCTTTGAAAGGTTCTCTGCATTTTATCAGATTGCTTTTTTGGTCTTGTTTATTTTGGCTGCGCTCTTCTATGTTGGAGGCTTCCTTCACATTTCTTTTAATTTTGGCTGTCCGTTTATACCGAAGAGTGATAATCAAAATGTGGTCATAAAGGCATGTGGTGGAGTGGCTCATCAGCTCTCCATCTAACACTTCTGATCTTGAACTTACTCTGTCTGCGCCTAAGCCTTGTGCTTCCAAGTCCAGAGCCTCTGTTGAGTCTTGAGATTGTTTCCTGTCTTTCGTGTTGGAGGTGGGCCTGTTCCTAATGGAGACCCTCAGGACCTTGGGGTGACAGCTGTCTGAGCGCAGCAGCAGCTGCTGCCTAGCTTCTTCACCTTCACCTCCCCAGGTGCGATTGTGGCCTCCTTTAGAAGAATCGTCCCCCAAGCTAACGAGGACTTTGGTTTCTCTGTAACGAAAACAATAATGCATATAGTAGTCAAATAGTATTGAAAGATACAAAGATAAAAGTGGGAGTCCCCCAGAGCCTGTCCCTAGAGGCGATTACTGTTAAACTTCTTGGTGTGCATATATGCTTGCGCACTGTGTGAGTAGGCCGTAGTTGGCACATTTTTCCTTGACTGTACAGTGTATATATTGTCATGGGGTAGATTTGTGCTGGTGGATAAAGGTGTGGGTGGTGATTTTATGGCCAACACGTGGGGTAGAGCTGCACCAGAGTTTCCCCCCTAATCCTCTGAGAGTCATTTACATTGTTCCCAGTTTCCTTAACAGAAACAACATTATGCCTCCCTGTACATAACATTTTGTGTACTTCTCCTATTATGCTTATCTCCCTGGAAAAAATTCCTGGAAGTTGAGTTTCTGGGTCAGAGAATATCTTTGTTTTCCATTCTGCTGATACCACATGCTTGCCCATCAGGAAGGGTCCTGCACTCACCAGCAGGGGTGAGAGTGACATTTTTGTCTTTTTTTTTTTTGAGGTTTTCTTGTTTTGCTTTGGCGTCCTAACCAGTATCAGAATTTTAACACATTTTGAAGGTCTTTGCCTAGTAAATACGTTGTGATAATTTATGTGTATTCTTTGTCCTTATTGAGTTTGAGTGTCTTCATGTTTATTGCCCTTTTCATTTCTTTTTTGGAGACTGACCCATGTATTAGTCATCGCTTGTCCCTTTATGCACAGGTTAGTCTTTTTCTTGCTGATTTATAACAGCTTCTACAGCTTATGTTACAAATGTCTCTTGCTTTTTCTAAGGGATCTTGGAAGCCATGATCTTGGACATACTCTGTTCTTTTCATTTTCCTCAAAGCTGTTGTGTGTGGTTTTCTGAGTGCAGCTTCCCTTGGGCGAATCTTTCCACGTGTGTGTAATTTCATTCATGTACATGCGTGATTCCGGCTCTGCTGGCTCCTTGTTGCTGGGTGGGCTCATCTCTGGTTGTGGCGAGGGGAGCCTGCTCTTTGTTGCAGTGCTGCGCTTTCTCGTTGCTGTGGCTGCTCTTCGGTGGAGCACGGGCCCTGGGGTGCGTGGGCTCCTGGGCTCTGTCGCTCCTGGCCTCTATAGCACAGGCTCAGTAGTTGTGAGCACGGGCCCCGGGGNTGATAATCAAAATGTGGTCATAAAGGCATGTGGTGGAGTGGCTCATCAGCTCTCCATCTAACACTTCTGATCTTGAACTTACTCTGTCTGCGCCTAAGCCTTGTGCTTCCAAGTCCAGAGCCTCTGTTGAGTCTTGAGATTGTTTCCTGTCTTTCGTGTTGGAGGTGGGCCTGTTCCTAATGGAGACCCTCAGGACCTTGGGGTGACAGCTGTCTGAGCGCAGCAGCAGCTGCTGCCTAGCTTCTTCACCTTCACCTCCCCAGGTGCGATTGTGGCCTCCTTTAGAAGAATCGTCCCCCAAGCTAACGAGGACTTTGGTTTCTCTGTAACGAAAACAATAATGCATATAGTAGTCAAATAGTATTGAAAGATACAAAGATAAAAGTGGGAGTCCCCCAGAGCCTGTCCCTAGAGGCGATTACTGTTAAACTTCTTGGTGTGCATATATGCTTGCGCACTGTGTGAGTAGGCCGTAGTTGGCACATTTTTCCTTGACTGTACAGTGTATATATTGTCATGGGGTAGATTTGTGCTGGTGGATAAAGGTGTGGGTGGTGATTTTATGGCCAACACGTGGGGTAGAGCTGCACCAGAGTTTCCCCCCTAATCCTCTGAGAGTCATTTACATTGTTCCCAGTTTCCTTAACAGAAACAACATTATGCCTCCCTGTACATAACATTTTGTGTACTTCTCCTATTATGCTTATCTCCCTGGAAAAAATTCCTGGAAGTTGAGTTTCTGGGTCAGAGAATATCTTTGTTTTCCATTCTGCTGATACCACATGCTTGCCCATCAGGAAGGGTCCTGCACTCACCAGCAGGGGTGAGAGTGACATTTTTGTCTTTTTTTTTTTTGAGGTTTTCTTGTTTTGCTTTGGCGTCCTAACCAGTATCAGAATTTTAACACATTTTGAAGGTCTTTGCCTAGTAAATACGTTGTGATAATTTATGTGTATTCTTTGTCCTTATTGAGTTTGAGTGTCTTCATGTTTATTGCCCTTTTCATTTCTTTTTTGGAGACTGACCCATGTATTAGTCATCGCTTGTCCCTTTATGCACAGGTTAGTCTTTTTCTTGCTGATTTATAACAGCTTCTACAGCTTATGTTACAAATGTCTCTTGCTTTTTCTAAGGGATCTTGGAAGCCATGATCTTGGACATACTCTGTTCTTTTCATTTTCCTCAAAGCTGTTGTGTGTGGTTTTCTGAGTGCAGCTTCCCTTGGGCGAATCTTTCCACGTGTGTGTAATTTCATTCATGTACATGCGTGATTCCGGCTCTGCTGGCTCCTTGTTGCTGGGTGGGCTCATCTCTGGTTGTGGCGAGGGGAGCCTGCTCTTTGTTGCAGTGCTGCGCTTTCTCGTTGCTGTGGCTGCTCTTCGGTGGAGCACGGGCCCTGGGGTGCGTGGGCTCCTGGGCTCTGTCGCTCCTGGCCTCTATAGCACAGGCTCAGTAGTTGTGAGCACGGGCCCCGGGGCGCGTGGGCTCCTGGGCTCTGTCGCTCCCGGCCTCTATAGCACAGGCTCAGTAACTGTGAGCACGGGCCCCGGGGTGCGTGGGCTCCTGGGCTCTGTCACTCCCAGCCTCTATAGCACACGCTCAGTAGCTGTGAGCACGGGCCCCGGGGTGCGTGGGCTCCTGGGCTCTGTCGCTCCCAGCCTCTATAGCACAGGCTCAGTAGCTGTGAGCACGGGCCCCGGGGTGCGTGGGCTCCTGGGCTCTGTCGCTCCCGGCCTCTATAGCACAGGCTCAGTAACTGTGAGCACGGGCCCCGGGGTGCGTGGGCTCCTGGGCTCTGTCACTCCCAGCCTCTATAGCACACGCTCAGTAGCTGTGAGCACGGGCCCCGGGGTGCGTGGGCTCCTGGGCTCTGTCGCTCCCAGCCTCTATAGCACAGGCTCAGTAGCTGTGAGCACGGGCCCCGGGGTGCGTGGGCTCCTGGGCTCTGTCGCTCCCGGCCTCTATAGCACAGGCTCAGTAACTGTGAGCACGGGCCCCGGGGTGCGTGGGCTCCTGGGCTCTGTCACTCCCAGCCTCTATAGCACACGCTCAGTAGCTGTGAGCACGGGCCCCGGGGTGCGTGGGCTCCTGGGCTCTGTCGCTCCCAGCCTCTATAGCACAGGCTCAGTAGCTGTGAGCACGGGCCCCGGGGTGCGTGGGCTCCTGGGCTCTGTCGCTCCCGGCCTCTATAGCACAGGCTCAGTAACTGTGAGCACGGGCCCCGGGGTGCGTGGGCTCCTGGGCTCTGTCACTCCCAGCCTCTATAGCACACGCTCAGTAGCTGTGAGCACGGGCCCCGGGGTGCGTGGACCCCTGGGTTCACAGGCTCAGTTGTGGCCCTCGGGCCTGGTTGCTCCGCAGCATGTGGGATCCTCCCAGGCCAGAGGTCAAACCTGTGTCTCCTTCATTGGCAGGTGGATTCTTTACACTGAGCCACCTAGGAAGCCCCCTATCCTTGGGTAAATTTTGGGGGCCTTGTTTTACTTGTGGCCTATTGGCCTCGTGGAAGATAACACGAGGTTTGGTTTTATCCTTTGTCTTTTTATCCTTTATCCTTTGAGTTTGTCCTTCATAGCCCTTTGCTTATGTGTTGAAGTTGGTGACCTTGCTTGTTCAAAGCTTACTCCTAGCAGAACACTTCAGGTTTTCTCAGCTGCTGCCTTCTTGGTAGGGTTATTAGGCTTAGGGTTATATTTATGTAATTCTTCAGAATTCTGCATGAATCTGTTAGGTTTTAAGTCATGCTTTATAAATAACTCATGAGTTCTCACACTCAGAACACAGTTGTTTTTAAAAGTTCTCTTTAAAAATTACAGTGACATGTGTTCTTTTTAATAAAGTCAATATGAGACCTTATAAAGTGATTCCCTTTCCTCGTCTCTAATCCCACAGAGATGAGTAAGTGCAGTTCCTTAGTTAGTCTCTCTGCACGCTTCTGTGCGCCTGTGCAAATGCGTGTGCGTCTGCTCAACGCCTCTGAGTAGAAGTGAGGCTGTGCTGCACTCTGCAGAGCTCTTGCTTGGGCGCGCCCTGTGGCTGTGTCCCACAGCTGCTTCCCAGGCTCTGCGTTGCTCTGGTGGACATAACATTTTCTGCTAATGGATTTTAGGTTGCTTATAAGTTTTTTATCTTTCAAAGATAAATCAGTGATCCTGTACATACTGCTTTGTGTGTTTATATAAGCATTATTTGTAGGTAAATTTTAATTCTGTAAGTGAAATTATTGCTGGATCATAGGGTTCGTACTTGTATAGTTTGATGGATTCTGACTCCAGTGGCATGACAGTTTATACTTACTTCAGGAGAGCCTGAGAACCCATTTACTTAACCCCTGACAGGTCTCTGTAACTGTCATGATAAGAATCTGAGTACTCAGATTCTGTTTTTCTTAGCCCCAAAAAAGTACTAGTTTTATACTGCTAGTGTAAAACAAGTGATTACATTTTAGGCAAATCTAGCCTTTTACATGTGATATTTGTGTTCTTCTGGAATTTCTTCTTTATTAAATTGATTTTTTTTTATAGTACTGATGCTAAAGAGTGTGCTTACCATTAGTCTAAAAACACATAAGTTTTTTGTGCTCTGCTTGTATTTAGCACGAGGAGAAGTTTTAAATGCATTTCCTCACTGCAGCTGCACCAGTTAGCTTTCTAGGAATGTTGTGAGGAGTTGGTGCAGAACTTAGAGCAGCAGCTGTGGCTGCTAACGCCCCATGTGTACTGGGAGCCCTGTTGCTGTAGTCGGCCACAGCAGCTTGAAGAGTGTGAAGCTGCTTATGGCAGATGCTGTCATGGGCAGGAGGGCCCCTAGTTCTGTTCTGAGGGGAGGGGAGGAGTAGACCGCGCTTCTTAAATCTTGGCCAAGTTGATAGTCCATGTTGTGTCGTAGTCTGATCAGGGTTATTTTACCAGAATTTGGGAATGTTGTCAGGAAGCACTCTTACGGAGACTTTTCTTCTCTAAGGGAAGGGAGCCGTGTACAGCTTTGACCCAGTAGGGTCCTACCAGAGAGACTCGTTCAAGGCTGGAGGTTCAGCCAGTGCCATGCTGCAGCCCCTGCTTGACAACCAGGTAAGAAGACTGCGTCCAGGCGGTGGTGGGTGACCCCAAGGAGCCTTCCTTTGCTTTCTCTTCATTAGGTGGGGAGCTGAGGAGCCGAGGCCTTTATAATTCATTGCTGATTGTCTCTGCTCTGCTGCTCTCCTGTGGCCACTGAGGTCCGAGGCTCCAGCCTCTTCCTGTTCTCGTGACTCGGGGTGCTTCTGTGCACAGTGCTCGGTCCATGTGTCGCTTCTCCTTTTGCCATTTTTATGTGGAGATCATGAAAATGCATTTCTCGCCCAGTCTCTCCCTTTCTGTCGCCTCCTTTTGTATTCTGATTGTGTGTGTATTTTAATGTTTCCGCTTTGCTGTCACTGCTGGCTGCGCTCGTATCTGCGTGGCCTTGTGCCTGGATCATTGTGTTGGTTTCCTAGCATCCTTTCTGCCTCCTAGCTTACCTCCCTGTCCATGCTCCTTGCTCGTGTGAAATGTGTGCAGTTACTTCTGCTTAGTGCTCACCTGCCACATTTCCTGTCGCTCTGTGTTCCGCTCAGACCCTTGAAATGATGTGCCTGCTGGTCTCCACGCCTCCATCTGCAGTGTGACTCTAGCCCGTCACTCCAGTTTATCTGTCAGGGTTCCTCTACTCAAATACGTTTCCTGCAGGAGGCTCTCCTGGCTCTATTTTCTTCTTAGTTTCAGCACGTTTTGTAACCATACTTGGTTTTCATGTGTCTACCCCTCTGCTGTGTGCTTCTCAGAGGTGGGGACTTGGTCTCAGTGCATGCTTGTCAGGTAGGTAATCAGCCAGGTCTAGAAGCATTTCGCTTGGGGGACATGTTAAGTCTGTGTGACGTATTCGTTCTGAGCCCTGAGGCCTGTGGAAGCTCTGGGGGAGACTGGCCCCCCTCGCATGATGGCAAGGTGCCTCATCCGAGTCCCCTGCCCACTAGGTTGGCTTCAAGAACATGCAGAATGTGGAGTACGTCCCGCTGACCTTGGACAGAGCCATGCGGCTTGTGAAAGACGTCTTCATCTCTGCTGCTGAGAGAGACGTGTACACTGGGGACGCACTCAGGATCTGCGTCGTGACCAAGGAGGGCATCAGGGAGGAGACTGTTCCTCTGAGGAAGGACTGACTTCTGGGCACTTGTCACTCATCAGCTCAACACTGGCTAAGTTTGTACCTTGAAACTGTTGGACTAACTTGTTTTATTAAAAAATAAAACCCCAAGCACTTATTTTGTTATAACTTGTCTTCTTCCCAGGACAGAACTAGGAAATGGAATTTCTTCTTCATTTTCTTCATTCTTGCATTTTTCTGTCATCCAGAGCTAAGCGGAGCCTTTTGGTCAGTAACCCATCTTACAGAAAACATGTTTACAGTTTATTTAGTCCACCTAGCTTGCCTTGATGGACAGATTACCTTTAACTGTCTCAGTTTCATTGAGACGTTAGTTAATATAAGTAGAGTATGCTAAGATCTATCATCCCTGGAATGGCTGTTTTAGAGGAAAATCTTCAAGTCAACCAAAACAGAAGAAAATTGTAAAAGCAAATAGCCCTTTATATGGACTTTTGCCAGCAATCTGCAGTAATTATTATAAACAATTAAATGTTAAGATTGAGAGCTAAACTTGGATAAAGCTAAAGTTTTTGCTTTAGAACTATTAAGTACATTTTAACTCTATTACATATAATGTTGGAGTAACGTTTTTAATGTTGAGCAGATTATCACGGTAGGGGATGTGATATGCTTTGTGGGCTAAGAAAATGGAATTTCACTGTTGACTTTCCATTAATTTAAGTGATCAAACCGCTTAGTGGATGCATATTTGAAACTGTGTTCAAGTCCTTGCTGGACACTCTGTCCTAGGCACAGAGCGCATTGGTGGCATCCCATTCATTTCTCTTACAACATCACAGCTGAAAACCAGACTCTCCCATTCAAAATGTACTTGTCATCTTTATTAGATCCATTATCCAGAGAAGCAGAAGAAACAGGATACAGATTTATTAGTAGTAACTGGCTCACATGGTTCTGGAGGCTGAGAAGCTCCCATTACCCATTGTCTGCAGCCTCAACACCCAGGGGATGTGGGTATGAATTCCAGTCCATGTCTAAAGGCCTGAGACCAGGAAAATTGATGGGTGTGAGACCCTGTCCCCAAGGACAAGAAAAGACTGGTCCCAGCTCAACATGAAGAAGAAACTAGTGGATGATGCCCACCCAAATTGGGGAAGGGCACCTTTTACTCATCCAATTCAAATGCTAATCTCACCCAGAAACCCTCACAGATACCCAGAAATAATACTTAGCAAGATATCTGGGAACCCTGTGATCCAGCCAAGTTGACATAAAACTAGCCATTAAAATTGTCAGCTATAGGTATATTTTATTTTTTGTTTCAAAAGATTTTCTGTAGATAAGAGATTTAATTTTTCACTACTTAAAATTATATAAATTTGTACCTAAACTTTTCTATTAGGTCTTCACTTCCCAAGGTTTATAAGACCATTTTCCCCCAACTATCAGGTGCAAAGTATTTTAGCCTAATATTCCTGTAGACTAAACATGGTTTCCCTGAAGGCCTTGTCCAGA
Source organism: Raphicerus campestris (assembly GCA_006410735.1). NCBI lineage: Eukaryota > Metazoa > Chordata > Mammalia > Artiodactyla > Bovidae > Raphicerus > Raphicerus campestris. The sequence continues at coordinate 298,778 of SJYW01032363.1, read as the reverse complement.
ATGTGCTAGACGTGAAACCTCCTAGAGCTACCTCTGATTCCAGTTGTTTGAGTGGCTTTTATATTTTATTCAGTTACACGTGCTCACCTGAAAAAGGCAGCCTTTTAGCCCTTGATAGGTTGGAGGAGTAATTTGCTTTCACAGTTAGCCAGACTCTTTACGATTCCAGTGCCAAGGGGCACTAGTGGTAAAGAACCTCCCTGCCATGCAGGAGACATAAGTGATGTGGGTTCCATCCCTGTGTCGAGAAGATTTCCTGGAGGAGGAAATGGCAACGCACTCCATTGTTCTTGCCTGGAGAATCCCATGGACAGAGGAGCCTGGTGGGCTACAGTCCATGGGGTTGCAAAGAGTCAGACACGACAGCAATTTAGCATGCATGCAAGATTCCAGTGAGAAAGCTCAATTACGTTGAGACGACTTTATAGATGAGTTACATTCCTGCTTGCAGAACAGAATTGAAAGAATATGATAATATTAGGAATTGTTGGGGGAAAACGGCACTTACTCTGGAGGCATCAGCCAAGGCTCGATTTACATACGCTGAACTGGAGTGTTGTGTGCACATTTTTTTTTTTCATTGTCAGAGCAGAGATGCTTTTTTGCAGCCTGCTTGGCAGGGTTGCCCAGTGGGGGTGATGCTGGCTAAGCTGAACCTGTGACGAGCAGGGCTGCATTCCCTGCTGTGATTGTGAAGGCAGCAGGCCGAGACGGTGACCGTCAAGCCTACTTGAGAGGAATATGAATTACTTGGAGGAAAATGGTCTTTATTTCTAAAATGTCTCAGTCATTTCCCTGAAGGGTTTTCCAGCTGTTTTTCTGTACCTGTTATTTAGGAGAACCCTTCTGACTCCATGATCTCCCATCCCCTCTGTGAGTTTCAAGGTGTGACTAAATGCTTCCATATGTCAGAGCTGACTCATTGGAAAAAACCTTGATGCTGGGAAAGATTGAGGGCAGGAGGAGAAGGGGGCAACGAGAGGGTTGGATGGAATCTTTGACTCAGTGGACATGAGTTTGAGCAAACTCAGAGACAGTGTAGGACAGGGAAGCCTGGTGTGCTGTAGTCCGTGGGATCCCAAAGAGTTGGCTGTGACTCAGCAACTGATCAACAGCAGCTGATCTCTGTGTTGGAATCACAGAGAGCACTCGTTAATGATTAGTGCCTGAGCCCGCCCCAGACACACTGGCCTAGTCTCTGGACTGGGACGTGAGAATGTGTGCTAGAAAACTAATTCCCAGGTGACACATAACACAGTTAGAAAACCCAGGAGTTGAACCTGGCTCTCCCGCATTGCAGGCCGATTTTTTACCAAGTGAGCTCCAAGGGAAGCCCTAGGAGACTTCTAATGAGGGACTGACTAGAGGTTTGACCTTGTGCAGCTAAGAGGGGCTGGTTAGATGACCCATGAGTGTTTGGTGCTGGAGCCTGAAGTCTGAGTGCGGCAAAGGCTCCTGGGAAGGAACAGTGGGTGTCAAGGGAACTCAGCCAGATGGGAAGCAACAAACCGGGTCGTGAGGGCATTCCTACCAGCTCACCACCTCCAGATCGCACTCTATTGATGGCTGCAAGGGGCTGAATTCCCTACACCCAGCACAGCGGCCAGGAGCAGCTGGAGAGGGTCTGGCAGAGCTGAAGTCACCACCACACCCATCAGAGGGCACAGAAGGAAGACGGCACTGCCCACCTGCCCATGGCAGTCGCAGGCCCACACCTAGCAGGTGGGAGGGATGTTTAGGCTCCACCCACAGAGGAGGTGGCAACTGTGCCCATGGACAGTTTGGACCACAGGCAGCCTGAAGGCAAGGAGAGCTGCAGGTCAGGACGGAGGGTAGGAGAGAACTGTTAGCCTCTTGGGGCTTGTTTTCGCTCTTGGACAGAGGGGCTCCCAGTGTGTCTGCAGCGACTCAGTACATCCAGCACAGGAAGGGGCCCTGTTAACCCAAGCCACCGTGGCCCTCTGAGCAGATGCCGGCGTCTGTTCCTAAGGCGTCTGTTCTCTCCTTGTGTAAGATCAGCTGCCCATGTGGCTCTCCCTGGTCTGAGTGGCTCGTGGAGTGTGTATTCATCNGTGTGCTGTAGTCCGTGGGATCCCAAAGAGTTGGCTGTGACTCAGCAACTGATCAACAGCAGCTGATCTCTGTGTTGGAATCACAGAGAGCACTCGTTAATGATTAGTGCCTGAGCCCGCCCCAGACACACTGGCCTAGTCTCTGGACTGGGACGTGAGAATGTGTGCTAGAAAACTAATTCCCAGGTGACACATAACACAGTTAGAAAACCCAGGAGTTGAACCTGGCTCTCCCGCATTGCAGGCCGATTTTTTACCAAGTGAGCTCCAAGGGAAGCCCTAGGAGACTTCTAATGAGGGACTGACTAGAGGTTTGACCTTGTGCAGCTAAGAGGGGCTGGTTAGATGACCCATGAGTGTTTGGTGCTGGAGCCTGAAGTCTGAGTGCGGCAAAGGCTCCTGGGAAGGAACAGTGGGTGTCAAGGGAACTCAGCCAGATGGGAAGCAACAAACCGGGTCGTGAGGGCATTCCTACCAGCTCACCACCTCCAGATCGCACTCTATTGATGGCTGCAAGGGGCTGAATTCCCTACACCCAGCACAGCGGCCAGGAGCAGCTGGAGAGGGTCTGGCAGAGCTGAAGTCACCACCACACCCATCAGAGGGCACAGAAGGAAGACGGCACTGCCCACCTGCCCATGGCAGTCGCAGGCCCACACCTAGCAGGTGGGAGGGATGTTTAGGCTCCACCCACAGAGGAGGTGGCAACTGTGCCCATGGACAGTTTGGACCACAGGCAGCCTGAAGGCAAGGAGAGCTGCAGGTCAGGACGGAGGGTAGGAGAGAACTGTTAGCCTCTTGGGGCTTGTTTTCGCTCTTGGACAGAGGGGCTCCCAGTGTGTCTGCAGCGACTCAGTACATCCAGCGCAGGAAGGGGCCCTGTTAACCCAAGCCACCGTGGCCCTCTGAGCAGATGCCGGCGTCTGTTCCTAAGGCGTCTGTTCTCTCCTTGTGTAAGATCAGCTGCCCATGTGGCTCTCCCTGGTCTGAGTGGCTCGTGGAGTGTGTATTCATCTTTGAAAATGTTTTTTCTATAATGGGAACACCTCTATTCAAGAAAACAGGCTGGGAAAATGAAAACAACAGAAATCAAACATGGGGTGTAAATGGATGCCCACAGGGCTGACTTGGAAAGTGTAGGTGACCTAGGGTGTGATTTCACACCTTGTCCTCAAGCAGACGCAGAGCCTGTGCCTTTTCTGCAGTGAGACGTTTCTCGGGGGCGGGGGGATGGGGGTAGGGCCCTGTGCCTTTGGAAGAGGAGTTGGCTCTGGTCCAGGGAGGCTGTGAGACCCTCGCTCTTCAATGGACGTGACATCTGCAGGCCACTCTCCAAGGCCACCGGATGGCAGTGTTGTCTTGTCCAGCTGGGTATCCCACAGCTGGGGGTCTGGCGTTCTATAAGGAAGTGGTTGCTGGTCCAGGATCTCCCAGTGCAGACTGCTGAGCTCGTGTGAGAGCCCTGGGCCTGATGGTAAATCCTTTTCATAACCTGGAAGGAGGGTTGACTTGTCCTCATATCAAAGTGGAAAAACAGGAGATAAACCAGCACAGTACAATCGCTCAGTCGTGTCCGACTCTTTGCGACCCCATGAATCGCAGCACGCCAGGCCTCCCTGTCCATCACCAACTCCTGGAGTTCACTCAGATTCACATCCATCGAGTCCGTGATGCCATCCAGCCATCTCATCCTCAGTCGTCCCCTTCTCCTCCTGCCCCCAATCCCTCCCAGCATCAGAATCTTTTCCAATGAGGTGGCCAAAGTACTGGAGTTTCAGCTTTAGTATCATTCCTTCCAAAGAAATCCCAGGGTTGATCTCCTTGCAGTCCAAGGGACTCTCAAGAGTCTTCTCCAACACCACAGTTCAAAAGCATCATGGCTGGATGGCATCACTGACTCGATGGACGCGAGTCTGAGTGAACTCAGGGAGTTGGTGATGGACAGGGAGGCCTGGCGTGCTGTGATTCATGGGGTCACAAAGAGTCGGACACAACTGAGCGACTGAACCGAACTGAACTATTATACATAAAATAGGTGAAGAACTAGGACCTACTGTATAGCACAGGAGTGTAATATGATATGATATTACAGTATAGTCAATATAGTGTAATAACCTAAAGGGAAAAGAATCTGAAAAAGAATACATATATATATTTATGAGTATCTGAATCACTTTGCTATATACCTGAAACTAACATAACACTGTAAATCAACTATGCCTCAGTAACAAAGCAAGACAAACAAACAATGCTCTCTTTTAGGCGCAAGTCTGTGTATTCTGACCAGCGTGCACAGCTGGTAACTGCCACCGCCACAGCCAAGGTGTGGACTAGCTGATTCAACTCCCCGCCCCCAAATCCCCCGTGAATCTGGCAGTCACTGATCTGTTTTCGGTTCCTTTAATTTTGCTTTTTCCAGAATATCATATAAATGGAGGTGACTTCCCAGGTGGCTCAGACAGTAAAGCATCTGCCTACAATGCAGGAGACCCAGGTTCAACACCTGGGTCAGGAAGATCTCCTGGAGAAGGGAATGGCAACCCACTCCAGTATTCTTGCTCCCCCTCCCCCCAAAAAAGGGGCTCACAGAAGTATTTTAAGGGCTTCCCTGGTGGCTCAGAGGTTAAAGCGTCTGCCTGCAATGTGGGAGACTCGGGTTCGATCCCTGGGTTGGGAAGATCCCCTGGAGAAGGAAATGGCAACCCACTCCAGTATTCTTGCCTGGAGAATCCCATGGAGAAAGAAGCCTGGTGGGCTATAGTCCACGGGGTCGCAAAGAGTTGGACACGACTGAGCAACTTCACTCTCACTCTCACAGTATAGTAGCCTTATTTTGTAACTAAACGTTTTACTCTGAGGTAATCATAGACTCAACGCAGTTGACAGGAACGACACAGAGTCTCTGGACACTGGCCCTGCGGTGCTTCCCCACCTTCCCTGCGGGTGCTGCCTGCTGGCCCCGCACACACTGGGATGGAAGCACACTGTGGGGTCACTGTCCATCTTCCCAGGTCTGTGCTCCCGCCTGAACCTTTTTCTCTTCACCGCATCCCGATAGAGCTGGAGCAGGTCTTCCCTCCTAACAAAGGCCAGATATTTCACAGGCATTTCCACCATCCCCTCTCACTGTCCAGGCTTCTCTCCTCCCATCACACCTCTTCCATCCTGAACTACTGACCATCACATAGCACTTGGCTGTCCTCATGGCTGAACAGCTGTGCTGCAGGTCCCCATGTAAAGAGACGGGAGAAGCTCCCTAGCCTCCTCCTCCCATCCAGCTACTGCTCCATTATCCTGGGTCTCTTTACAGCCAACTCGCGCCAAGCACGCTCTGTAAACACTGCTCGAGCCTTCCCTCCACGTGCCCTCCTGCATGCTGACCTGCCGGGGCACTCCTGTCAGCACCACAAATGCTCTTGGGCCAAATCTAACAGAGATCCCGTGCTTGGAACATTCCTTTTGCCTGTCTATGCTTTGTGATGCTGAGTTCTCCGGAGTTTTCTCCTATTTCATTAGTTGCTTGTTGGCTCTTGAATCCCTGGATCCTTTCTCATTCTCTATCCAAGTTCTGGCTGTGGGTGTTTCTTCAGGCTCTTGGAGGCCACTCTTAAGAAGGTTGGATGTGCTTTTCTTATTTAAGATTTTTGTGATGATACTACGCCACATGAATATATCTTTTAATTTAAAATCCACCATTACATAAAGAGTCAGAATTCCACTGAGTACTCACACCAGCCCCATTCTCCTCCAGAACTACCACCTCCCCAGCCTGGGGCTCCGCCAGCCCCTCCAGCCCTCCCCCTCCCCACACAGATGTCTCCACGCTGTTAGGAAGAGCTTCCCTCAGCTCCCTGGGAGTTGGCTGTCGTCTCTGTCATCTACCCTGTCTCAGTATTTATTCTTTTTCAGAGCAAACTGATTACTTTTTCCCTAGTAACTAGTGTACTCTGCCAGTGTCTGTTGACCTCTCTAAGGGGGCAATCCTACTCAGTCTTTGCTGTGAGAACAAACCCTCTGGAGGCAGCAACTGTGAGCCTTCCAGGGTTTCGGTCCCAGAGCTTGGAGTGCACAGGGCACACGGAAGCAGCACAAACACACTGGCAACCGCAGTGCAGCCTGTGTGTGACGCCCATCTCACACGCACACCCCCCGACTACAGGTATGTGTACATATGTGCAAGTCGCTCATTACCCATGGACTTCGTGCTTGTGAATATGTCCACTTGCTAAAAAGTTCCAAGGGAGGAGAAGATGGGAGATGCACAACCTCCCAGAGACAAAGGCAAGCGAGAAAAGCAACCCAGCACAGCACACCCACCGCTGCCGCCACGGCCTGAGGTGCCCGAGCCCGAGCCGCTGCCGCCACGGCCTGAGGCGAGCCCGCTGCGCTGTTTCCCACGGTGGCTGCTGCTGTTCAGTCACTCAGTCGTGTCCAACTCTTTGCAACCATGTGGACTGCAGCTCGCCAGGCCTACCTGTCCTTCATCTCCCAAAGCTTGCTCAAACTCAGGTCCATTGAGTCAGTGTTGCCATCCAACCATCTCATCCTCTGTCATCCCCTTCTCCTCCTGCTTTCAACCTTTCCCAGCATCAGGGGCTTTTCTAATGANCTGTCCATCACCAACTCCTGGAGTTCACTCAGATTCACATCCATCGAGTCCGTGATGCCATCCAGCCATCTCATCCTCAGTCGTCCCCTTCTCCTCCTGCCCCCAATCCCTCCCAGCATCAGAATCTTTTCCAATGAGGTGGCCAAAGTACTGGAGTTTCAGCTTTAGTATCATTCCTTCCAAAGAAATCCCAGGGTTGATCTCCTTGCAGTCCAAGGGACTCTCAAGAGTCTTCTCCAACACCACAGTTCAAAAGCATCATGGCTGGATGGCATCACTGACTCGATGGACGCGAGTCTGAGTGAACTCAGGGAGTTGGTGATGGACAGGGAGGCCTGGCGTGCTGTGATTCATGGGGTCACAAAGAGTCGGACACAACTGAGCGACTGAACCGAACTGAACTATTATACATAAAATAGGTGAAGAACTAGGACCTACTGTATAGCACAGGAGTGTAATATGATATGATATTACAGTATAGTCAATATAGTGTAATAACCTAAAGGGAAAAGAATCTGAAAAAGAATACATATATATATTTATGAGTATCTGAATCACTTTGCTATATACCTGAAACTAACATAACACTGTAAATCAACTATGCCTCAGTAACAAAGCAAGACAAACAAACAATGCTCTCTTTTAGGCGCAAGTCTGTGTATTCTGACCAGCGTGCACAGCTGGTAACTGCCACCGCCACAGCCAAGGTGTGGACTAGCTGATTCAACTCCCCGCCCCCAAATCCCCCGTGAATCTGGCAGTCACTGATCTGTTTTCGGTTCCTTTAATTTTGCTTTTTCCAGAATATCATATAAATGGAGGTGACTTCCCAGGTGGCTCAGACAGTAAAGCATCTGCCTACAATGCAGGAGACCCAGGTTCAACACCTGGGTCAGGAAGATCTCCTGGAGAAGGGAATGGCAACCCACTCCAGTATTCTTGCTCCCCCTCCCCCCAAAAAAGGGGCTCACAGAAGTATTTTAAGGGCTTCCCTGGTGGCTCAGAGGTTAAAGCGTCTGCCTGCAATGTGGGAGACTCGGGTTCGATCCCTGGGTTGGGAAGATCCCCTGGAGAAGGAAATGGCAACCCACTCCAGTATTCTTGCCTGGAGAATCCCATGGAGAAAGAAGCCTGGTGGGCTATAGTCCACGGGGTCGCAAAGAGTTGGACACGACTGAGCAACTTCACTCTCACTCTCACAGTATAGTAGCCTTATTTTGTAACTAAACGTTTTACTCTGAGGTAATCATAGACTCAACGCAGTTGACAGGAACGACACAGAGTCTCTGGACACTGGCCCTGCGGTGCTTCCCCACCTTCCCAGCGGGTGCTGCCTGCTGGCCCCGCACACACTGGGATGGAAGCACACTGTGGGGTCACTGTCCATCTTCCCAGGTCTGTGCTCCCGCCTGAACCTTTTTCTCTTCACCGCATCCCGATAGAGCTGGAGCAGGTCTTCCCTCCTAACAAAGGCCAGATATTTCACAGGCATTTCCACCATCCCCTCTCACTGTCCAGGCTTCTCTCCTCCCATCACACCTCTTCCATCCTGAACTACTGACCATCACATAGCACTTGGCTGTCCTCATGGCTGAACAGCTGTGCTGCATGTCCCCATGTAAAGAGACGGGAGAAGCTCCCTAGCCTCCTCCTCCCATCCAGCTACTGCTCCATTATCCTGGGTCTCTTTACAGCCAACTCGCGCCAAGCACGCTCTGTAAACACTGCTCGAGCCTTCCCTCCACGTGCCCTCCTGCATGCTGACCTGCCGGGGCGCTCCTGTCAGCACCACAAATGCTCTTGGGCCAAATCTAACAGAGATCCCGTGCTTGGAACATTCCTTTTGCCTGTCTATGCTTTGTGATGCTGAGTTCTCCGGAGTTTTCTCCTATTTCATTAGTTGCTTGTTGGCTCTTGAATCCCTGGATCCTTTCTCATTCTCTATCCAAGTTCTGGCTGTGGGTGTTTCTTCAGGCTCTTGGAGGCCACTCTTAAGAAGGTTGGATGTGCTTTTCTTATTTAAGATTTTTGTGATGATACTACGCCACATGAATATATCTTTTAATTTAAAATCCACCATTACATAAAGAGTCAGAATTCCACTGAGTACTCACACCAGCCCCATTCTCCTCCAGAACTACCACCTCCCCAGCCTGGGGCTCCGCCAGCCCCTCCAGCCCTCCCCCTCCCCACACAGATGTCTCCACGCTGTTAGGAAGAGCTTCCCTCAGCTCCCTGGGAGTTGGCTGTCGTCTCTGTCATCTACCCTGTCTCAGTATTTATTCTTTTTCAGAGCAAACTGATTACTTTTTCCCTAGTAACTAGTGTACTCTGCCAGTGTCTGTTGACCTCTCTAAGGGGGCAATCCTACTCAGTCTTTGCTGTGAGAACAAACCCTCTGGAGGCAGCAACTGTGAGCCTTCCAGGGTTTCGGTCCCAGAGCTTGGAGTGCACAGGGCACACGGAAGCAGCACAAACACACTGGCAACCGCACTGCAGCCTGTGTGTGACGCCCATCTCACACGCACACCCCCCGACTACAGGTATGTGTACATATGTGCAAGTCGCTCATTACCCATGGACTTCGTGCTTGTGAATATGTCCACTTGCTAAAAAGTTCCAAGGGAGGAGAAGATGGGAGATGCACAACCTCCCAGAGACAAAGGCAAGCGAGAAAAGCAACCCAGCACAGCACACCCACCGCTGCCGCCACGGCCTGAGGTGCCCGAGCCCGAGCCGCTGCCGCCACGGCCTGAGGCGAGCCCGCTGCGCTGTTTCCCACGGTGGCTGCTGCTGTTCAGTCACTCAGTCGTGTCCAACTCTTTGCAACCATGTGGACTGCAGCTCGCCAGGCCTACCTGTCCTTCATCTCCCAAAGCTTGCTCAAACTCAGGTCCATTGAGTCAGTGTTGCCATCCAACCATCTCATCCTCTGTCATCCCCTTCTCCTCCTGCTTTCAACCTTTCCCAGCATCAGGGGCTTTTCTAATGAGTTGGCTCTTTGCATCAGATGGCCAGAGTACTGGAGCTTCAGCTTCAGGATCAGTCCTTACAATGACTATTTAGGACTGATTTCCTTTAAGATTGACTGGCTTGATCTCCTTGCAGTCCAAGGGACTCTCAAGAGTCTTCTCCAACACCACAGTTCAATAGCATCAATTCTTCAATGCTTAGCCTTTATAGTCCAACTCTCACATCCATACATGACTATGGAAAATCCATAGCTTTGACTAGATGGACTTTGTTCGCAAAGTAATGTCTCTAATTTTTAATATGCTGTCTAGGTTGGTCATAGCTTTCCTTCCAAGGAGTGAGCATCTTTTAATATCATGGCTGCAGTCACCACCTGCAGTGATTTGGGAGCCAAATAAAATAAAGTCTGTCACTGTTCCCACTGTTTGCCCATCTGTTTCCCATGAAGTGATGCGACCGGATGCCACGATCTTCATTTTACAAATGTTGAGTTTTAAGCCAGCTTTTTCATTCTCCTCTTTCACTTTCATCAAGAGGCGCTTTAGTTTCTTTTTGCTTTTTGCCATAAGGGTGGTGTCATCCGCATATGTGAGTTTACTGATATTTGATACTTGAATCTTGATTCCAGCTTACACTTCATCCAGCCTCGCATTTTGTATGATGTACTCTGCATATAACTGAAATAAGCAGTGTGACAATATACAGCCTTGACGTACTCCTTTCCCAAGTTTGAACCAGTCTGTTGTTCCATGTCCGGTTCTAACTGTTGCTTCTTGACCTACATACAGGTTTCTCAGGAGGTAAAATGATCTGTTCCCATCTCTTGAAGAATTTTCCAGTTTGTTGTGGTCTATACAATCAAAGGGTTTAACGTAGTCAATGAAGCAGATGTTTTTCTGGAACTCTCTTGCTGTTTCTATGAGCCAATGGATGTTGACAATTTGATCTCTGGTTCCTCTGCCTTTTCTAAATCCAGCTTGAACATCCGGAAGTTCTCAGTTCACGTACTGTTGAAACCTAGGTTGGAGAATTCTGAGCATTACTTTGCTAACATGTTAGATGAGTAATTGTGTGGTAGTTCAAGCATTCTTTGGCATTGCCTTTCTTTGGGATTGGAATAAAAACACCTTTTCCAGTCCTGTGGCCAGTGCTGGGCTTTCCAAATTTGCTAGCGTGTAGAGTGCAGCACTTTAACAGCATCATCTTTTAAGGTTTGAAATAGCCTAGTTAGAATTCCATCACCTCCACTAGCTTTTTTTGCAGTGATGCTTCCTAAGGCCCACCTGACTTCGCACTCCAAGATGTTGGGCTCCAGGTGAGGGATCACACCATGGGTCATTAAGATTTCCCACGGTAGAGAGCCCCAAAGCCTTTCCACATGAAGAAGCCTTCATTTCTTTTAGCTTCAACAGGTCATGTGTCCAGAACTTTTTGTTGTCTTTTATATTCTTCAACAGTCTTGTTTTTATTTATCTTTGGCTGTGCTGGGTTTTGCTGCTGTTCACAGGCTTTCTCTAGCTGTGGTGGGCGGGGACTACTCTTTGTTGGGGTGCACAGGCTCTGAGCACTCGGAGCTCAGTGGTTGTCACACATGGGCCTAGTTGGCCCATTCCCCAGGGCATGTGGAATATTCCCAGACCAGGTATCAAACCAGTGTCCCCTGCATCGCAAGGCGGCTTCTTAACCACTGGGCCACCAGAGAAGCCCTAGACTTACCTCTTTTAGGGGAAAAAAAAAAAAAACGTGCCTAAGAACCCAGCTACTAGAGATCTAAGCCAGTGACATGCTCTTCCGGAATCTAGATATTCACAAATGTGGCAATGATAGTGACGAAAGGCACAAAAATCTTGAAGATAAGGGGGGTTACTGCCCTCTCCCTTTCTGGGGGGCCCTGTGTCTCCCCAGGGGCAATGGGGGAAGCTCTCAGAAGACAGTTTTGGAAACTGACACACTTACTGTCTGTGGCATGCAGCTTGGAGGACTGTTCCAGATATCATCGTTCCCACTGAGTGTTCTGTCCAGAGCTCCTGCCAGGCTCCAGGCCCAGGACCCATCCCCACTGAGTGTTCTGTCCAGAGCGCCTGCCAGGCTCCAGGCCCCTGTCCCCACTGAGTGTTCTGTCCAGAGCTCCTGCCAGGCCCCAGGACCCATCCCCAATGAGTATTCTGTCCAGAGCGCCTGCCAGGCCCCAGGCCCCATCCCCACTGAGTGTTCTGTCCAGAGCGCCTGCCAGGCCCCGGGCCCCTGTCCCCACTGTCCTGTCCAGAGCATCTTCCAGGCCCCAGGACTCATCCCCAATGAGTATTCTGTCCAGAGCGCCTGCCAGGCCCCAGGCCCCTGTCCCCACTGAGTGTTCTGTCCAGAGCGCCTGCCAGGCCCCAGGGCCCTGTCCCCACTGAGTGTTCTGTCCAGAGCGCCTTCCAGGCCCCAGGACCCATCCCCACTGAGTGTTCTGTCCAGAGCTCCTGCCAGGCCCCAGGACCCATCCCCAATGAGTATTCTGTCCAGAGCGCCTGCCAGGCCCCAGGGCCCTGTCCCCACTGAGTGTTCTGTCCAGAGCGCCTTCCAGGCCCCAGGACCCATCCCCACTGAGTGTTCTGTCCAGAGCGCCTGCCAGGCCCCAGGACCCATCCCCAATGAGTATTCTGTCCAGAGCGCCTGCCAGGCCCCAGGGCCCTGTCCCCACTGAGTGTTCTGTCCAGAGCGCCTTCCAGGCCCCAGGACCCATCCCCACTGAGTGTTCTGTCCAGAGCGCCTGCCAGGCCCCAGGACCCATCCCCAATGAGTATTCTGTCCAGAGCGCCTGCCAGGCCCCAGGGCCCTGTCCCCCTTCTGGGAGAAGCTTGGTCCTTTTCCTGCTCTGCTGTAAACAGCAAGCACTCAGAGAGCCTGGGCTAGAAATACAGGATAGGCTTCTCCCTCAGCAAGCTGGGGGAGTGGGGAGCCTGGCTCCTGCAGACAGGCTGGAAACTGCGATGCCCTGTGTGTGCTGCTGGCTTGGAAATGAGCATCCCTCGTCTCTTTCCAGAGCACCAGCCCTCTGCCCTTGTTTCCTGCTGCGGCGCCTTTGCAGTGTCTGCAGGTTATAATCTTGTCCCCTTACTGACTGCAGCCAAAAGGTAAAGCTTCTCCTGTCTTGCTCGCTTAGGTGGGTGCCTGGCACTCAGGGTGCTCAGCAAGTACTTTTGGTGAACGAGTGGGTCCAGACACGGGACAGTGTGGAGGCAGGAGGGCGGCGTCCAAGGGGACAAGGGCCCTCAGAGGGTTAGGATTCTCACAGTCCCTCGTCAACTCCTCTTAGCCTGCAGCCTCAGCACTGACTGGAGGGCCTGTCTTCTGTGAAGATTCACTCCATTTATCCTGAAGGCAGCCCATGCTTTGTCACATAGAGAAGCCTGGGACTCAGAGGACTTAATTCCTTCTCCAGAGTCACCGCAGCTGGTAACAGAAAGAGGTCCAAGCTGAGTCCAAAGCCTAAAAGTTTACAGATCTCTTAGCTCCAGGCAGTTCCCTGAAAACCACGAAGGACAACAGTTGTTGGGAGCTCTGGCTCTGGGGTGAGGACACAGGGGAAACACCTGTCTGTGCCTCAGTTTCCATGTCTGTGAAACGATGGGGATGGTGGTAGCGTCTGTGCACGGGGCCATGGGAATTAAACTGAAAACCACCTGATACGTAACCAGGGACCAGGAAGCATCAGCTAGCATTGTTGTTAGTACATTCACAAAGCTATTATTAATACAATCAGGATAAAAGCTGCTTTTCCCAGGTCTCCTGGGACTCTGTTCCAGATGAAAAATCGGTGCGGGCAAGGTACTCAGCCGCCAGTGCCCGTCACCCATGCCAGTCCGGGGTCCCCGCCTACCAGCCTCTGGGCGGAGGGGAGCAAGGCAGCAGCGGGGTCATACCCATCACTGCTTCCAGCAGCACCTCGTTTCTCTCAAGTTTGGGGATAAACTCAAGTTAATTTGTGCAGCCACTTTGAAGAAGTGAAAAGGACCAGGGGGTCCTTTCCCAGGACCCCCTGGGAAAGCCAAAGGCCTGGGAGGCCAAGGGGTGGAGACTCAGCAGGTCAGCCTGAAGCTGAGCACCTCGAAGGCCTGGAAGAGGCTCACCTGATGCTCACCTGGGCACCGCGGCTCCTGTGGATGAGGGGCCAGGCGGCTTTCAGACCCTGAGGGTTTGGAGGAGGGACAGTCCCCGAGTTGCAGCTCCTCAGGAGTGCGGGCAGGGACCTGTGGCCCCTCCAGTGCAGCCCCTCGCCTGGTCCCCACACCCCTCTGAGCCCCCCTTCCCCAGTCCCTGTGTCTCAGCTCTGGTGTCACACTCTCATCTCCTGTCTGTCTCCAGTTCCTGCAGAGAAGCTGGCCATGCCCTCGGTTCCCCTCCAGCCCCATGCACCTTCGGCCTCTTGGGCCAGAGGCAGATTCCCACGCGGTCCTTGAGCTGGGGATGACTTAGGAAGGGTGGTGAGCACTGCTGGGCCCAGTGTGTGTCTCCTGGATGGCCAGCACCAAGCGGTGAGGCCAGGTAGCCGGAGAGTGACTGTTGGGGGGGAGCAGAGACAGAGATCAAGAGAAAGAGGGACAGAGAGACAGACAGACACACAGAGGGAGACAGGGGGACAGAGAGAGGCAGGGAGACAGACACGGAAGGGCACAGAGGCAGAGATGCACAAGGCGGGGGGAGGGGGGAGGAGAGGGGTTGGTACCTGCTGGGCTCCCTCTGATCCCANGGGATGGGAGATGTGTATAAGAGACAGGGCAGGGAGACAGACACGGAAGGGCACAGAGGCAGAGATGCACAAGGCGGGGGGAGGGGGGAGGAGAGGGGTTGGTACCTGCTGGGCTCCCTCTGATCCCACACAACCTCCTGGAAGGGATGCCCCCCAGTTTATGATGAGGAAACTGGAGTGCAGGGAGATTCAGGGGCAGCTGGTTTTGCCCAGCTTGTCTGGCCCCAGCCCTCTGAGTCTCCTTATTCTCTGGGAGGAAATTCAAAAGTAGGAAATTGCAAGCGCAAGCTTACTAGGTTTGTGTTGGGCCTTAGTGCAGGGTGCAGAAGGGAAGTGCCTGCTGTCTGAGGGGCTGTGTGTCCCCAGGTCAGTCAGCAGTGGAGGCGCCCGTGAGGATGGGGAGTTGCCCACAGGGGCCCGGGCGGGGGAGGTGGTGGTGTCTGTGTGATTCAATCCCACAGCGCGGGTCTGGCGCAGGGGGCACCGCGGGAGATTCCGAGCGCATTTCACAGGGCCTGGCTGGGAACGTAGCTGCAGAGCTGAGCAGAGACACAGGCCCCCCCAAGGAGCAGCTGCGGAGGAGGGCACAGACGGTGGCCCAGGAAGGCTTCCTGGGGCTCCAGGATCCCCCTCCATCTGGGGCCCACGTCCTGGGGGTGCCCCACCCCACCAGAGGGCAGGGGGCAACGCTAGGGAGGCAATCAAGGAGCACAAGAAAGGTCTGAGACAGGTGGAGGGGAGGGAGGAGCCTGCAGGAGGGAGTTCCCAGCAGGAAGACGGGGG
>SJYW01032363.1:214797-252324 GCA_006410735.1 Raphicerus campestris | reverse complement strand
TGCCTCCTCTGCGCCCGTCACGGGGATTAGTGCCCTGTGTGCAGTTGGGCCTCAGTTAGCAGAGCCAGCCGCAGGACGGGCAGGGCCCAGAGCCTCGTTACTAGTCCTGCCCTTCCTGGGCGGGCTCCTGTGGCCTTTACGGGAGCAACGCACTTCCCTTCGGGATGGATTAAACACCTCTTGAAGCATTTCCAGGGCGGCGGTGGGGCAGAGACAGGTCCTTTTGTGGACGTTTTAAACTCAAGGTTGGGACGCACGTGGTTAGCCACCTGGCCACTAGCTAGCGTGTGCTCCTGTGAGATTCTGTGTCTTCTGCTGTTTGTAAACATTCACTGCATTTGGTTATTAAACCTCCTTTCTGGGACGTTTAAGTTTCAGCCTCCACTCTGGCCTACAGAATACCCCTGTGTGGGGAGAAGGGGCCTCAGAATGGCTGGTGATGACCAGCAGCGTTACAGTAATTGCCCTTCAGGGCGCACTGGCTACACCCAGACGCTGGCGATGCCTCAGGCCACCTGAGGCAGAGGCGAAGCTGGGATGGCCATGTGGGCCCCAGGGCTTAGGGTTACGGGGCACGTCCTCCCGGACAGCCCCTGGGGCCCTCTCCACTAGGCCTGGGCAGTGGTCACACTGTCACCTGGCCCCAGGTCTCATCTCCTGCAGCCCCTGAACCGGGCACACAGGAGTTGTTGAAGTCTGACCCTGTGACCCCATGGACTGCAGCCTGTCAGGTTTCTCTGTCCACGAGATTCTTCCAGCAAGAACACTGGAGTGGGCTGCCATTTCCTTCTCCAGGGATCAAACCCACGTCTCCTACAGTGGCAGGCATTATGAGTGAATGAACAAGTGACCATCCTCAGGGTTCCTAAAGCTAAGCTTCCGGTAAAATTCGTGCAGATGATATTGAATTGGAAATGACTATCGCCAAGAGAGATGTTCTGTGACTGAAGTAAAAGTTCTGGCAGACATAACTCATGCATCCTGGCCACCATGGTGAGCCCACCGGGACTGGGACCCTGCATGGGCCAGAGGCAGGGGAAGAACAGCTGTCAGAAGGCCTGAGAGCCGCCAGCTAGAAAAATAAACAGTAACATTTATTACAGGTAAAGAGGAGGCTTGTGTAGTCCCCGCAGAGAGGGAGACTCAAAGAGACAGAGAGACAGGAGGCAGGAGGGAGCTGAATAGCCACCAGGCAATCAGGGAGGGTCCATCAACACGTGCTTGTAATACGCCTCAGTGTCAGTGATATCAGTAAACTCCATCACATTTACTGAAGCTTGACTTTAAAGCATGCTATCAGCTACTATACACTGGGTGATAGACAAGATCCTACTGTATAGCACAGTGAACTATAGTCAATATCCTGTGGTACAGCATAATGGAGAATGTGAAAAAAACATGTATATAGACATGTGAAGAGTCACTTTGCTGTACACCAGCAACTAACAGCTCTGTAAACATCAACTACACTTAAAAAAGAAAAAAAAAAGCACGTGTTGCTTTCTTACTGGTTTTAGATGGCTATTAGTCTTTGCAAAAAAAAAAAAAAAGAACCCACAGAAGTTTACTAATATCCATCCCTAGTAAAAATGATGCAAATAAAATGCTTTGAACTCAGCAGCATGTGGGAGGAAGCAGTCTTGGTGTGGCCGGCACTGGGGCGGGAGGCGGACTATTTTCCAGCTGCCGCAGGGCCCGTGTGGAGGCGTGCGGGCCCGTGCGGAGGGGCGCGTGTGGAGGCCTGCGGGGCCCGTGTGGAAGGGCGCATGTGGAGCCGTGCGGGCCCTCCACAACCAGACAGAACGCCTGCCCGAGGGCAAGCTCTCCAAGCAGAAGTGAGGCCCGTGCAGGGCAGCAAAACCAGATGGATCTAAGGGCTGGGCTGTCGCGGCTGATCTGCTTTTTTATCAACAAACTTAGCTGCATAAAAGTCTGAAGTCAGAGTGGTTCTGAATCAGCTGCCCTGGATCTCTCACGTAACCTGACCCATTTCACAGCCCATCAAAGGTCCCTGAGCTTGGGCTGCATTTGCTCCAACTCGACGTGACCACGAGACAGAGGAAACTGTGGCACGGGACGGTCACCTTCTGAGACCAGACCAGAGTTCACGTCCCCCTTCCTTCCTTGGCGCCTGTGGTTGAGGGCGCTGCTGGTGAGGCTTCAGGACGCCTTCTGTCTCCTCCGCAGTGAGCTGCTGGCTCCTCCCTTGCCCTCAGTTCTGATGCTTTCCGTCCACAGAAGTCAGGCCACGGGGGCTCTGACCCCAGGCCATGGGATGGACTCACGCAGGGTGGGCATGTCGGGGCTGCAGGCAAAGAGCCAACCCCACACAGCGGCCCCACAGCAGCACGCAGCCTCTGCAGACACGGCCTCTGGCAGAGCCACCAACTTCTACAGGCCCTGCCGAGTCTGCCCGGTGGCTGACGAGCCTCGAATGCAGAGGGGACACACGGCCCCGGGCCAGGCTCAGAGGCAAGTTCCCTGGAAACTCCTGGTGGCCCAGCACCTGCAGGGCAAGTGGAGATAAAACCTGACCCCAGCAGCCCCACCTCAAGGGGCTCTAACACCTTTGCTTCTCAGACAGCGTTTCTAAGACTCAGCTCTCCTGAGAAACTCTAGACAGCTGGGGAGACCAGGTCTCAAGTGTCAGGGCTCCAAGGCCAGGTGTCAGCAGCCACCCTTCCCAAAGGCACCCCGGAAGCAGAACACATCACATGTCCCTCTGTTCCGCTTACTCTGAACACATGCTGAGCCCCAAGGCGGACACTCCCTTCCCTCAGACTACCTGGCTGGGAAGCAGCTTTGCAGACAGGAGGAGAGTCAAGTCTTACCTGAACCCAGGGGACAGAGTCTCCCACACAGGTGTCATGTCAGCGTGCCTGCCCACAGAATGGCTGCACCATGCACGTGTCCCCCTCCCCCACGCAGTGGTCCTGCGCCCTGGGGCTCCGACCCCTCCATGCAGCCTCCTCCAGGCTGCCCTGCCTGAGTTTGTGGACTTTTTGTTACAATTTATACCCTGCAACTCTTTCCACACTCCATCTAGAGGTGCTCAAGTCGCCATTTCAGGAAAGCAATACAAAAACCGTTTTGTTGCCAATGACGAAATCTGAGATTTCAAGCAAAACTCAGAGTTCGGAGTCCTGTGAGAGCCACAGCTGCCAGAGGTCGTCTACACAGAAGAGACCTCCAATGGGGCTGCGGACAACGCGGCTGGCGTCTCTCGTGAGGGAGCGCACTGGTGTTCAGAGCTGCAGGACTCCGCAAGCCGTGCTTTTTACGTGACCCAGCAGGTCACGCACCTGTGCACCCAGAGGGCAGGGCAGGCCTGCGGCTCACACGCACTCACTGAGGCCACTGAAGGGGTCTGGGCTCCACGGCAGCCGCCTTCAGAGAATCCCCACCTGCAGAGTTCAGGGTCGGAGTGTCCACACGTCTCTGAAGAGGCCACGAGGGCCACCTGCCCTTGAGCCACAGGCCTGTGGCTGGCCCTCCCCTCAGAGCGGTGTGCTCCTGCGGACGGGTGGCCGTCTCTCCTAAACCCGGACACTAGTGCGTCTGCAAAAGAGCAACTGCTGTTCTTCTAACTTTGGGGGCAACGCAGGGGCTCCACTGGGAATAAAAAATGTTCTCCTGTAGTTGGTGTATTGTTATTTTTAAATGAATTAATACACATTTAAACTTTTTATCATTTTAAATTTCTAATACAGTAACAGAGTCCTCCACAGTTTCCAGATGTAAAGGGGCCTAAGACCAGCAAGAAGAACTGTCCCTAAGAGGATGAGAGGCATGTTTTCCATGATCTCCATGCACTTGCTGGGGTCCAGCAAACCTGGGAGCCCACCGTGATGACAGCTGCTACTCCGTGTATAAGAAAGCTGTCAGTATCCGAACATAAGGACACTCCTGACACCTGTCCACACAAGCTCAGAAATACTGACAGCCAGCTCTTTATAATGTGCTGTGAGCACGTTCATGAGAGTCAAAGACTGAACCTCACTACACACCAGCCTGGATAAAAACAACTTTAAATCAGCTTTAAGACCTGGAAAGGTCCAATTTTCAGAAGGAAGCATGCTGAAACCTAGAATATCAGAAAAGAGCAAAGAAGAGAAGGATTTCTGAGGGGTGAAAAAGGGTGTGACTCTTTGGGGAAGACTTTTCAGGATGATATAAAATTCTGTAACCTTAAGTTGGCGATTGTCCTTTAGGACGTAAAAAATGCTGCTGAGTCACAGCCCCTTCAGCACTGCAGCGCTGTCTTCTCAGAGGCAGCTTGTTTCGGGGCTAACGCCAAAGCTTCTGAAGAATTCCCTTCTTTAGAGGCGAACGTGCACTCCCCTCCCCTGAGCACACGGGACCTGTCCCCATGCTGCACCGGGGACAGGAAGCTTGGGGTCACACCAGACGCAGTCCAGTGGCTCAGACTGTCTCAATATCTCTTCACAACTGAAAGGCTTTTATCTTCATTTGGATCTGAAGTTAAGAGCTGTGGCTTGATTCAATAGACAGATTGGTGGCCTAATCAAATTATCTGCTTTTCCTGTATTTTAACAACTACACGGATCAGAAGAGGAAGGTATGTTCATGCCATTTTACACAAACATGAGTCAGCTCCCAACACGAGGGCTGACAGGATGAATCAAACCAAGAAACGGGTCTTGGACAGTGTCTCGCTCTCAGTGCTCGATGTGCCTCAAAGGGCTCAGGGTTAGAAGACAACAGCCAGTGAGAAAGCCTACGGCAAACCTCACTGGACCGAGTTTTACTAAATTCAGTGGATCTAATGAAGACCAGGGCCTGCGTGTGAGGCTGAGCCCTGGGGCCCGTCCCTTCCCCTCACGCCCCCTTGCCTCCAGCTCCCATCTCCAGGCAGAGGTGGGCTCTGAGCTGCTGCCCGCGGAGGCTGGTGGTCAGCACTGGCATGTGGGCTCCTCATGGCCACCCTGTGTCTGGTGGGCCTGTGACCTAGATCTCCAGGAGAGCAGCTCTCCAGGAACCATGAACATGGAGACCCATCTGGTTGGCAGAGGTGGCTGCTTCTCCTTTTTAGAATAGGTGACTTGCCCAACAGAGAAGGCTCAAGGTAATTTTTTCATCTAACCTCTAATAAAGCTGGTTTTCGCTATCTGCTTTCTCACTGAGAACTATACACGTCCTGCAGACCAGGACTGTTTCCACAGGAGGCAAGCTTAGCTGAAAGCTGCTTGGCCTGGCCTGGGCCCTGGGGACAAGGCACGAATCACCGTCTGGAGCGTCACCAGNGCGATTGTCCTTTAGGACGTAAAAAATGCTGCTGAGTCACAGCCCCTTCAGCACTGCAGCGCTGTCTTCTCAGAGGCAGCTTGTTTCGGGGCTAACGCCAAAGCTTCTGAAGAATTCCCTTCTTTAGAGGCGAACGTGCACTCCCCTCCCCTGAGCACACGGGACCTGTCCCCATGCTGCACCGGGGACAGGAAGCTTGGGGTCACACCAGACGCAGTCCAGTGGCTCAGACTGTCTCAATATCTCTTCACAACTGAAAGGCTTTTATCTTCATTTGGATCTGAAGTTAAGAGCTGTGGCTTGATTCAATAGACAGATTGGTGGCCTAATCAAATTATCTGCTTTTCCTGTATTTTAACAACTACACGGATCAGAAGAGGAAGGTATGTTCATGCCATTTTACACAAACATGAGTCAGCTCCCAACACGAGGGCTGACAGGATGAATCAAACCAAGAAACGGGTCTTGGACAGTGTCTCGCTCTCAGTGCTCGATGTGCCTCAAAGGGCTCAGGGTTAGAAGACAACAGCCAGTGAGAAAGCCTACGGCAAACCTCACTGGACCGAGTTTTACTAAATTCAGTGGATCTAGTGAAGACCAGGGCCTGCGTGTGAGGCTGAGCCCTGGGGCCCGTCCCTTCCCCTCACGCCCCCTTGCCTCCAGCTCCCATCTCCAGGCAGAGGTGGGCTCTGAGCTGCTGCCCGCGGAGGCTGGTGGTCAGCACTGGCATGTGGGCTCCTCATGGCCACCCTGTGTCTGGTGGGCCTGTGACCTAGATCTCCAGGAGAGCAGCTCTCCAGGAACCATGAACATGGAGACCCATCTGGTTGGCAGAGGTGGCTGCTTCTCCTTTTTAGAATAGGTGACTTGCCCAACAGAGAAGGCTCAAGGTAATTTTTTCATCTAACCTCTAATAAAGCTGGTTTTCGCTATCTGCTTTCTCACTGAGAACTATACACGTCCTGCAGACCAGGACTGTTTCCACAGGAGGCAAGCTTAGCTGAAAGCTGCTTGGCCTGGCCTGGGCCCTGGGGACAAGGCACGAATCACCGTCTGGAGCGTCACCAGAAACTGTGAGTCACTTTTCTGAGGCAGGGCCTCCTCGTGCAGGTGGCTCATGTAGGGGAACATTGCCAACTGGAGGCTGTGGCACCTTCGTGTGACGGGACCAACTCTGCAGAGCCAGCCTCCAGCCCTTAATGCTTGCCAGAGGGCTCCTGGAACATTTGGGAGACGAAGCCATGGAAGAAAAAACATGAGTCAGCTTTTGCCAGAATAACAAGGAGGCAGCCAGCTTGGCTGTGGGTCACGTTGGCATCAAACAGGAAGAGGTCACTGCCGGGCCCCCGAACACACCTGGCGGGCAGGCCGGGTCCCCTCTGCCCACACGGAGCTGCAGCTTTCCAGGGATGCAGTTCCTCGTCTGACATCACAGTCTGCATGGCCTTGAGCCTGCTTATCCCCAAGCCAGCGGGATGGGTCGAGTGAGGAATCCACCTGGCACCAACCCACGCTGACACGGAGGACCCGGTGAGAATGCCTGGCCACCTGCATGTTGCCTGCTGAAGCTTCAGCACCACAGACAAAACACAGACTCACCTCACATGTGCTTTGTTTTCCTTTTGCAATTTTTTTTCTTTCTTTTCTTTTTTCTGTGAACCAGGAAATATTGGTTCCTACTTATTTTTCTTCCTAAGTAGTGACAGAGGCCTGGAAGAGCTTTAAACAAGAAGTTCAAAGAATGGGAAAAAAATGAACATAACCAAGTTTTGGTTCTGAAACCTGAAATCAGATTTATTAAGTAATGAGTACTTTGGGTTTCTCTGGTGGCTCAGCAGTGAAAGAATCCACCTGCAATGCAGGAGGTGAAGAGACGTGGTTGGATTCTGGGGTCGGGAAGATCCCCTGGAAGAGGAAATGGCAACCCACTCCAGTATTCTTGCCCGGAGAATCCCATGGACAGGGAGGCCTAGCGGGTTACACGGGGTCACAAAGAATCAAGACACGACTGAGGGACACCAGCACGACGAGCACTTTAGAAATGCACGCTTGCCGAGAGAGACAGCGTCCCCGCCCCAGGTTCCACACGTGCCTGCTGTGGAGGCTTCTGCTGCACGGCTCCAGCAGGAGCCCTTCAGAAACCCAGGCCCCAAGGGCTCCGTTCAAGGAAGCAGCGGCGAGGCTGCAGCCCCGGTGCTGAGGGGACGAACTGAGGATGGCCCCACACCCCAGCCACAAGGTGGCGGCCTCTGGGCGGGGCAGCCCAGCCCCCGTCCGGGTACTGTGGCCAAGCCTTGCTCCCTGCAAGGCCCTGAAGCCCCAGTGCAGCCCCTGGCTGGGGCCGACCCCGCCGACCCATCGAAGCCCGCCTCTGAGCGCGGCCACAGGGAGCTGCTGAGGGTGTGACACCGCCTGCGCGGTAGCTTAGTTTCCTTCCACACACAGGACGCCTCAGACGGGAAGCTCTAGGAAGAGCTGCTGAGCTTACGGAGTCTAATGTGTGTCCGCAAGCATTCAAATAGTGTCAGAACAGTAAACTGGCACAGGAAAGCGCCTTTTTCCGCTTAAGAGGCAGGTGCTGCCTGGCCTGTCTGGACCACAAGCCAAGGGAGCCTGCCCGGCACCTGCGTTTTCTGGGGCTGCGGCCCTTCCTGCCAGGACCTGATGGCTCCCTAAGCGGGAGGGCCTGGTGTGCAGGGGGCGGGTGGGCCAGGAGGGTGAGGAAGCTGCAGCTCCTCCTCGGGGAGCATCACCCCCCCGGGTGTGAGCTGCGTGTCTGCTGCACGTGTCTGCGTGTGCTGTGCACGTCTGCACATGCGCTGCACGTGTGCTTGTGTCTGTGCACGTGCTGTGCGTGCTGCATGCATGCATGTGCTAGGCACGTCTCCATGTGTGCTGGTCTGTACAGATGCTGTGCACATCTGCACGTCTGCTGCACGTCTGCGTGTGCTGCACATCTGTGCGTGTGGTATGCAGGCGTCTGCGTGTCCAGGTGGACAGACGCACGCCTGCACCCTCCTACTCCACATCTTCCCTGACATCACTCTCCTCCCATGAACTCTGGAATTTAGTACTTTCATCATTTCTAAAAGTCATTTTGATTTTTATTTCCTCAATAAAAATGTACTTGCCCTTCAAAGAGGGCGTGTGTGTACAGAATGTACAGCAAGCAGAGCTGTCACCTGTGCCTGGGATCAGGGAGCGTGGGGAGCTAACCAGAGAAGTCTGGGAGACCATGTGGCTGGTAGGGCCTGGGGCCAAATTCCTTGAGGCCAGTGAGCTCTGAGTGCACGGCAGGGCTGGCGAAGGCCACAGAAAGGGAGCACGAGGGACCAGCATCAGGCTGCTGGAGGGACTATCGAGTCAAGGCTGTTCAAATCATCCCAAGAGGTGTGCTGGGAAGACTGAGCCAGGAGGCCCCATCTCAAGAATCTAAAGGACAGCAGGAAGCGTGGTGGTGGGTAGATGGCACGAGAGCTGAAGGACATGGTTTTTATGGGGGGCGGGGGGGGGGACACTCTTCAGGAGACAGTTTCCACAAATGGTCACAGCAATACTCCTGTCTCCTATGCTCTTCCAGAACCCCACTCCTTCCCCACTGAGAGGAAAGTCTACTTCATCTCCACCTGAAGCTGGACGCCTTTCTGGCTACCTTATGATAGAATATGGCAGAAAAGCATGACTTACTGGGTTATAAAAGGTGACGTGGCTTCTGCCTGGTTCTTTAGCTCGAGGGGCACTTACCTTGGTATCCAGCTGCCATGCTGCAAAGAGGCCCAAACAAGCCCCTGCGTGTGCACATGTCTGCGTACTGAACCATCACTTCACACAGTTATCATTTGTGTGTGTGTGTGGGTGGGGGGAGTGAGAACATTCTATTAGCAAATTTCAAGTATATATTATTATCAACACAGTTGCCATGCTACACATCACATCCCAGGAACTTATTCATCTCATAACTGAAAGTTTGTTCATTTTGACACATATCTCCCCATTTCCCCCACCTTCCAGCCCCTGGCAATCACCGCTCTGTTCTCTTTACAAGTTCAACTTTTTTAGATTCTACATGTAAGTGGTATCATGTAGCATTTGTCCTTTTGTGTTTGACTTATTTCACTTAGCATAATGACCTACAAGTTCATCAACACTGCCGCAAATAAAATTTTATTGAAAAAAAAAAACTGGATAATATTCCTTCCATGCATATACGCCATAATTTCTCTATTCATTCATCAAATGGATGAACAGGTTGTTTCCATAGCCAGTTCTTGTCAACAGTGTGGAAATGAGCCCTGGAACGCAGGTGTCTCTTTGCAATACTGATTTAGTTTCCTTTGGATATGAATAGCAGAATTGGGACTGCCGGATCATATGGTCGCTCTATCTTTAATTTTTTGAGGAAACCTCTATTCTGTTTTCCACAGTAGCTGTGCCATTTCACATTCGCAGCAGCACACAAGGGCTCCTTTCTCTCGACACCTTCACTGACCTTTGCCGTCTGTCTTCTTTTTGGTGAGAGCCATTCCAACAGTTTTAAGGTGCTGTCTCCCTGTGGACTTGCTCTGCAGTTTCCTGCTATCAGTAATACTGAGCGTCTTTTCATATCCCTGCCGTCCATTTGCATGTCTTCTTTTGACAATAGTCTATTCAATTCCTGTGTCCATTTTTTCAGCTATTTGCTTTCTTGCTAATGAGTTATGAGTCCCTTGTATATTCTGGACATCACCTCTTTATTGGGTGTGGTCTGCAAATGCTCTGAACCGTCCTTGAGGCGGGCTTCCCGTCTTCTCACTGTCCCTCTGCTCTAGTCTGATGCCTTCCCGTCTCTCTCACTGTCCCTCTGCCCCAGCCTGATGCTCCTCCACCTGCTCATTTTCACTTCTGCTGCCTGTGCTTTTGGTGTCATATCCAAAAGGAAAAAATTACTGCCAAGATGAATGTCAAGGTCATTACCTGCATTTTCTTCTAAGAATTTCAAAAATTTAGGTTATTTAAGTTTTTAATCCATTTTGAATTGACTTTTGTGTATGCTGTAAGGGTTCAACTTCATTGTTATGTGACTATCCAGTTCTCCCAACATCACTTATTGAAGAGACTTCCTGGAGACCTCGTGGAAGATTAGTTGATCATGTATGAGGGTTTATTTGGGGGCTTTTTACTCTGTTCTACTGATCTATCTGTCAGCTTTTGGTTACTTTACTGTGTAATATAGTTTGGAATCAGGAAACGTGATCCTCCAGGCTTTATTCTCATTTCTCAATATTGCTTTGGCTATTTGGGGTATTTTGTGGTTCCATGCAAATTTTAGGCTTGTTTGTTCTACTTCTGTAAAATGCCAGTGGAATTTTGGTAGGGACTGTATGGAGTCTGTAAATCGCCCAGGGAAGAACGAGCATTCTGACACTATTAGTTCTTTCTAACGCATGAACACGGGCCCTCTTCCACCTGTCTGTGTCCTCTCCAATTGCTTTCATCACTGTTTGCAAGTCTCACTGAACACATCTGCTCCCTCTTGGTCCGACGTACTCCTGGGCGCCTCGTTCTTCGGAGCTGTTGTGAGTGGACTCTTTTCTTCTTCTTTTGATGCCCCACTGCTGCTGTTCCGTTGGTGACTTGTGTCCGACTCTTCCGACCCCGTGGACTGCAGCACGTCAGGCTCCGCGTCCTCCTCCACTGTCTCCCGGAGTTTGCGCAGATTTGCTTGTTGAGTCACTGACGCTATCAACCATTTTATTCTCTGCTGCCCCTTCTCCTTTTGTCTTCAATCTTTCCAATCACTAGGGTCTTTTCCAGTAAGTCAGTTCTTCACATCAGGTGGCCAAAGTATTGAAGCTTCAGCTCCAGCATCAGTCCTTCCAATGAATGTTCAAGGCTGATTTCCTTTGGGATGGGCTGGTCTGATCTCCATGCAGTCCGAAATACTCTTTCAAGTCTTCTCCAGCACCACAATTTGAAAGCATCAATTACTTGGCACTCAGCGTTCTTTACGGTCCAACTCTGTTGTCAGTGTACAGAAATCCAACTGTTTTTTGTATGCTGATTTTATATCCTACAATAATTTACCAGTTCTGACACTTCTTTGGTAGAGTCTTTAAGGTTTTTTATATATGAGATCATGACATCTGCAAACAGGTTTTACTTCTTCCTTTCCAATGCAGATGTCTTTTCTTTCTTTTTCTTGCCTAGCTCCTCTGGCTAGAAAGTCCTGTGTTGCAGAGGAACAGTGACAGTGGGCGCCCTGCCACACTCCTGGTCTTAGAGGAAGAGCCTTCAACCATTCACCATTATGTATGATGTTAGCTGTGGGTTTGTCATATACGGCCTTTATTATGTTGGGGTACATTCTTTTTATACTTACTTTGTTGAAAGCTTTTATCATAAAAGGATGTTAAAATGGACATATATAAATAAATATAAAAGTATAAATGTAAATATATAAGGGAAATATTAAAACTAAAATAAGTTAAAACTAAAAAAGAGAGAGACAGAGAGCAATGTAATAATATCACAACATTAGTACTGATGATAATTGCTTTTAACAATGGGTAATAGAATCATCCTAAAAGAAAATCAATAAACACTGACCTTGAACTGTTTTATATCAAGTTGGCTTAACAGATACATGCAGCACATTTCCATCCAAGAGCAGAATATACAGTCTTCTTAAGTAAAAATAACATAATATTCTCTAGGACTGATATGTTAGTCCTCAAAACAAATCTTAAATCTAAGGCTAATGCTACATTAAGTGTGTTTTCTGATGACAATGGTTGTTGCTCAGTCACTAAATCACGCCCGACTCTTTGTGCTTCCATGGACTGCAGCACACCAGGCTTCCCTACCCCTCACTAGCTCCTGGAATTTGCCCAAGGATAACAATGCTATGAAACCAGAAATCACTACGAGGAGGAAAACTGGAAAATTCATAAATCTGTGGAAATTAACACATTCTTGACCAAGCAGTAAGTCAAGGAAGAGATCAAAAGGAAAATCACAGTGTATCTTCAGGTGAGCAAAAACAGAAATGCAACATACAGAAACTCAATGCAATAAAAGCAGTTCTAAGAGTGAAGTTTGCAGCAATAAATCCGTATATTAAAAAAGAAAGATCTCAAACCATGTGATGTTACATTTGAAAGAACTAGGCAAAGAACATACGACGTCCAAAGACAGCCGAGGGTGTGCGCGTGTATTGCTTCCATCTTGTCGGACTCTGTGCAGCCCCATGGACTGTCGCCTGCCAGGCTCCTCTGTCCACGGGATTCTCTAGGATAATACCAGGGTGGGTTGCCATGTCCTCCTCCAGGGGATCCTCCAGACCCAGGGATCAAACGCACGTCTCTCATGTCTCCTGCATCGGCAGGCCGGTTCTCTAACACTAGCACCACCTGGGAATCCCCAGCTCACCAAGACTGAAGTACCATGAGGCAGACAATCGGAACAGACCGATGAGTCCGTAACTAAACACATTCCAACCGAAGCTCAGGACCAGATGGCTTCACCGGTGAACTCTGCTTCACATTTCTAAAAAAGAATTGATGTTCACCCTTCTTAGACTTTTTCAAAAAACTGAAGAGAAAGGAATACTTCCAATCTCATTTTACAAGGATAGCATCACGCTAATACTGAAAACAGCCAAGGATACCACAAGAAAAGAAAGTCACAGGCCAATATCCCTAATGACTACTGATGCAAACATCCTCAGCAAAGCATGTGTGTGTGCTCAGTCGCACAATCGTGTCCAACTCTTTGCAACGCTATGGAATGGACAGTGCAGTGGTGGTGCAAGAAGGTGTGCAAAGGAGACAAGAGCCCTGAAGATGAGGAGCGCAAGGGCCAGTCACTGGGAGTTGGCCATGACCAGCTGAAAGCCACCACTGAAGGTGACCTTCTTACAACTACATAAGCAGTTGCTGAAGAACTCAACCTCGCCCATTCCACAGACATTTGGCATTAAGCAAATAGGGATGGCAAAAAACACAGTAAATGGGTGCCTCTTGAGCGGACCCAAAATAAAAAATCGTCATTTTGAGTGTCATCTTCTCTTATTCTGTACAACAATGAACCGTTTCTTGGTTGGATTGTGACATGTGATGAAAAGTAGATTTTATACCACAACCGGTGATGTGCTTCCCAAAGCCAAACTTGCACCAAAAAAAGGTCATGGTAACTGTGGTCAGCATTTGCCATGGTGGTCTGCTGCTGGTCTGATCCACTACAGTTTTCTGAATCCCGCTAAAACCATTATATCTGAGAAGCACGCTTAGCAAATTGATGAGATGCACCAAAATCTGCAACGCCTGCAGCCCACACTGGCCAACACAAGGGCCCAGTTCTTCTCCATGACAACACCCAGCTGCACACCGCACAGCCACCACTTCCAAGCTGGAAGGACCGAGTTAGGAAGCTTTGCTCACCCGCCACGGTGACAGCAGGCGGGTGCCAGCCAACGACCACTTCCTCACGCATCTCAACCCTTTTTCCCAGGGGAAATAGTTCCACAGCCAGGAGAAGGCAGAAAATGCTTTCCAAGAGTTCGTCAAATCCCAAAGCATGGATTTTTATGCTACAGAAGTAAGCTTGTTTCTCACTGGTAGAAATGTATTGATTGTAATGGCTCCTATTTTGATTAATAAAGATGTGTTTGAGCCTAGTTATAATGATTTAAAATTCACGGTCCAAAACCGCAGTTACTTTTTCCATCAACTTAATATTAGCAACTGAATTCAACAGTACATTAAAAAGACTCTGCACCTTGAGCCCCTGGAACTTATCCCAGGGATGCAAGGATGGCTCAGCATTCCCAAATCAATGTGATACACCACAGTAACAAAATGAAAAAGAAAAATTATATGATTATCTCATAGATGCAGAAAAGGCATCTGACAAAATTTAACACCCTTTTTCTTCACAAAGATCCCAATATGTTGGATGGTAAAATGTCTTCCAAATAATTTTTAAAAAGTGAAATTACATTTCATTATGAATAATAATACTTTTATTTTCATTTTAAAACTGATATATGGAACCTTCATCAGAAGATGTAACTGCGGAGATAATATAACACCACCAAAATCACAAAAAAAATTGCTGCACTGGTTCTCCAAACGTGGTGAAGATTCCATCAACTCAGCGGCTTTACTTAAGCATTACATGAACATAAAGTATTTTACTGACAAGTTAGAATTTATTTATGAAGGGGGAAATGATATTCACGGAAGTCTACTCTTCTAGTCTAAGGAATGAGAGATTTATTTCAAAGTTATACAAATAAGCAACAAAGAAATGAAATTTCTAGATGCAGTAGTGGTATCAAATTAGCAAAAACAAAATGACTAGAATGTTAAAACTTTAGACAGGAAACCTACATATAAAAAAATTCTATTTCTAAAATTGGGAAATAAGGCTGTAGGTCCTACATGACTACATAAAAAGTGACTAGACACTCAACATCGGCCATTCCACAGTCATTTGGCATTAAGCAAATAGGGATGGCAGATGTCCTGAAGAAGGACCTGCAGGAAGTGAATGGGAGATGATATTTCTTTTTGGTACATATTACCAAATGAGATTCTAAAACAAAGTAAGGAGCCTGCACACGGAACTGTCAGTCAGACTAGGGCATCAAGTGCCAGGGTACAACGTGCACTATGATTTATTTAGGATTTACTTTGTTCTACTGACAGCAGCTGAAGGACACGTCTTGTGAGCGCCGGCAAGCACGACGCAGAGGCTCTCCCGGGTGTGGGCGCAGCCTGGAAGGTGGGTTGGCAGTCACAGCAGCTCCAGGCCAAAGGGAGACAGCTGCTAACCTAATCCCTAATCTAGATTATTTTCAATTATCTAAATACCCAGGGGCTGAGGTCAGGACAATTTGAGGCTTACAATTTCAATTCTTAGATTATGTGAAAATTTTTTCATGAGTAGAATGTCTCTGAACTTGGATTCATTTAGAATATTTTTTAACAACAAGAGCCCTTCAGGGCTCACAGATAAAGAGCAACAGATGTCCCGCTTGTTAGTGGTATCATAAATTCGGCTTCCTGACACTCAGCTACTGCTTCTCTCTACACGGTTTGCAGGCTTCCTGTCTGATGCCTGATGTGTGCTGAATCCAGGTGTCTTCACAGGCACAGGCTCTGGGCTGCAGCAAATTCTGAATGAAAGGGTGAAACCACTGAAACAGATCCATGCGTCACCGGCAACGTCAAGGCCACGCGGCCACCTCTCCCACCAAAAAGGTGAGAGGGAGCCGGCACATCCTTCTCTGTGAAGGTACAGTTGGGAATTTTACTTCTGGTTACAATTTATGATTAGCAAATAATTTCTGGAAAATGATACAGTTTATTAGACATCATGTCTTAAAAGATAAGATCATCTGGGAAATATCCTCACAACTTTAACCCTCTAGTATTAAAGTTAAAAAAAGTGGGCTATCATAAGATTTCAATTCATTAAAAGAATCAACAGATGCAGACCGGCATGAAGATGGTAACCATGGCTGTTTGGGGACATGGAGTCAGGACGACGTCTACAAGTAAGCCCACAAAGGCGTTTTAAAGTCGAATGAGGAAGAAGACTGAAATAGATGCTTTTCCTCTTGAAGTGACTCTGTGTCTGGAACCGCCGGTGAGCCCCTCCTCAGATGACTTCCCTCTGAAGGAGGGTCCAGAGGATCCAGAGGCTTCACTCTGGTTTGACAGCCAGACTCTGCAGCTTCTTCTGCGCACACTTTTTCTACAGAAAGCAAACTTACCTTGAAACCAAGTTGGGAGGTTTTAACATCTGAATTCTTTTGAAAGTTTGGTACTTGATATGAAAGATTTATGGTATAAAGACAGATGTTTTACTTCAATCTTTGATAGAACTGATTTATTCTGAGGATGCTGAGTGGTGGACTTACCCAGCAGATGACTAATATCTTCTCCACTCGTCAGGCTCATACTGTCTACTTCCTGTACCAAACAGATAACAAAACAAAAAAAAAAAATTAAATTTCTCTAAAAATCAAACAGATTTTTAAGCGTGTACAAAACATTTCTAAGTATGTACAAAAACAACATCTGAGTTGTATTTGGGCCAGAACTTTATTCTCTTTTTAGCTGTGGCCACCTGTCATTAAAATTTTGTTCCATAATTATTCATTAAAGCAGGAAGCAATTAATTAAGAGGCAGTCCTGTTGGTGGAAGGAAGCACTGTCAGAAGTGCTCCCCTCAACTCCAGGGCCACCGTCTGCACGGCATCTACACGGCCACTGCTGCCAGGGGTGTTTGCAGATGGCCCTTCCCATGCAGATGGCACCTGGGATGCTCTGCCAAGAGCAGGAAAGCACCAGGCTGGCTCCCTCGGCAGCAGAGCCCAGGCTGCCCCATCCCTGCCCTCGGGGCTGCGGCCCGCCCTCTGGCATGCTAGGGTCAGAAAAGAACCATTCTACAAGTAAAACAGGTGACGGCTTTTCACATTTAAAATGTAACACTTTTCCAGCAAAAGTAATGGGCAGCCTTGTGACCTGCACCCCCAGGAGGGTGACAAGAGAGGGTCACAGCAGTGGCCCGAATGAGGTTTCCAGGCAGCAACCTTGTTATCACAGATGATCAGAGGCAGCTTTACAACAGCCCAGGCCTCCTAGGAATCACCACTGAGAAGTGAAAATCTGAAGAAATCACAGGCAAATTTGTAGCTACCAACTGTGGAATTTAACACATCATTTCTCACCAACAGCATGAAGAGGTTAAACGTTCTCACTTTAGCTGCTGGCTAGCATTTTAAAAGTTCCGAAAGCTTTGATGTTCACCCCTTGGTGAACAGAAGTTCACACCTCTGCAGGTCCCAGGTCCCCACCCTTGTCTCATTGGCTCCCAGCCCAGAAAGGCTCCCAGCCCAGCCCTCAGTTCTCACCTCTCTGCCCGGCCCAAATGGAGCAGCTCAGCTCTCATCAGGTCAGGGGGCCTAGGGGCAGCCGTGGGAAACCTGCTTGTTAACTCTGTCCTGAAAATAGTGACAACTTTCTGCTTGGACTGCTTGAGTGTCTCAAAAAATACTATAAAAAGGGCTCAAAAGTAGATAAAACACAGCAAAAAATGTGCTGGCTAAGTGAAGATAATTTATTCAGCCACATTAAGGAGGTGAAAAAATGGATTACCTGCCTGAAAAAACATGTTCTCGTTCTAATAAAAGACTTAATGTACACATGCATGTGTGTATAAAACACATTGTGTGTGGAAACATACGTGCACTGCAAACATTTTCTGAGCACCTTCCATATCGGGCAACGTGCAAGGACACAGTCTGCTTGCTTGTGTGTGTCCTGTCAGACCTTCCAGTTTCTCCCCCACCCCCAGCTCCTAAATTGCCAAGTCTGATACCAAAGCGGCACTCACCACCTCACTCTGTCTCCAACCTGAGGCCCCCCGAGAAGTGTTTCAGTCCAAACCCTCTGGCACTAGCAGCCCTGGACTTTGGTGGGGCTCCTGTAGCCCCCCCAGAGCAGGGGTTTCCTCAGAGGCCACCAGGCAACCGTCTGCCCTGAGCCTGCAGGGAAAGCACCCCAGGGTGGCGGGCCAGAGCAGGAACCACCGGCACCTGACCTCCGGCTTTGCTCGCAAAGCTGATGGTCCCTCAGGTCCACAAGTTGACCTGGGCTCTGAGACCTACAGGAGGTTCGGCAGTGGGACCCACGGGGCCCAGAGCTCAGTTCACCAGCGGAGCGGAAGGACCAGGGAGACAGCACATTCCCTCCAGGGCCTCTGCTCTGCCCATGTACTCGATGCCCACGGGCAGGCTGGATGACTCACCAGACACACAGGCCTTGCTGGCATGCATCCTCGAACCCTCTTGTCAGCCCAAAGTGGTGGCGGCCCTGGCCTTGNTGGACTTACCCAGCAGATGACTAATATCTTCTCCACTCGTCAGGCTCATACTGTCTACTTCCTGTACCAAACAGATAACAAAAAAAAAAAAAAAAATTAAATTTCTCTAAAAATCAAACAGATTTTTAAGCGTGTACAAAACATTTCTAAGTATGTACAAAAACAACATCTGAGTTGTATTTGGGCCAGAACTTTATTCTCTTTTTAGCTGTGGCCACCTGTCATTAAAATTTTGTTCCATAATTATTCATTAAAGCAGGAAGCAATTAATTAAGAGGCAGTCCTGTTGGTGGAAGGAAGCACTGTCAGAAGTGCTCCCCTCAACTCCAGGGCCACCGTCTGCACGGCATCTACACGGCCACTGCTGCCAGGGGTGTTTGCAGATGGCCCTTCCCATGCAGATGGCACCTGGGATGCTCTGCCAAGAGCAGGAAAGCACCAGGCTGGCTCCCTCGGCAGCAGAGCCCAGGCTGCCCCATCCCTGCCCTCGGGGCTGCGGCCCGCCCTCTGGCATGCTAGGGTCAGAAAAGAACCATTCTACAAGTAAAACAGGTGACGGCTTTTCACATTTAAAATGTAACACTTTTCCAGCAAAAGTAATGGGCAGCCTTGTGACCTGCACCCCCAGGAGGGTGACAAGAGAGGGTCACAGCAGTGGCCCGAATGAGGTTTCCAGGCAGCAACCTTGTTATCACAGATGATCAGAGGCAGCTTTACAACAGCCCAGGCCTCCTAGGAATCACCACTGAGAAGTGAAAATCTGAAGAAATCACAGGCAAATTTGTAGCTACCAACTGTGGAATTTAACACATCATTTCTCACCAACAGCATGAAGAGGTTAAACGTTCTCACTTTAGCTGCTGGCTAGCATTTTAAAAGTTCCGAAAGCTTTGATGTTCACCCCTTGGTGAACAGAAGTTCACACCTCTGCAGGTCCCAGGTCCCCACCCTTGTCTCATTGGCTCCCAGCCCAGAAAGGCTCCCAGCCCAGCCCTCAGTTCTCACCTCTCTGCCCGGCCCAAATGGAGCAGCTCAGCTCTCATCAGGTCAGGGGGCCTAGGGGCAGCCGTGGGAAACCTGCTTGTTAACTCTGTCCTGAAAATAGTGACAACTTTCTGCTTGGACTGCTTGAGTGTCTCAAAAAATACTATAAAAAGGGCTCAAAAGTAGATAAAACACAGCAAAAAATGTGCTGGCTAAGTGAAGATAATTTATTCAGCCACATTAAGGAGGTGAAAAAATGGATTACCTGCCTGAAAAAACATGTTCTCGTTCTAATAAAAGACTTAATGTACACATGCATGTGTGTATAAAACACATTGTGTGTGGAAACATACGTGCACTGCAAACATTTTCTGAGCACCTTCCATATCGGGCAACGTGCAAGGACACAGTCTGCTTGCTTGTGTGTGTCCTGTCAGACCTTCCAGTTTCTCCCCCACCCCCAGCTCCTAAATTGCCAAGTCTGATACCAAAGCGGCACTCACCACCTCACTCTGTCTCCAACCTGAGGCCCCCCGAGAAGTGTTTCAGTCCAAACCCTCTGGCACTAGCAGCCCTGGACTTTGGTGGGGCTCCTGTAGCCCCCCCAGAGCAGGGGTTTCCTCAGAGGCCACCAGGCAACCGTCTGCCCTGAGCCTGCAGGGAAAGCACCCCAGGGTGGCGGGCCAGAGCAGGAACCACCGGCACCTGACCTCCGGCTTTGCTCGCAAAGCTGATGGTCCCTCAGGTCCACAAGTTGACCTGGGCTCTGAGACCTACAGGAGGTTCGGCAGTGGGACCCACGGGGCCCAGAGCTCAGTTCACCAGCGGAGCGGAAGGACCAGGGAGACAGCACATTCCCTCCAGGGCCTCTGCTCTG
The DNA here is from genome assembly GCA_006410735.1 of Raphicerus campestris. Classification (NCBI taxonomy): domain Eukaryota; kingdom Metazoa; phylum Chordata; class Mammalia; order Artiodactyla; family Bovidae; genus Raphicerus; species Raphicerus campestris. The sequence goes on along the minus strand of SJYW01032363.1, from coordinate 232,328 downwards.
CCCATGTACTCGATGCCCACGGGCAGGCTGGATGACTCACCAGACACACAGGCCTTGCTGGCATGCATCCTCGAACCCTCTTGTCAGCCCAAAGTGGTGGCGGCCCTGGCCTTGCGTTCCGGCAGGTGACACCTCCTTCCCTAGCCTCCCAAACCTACCCCTTCCCACGACCTCAGACCCTGCCAGACCAATGGGGGAGATCGCCAGGCACCAGCTGCCTGTCTGTCCTCTGGTCCAGGCCCAGAGGGACACCAGGCCCTCAGCGTGACCTGCTCACTCTCTGACTTGCATCACCTCAGCCTCCGCGGGGCCCGTCCATACACGCAGGACATGGTACACGGGCAGCCCCTGGGGCTGCTCCCCAAGACCCCTGCCGTCTAGTCACGAGGGCTCCTAGTGAAGACCCCTGCCGTCTAGTCACGAGGGCTCTCAGGAGAAGACCCCTGCCATCTAGTCACGAGGGCTCCTAGCGAAGACCCCTGCCGTCTAGTCATGAGGGCTCCTAGTGAAGACCCCTGCCGTCTAGTCACGAGGGCTCTCAGGAGAAGACCCCTGCCGTCTAGTCACGAGGGCTCTCAGGAGAAGACCCCTGCCGTCTAGTCACGAGGGCTCCTAGTGAAGACCCCTGCCGTTTAGTCACGAGGGCTCTCAGGAGAAGACCTCTGCCCAGGGAGCCAGGGCTGACGTGAGGGTTTGCTCTTCCACCCTAAGGAAGTCTCTGTTTTCTAATTTACATGAGGAGAGATTCCCAGACACCACTCTGCCAATGGAATCTGAAGAGACTGTTTACTGTAGATCCAAGGAAAACAGTTCCTCCTTCGATGTTAACATGCCCCTGACAGCTCTGGGAAGTTACGAGGAAGCCAATATTCATACCTTCCCTGGCCAGTGACCAGAGGAAACGCTGATCAGGCCAAGGGCAAGGGCCTGGGGAGGGCTTGGTATTCAAGCAATGGCTTCTGGTAGCGTGCTCAGTGATGGCTGAAACCACACAGGTCAAGCCTGCAGTCAGTGTGCTTTCTTTCCCTGCTTTACTTTATGATTAAAAAACAGCTTTAACTGAGGTATAATTGACTTTTCTTTTTAACAGAAAAAAAACTAATAGGACAGGTCAATGTAAAAATATTAAGAGAAACTCTAGAGTCAATGCAGGAGAACAGCAAGATCAAGAAGAGACCATTGTGACACGTGGAGGCCCAGGATATCAGTCTCTTCCCTCCAGGTCAGAGGTCAGGGAGAGCCCTGGGGGCACTGCCTATGCAGGACTCCAGGCAGCATCTACTTGGCTGGACCCGAGTGAAGTAAGAAAAGAAAGGCTGTAGCCTGTACTGTTCTTCAAATTCAAGGCCCACCAGGTCCAAGTCCCCCAGTACGGGCAGCGCAAGGCCTGTTCCTGACGGTGTGTCCCCAGGACACGGCCTGCCCCCTGCACGCACCCAGCAGGCTCGTTGTCCCACCGCAGAACAGCAGCAGCAGAGACCTTGGGGCTCAGAGCGGAAGGGTCCCAGATGTGGAAGGGTCCCAGCGCACCAGGCTGATGCCGGCGAGGAGCCCAGGGGGGCCCATCAGTGGGCTGCTGGGGTCGGCCACGTGTGCCCACAGGTACTGCTGGTCCCAGGGGGTGTGTGCCCCCCGCGGTCACGCCCTCACCCACCTGTGCCCAGCTCCGCCTGCAGCCTCCCCACAGGGCTCTTTCGAAGCCCTAGCCAAGGAGTGAGGAAGGCGGCTGTTCTCACCCACTAGATGGGAGCTCGACCGAGAGGCGGCCAGGGAGGCGTTCTGGGCGGCCTTCCCTCCACGTGCGAAGCGGGGGCGCAGGCTCCGGAGGAGGGCCGAGCTGGCTGCGTCAGGTCAGGCAGCTTAAGATGACCCCGGCACCTCCACGCTCCGCGGGGCCTGGTTCCGGGGGTCGGCATCTCACTGGTACAGGAATGGGGCTGGGAGCCGCCACTGCTCCTCAGCCCACCGCACACCCTGAGGGGCCCGGGCCAGCACAGAGGCCAGGTCCAGTGAGGACCGCGTCGCCTCTNGAGGGCTCCTAGTGAAGACCCCTGCCGTCTAGTCACGAGGGCTCTCAGGAGAAGACCCCTGCCGTCTAGTCACGAGGGCTCTCAGGAGAAGACCCCTGCCGTCTAGTCACGAGGGCTCCTAGTGAAGACCCCTGCCGTTTAGTCACGAGGGCTCTCAGGAGAAGACCTCTGCCCAGGGAGCCAGGGCTGACGTGAGGGTTTGCTCTTCCACCCTAAGGAAGTCTCTGTTTTCTAATTTACATGAGGAGAGATTCCCAGACACCACTCTGCCAATGGAATCTGAAGAGACTGTTTACTGTAGATCCAAGGAAAACAGTTCCTCCTTCGATGTTAACATGCCCCTGACAGCTCTGGGAAGTTACGAGGAAGCCAATATTCACACCTTCCCTGGCCAGTGACCAGAGGAAACGCTGATCAGGCCAAGGGCAAGGGCCTGGGGAGGGCTTGGTATTCAAGCAATGGCTTCTGGTAGCGTGCTCAGTGATGGCTGAAACCACACAGGTCAAGCCTGCAGTCAGTGTGCTTTCTTTCCCTGCTTTACTTTATGATTAAAAAACAGCTTTAACTGAGGTATAATTGACTTTTCTTTTTAACAGAAAAAAAACTAATAGGACAGGTCAATGTAAAAATATTAAGAGAAACTCTAGAGTCAATGCAGGAGAACAGCAAGATCAAGAAGAGACCATTGTGACACGTGGAGGCCCAGGATATCAGTCTCTTCCCTCCAGGTCAGAGGTCAGGGAGAGCCCTGGGGGCACTGCCTATGCAGGACTCCAGGCAGCATCTACTTGGCTGGACCCGAGTGAAGTAAGAAAAGAAAGGCTGTAGCCTGTACTGTTCTTCAAATTCAAGGCCCACCAGGTCCAAGTCCCCCAGTACGGGCAGCGCAAGGCCTGTTCCTGACGGTGTGTCCCCAGGACACGGCCTGCCCCCTGCACGCACCCAGCAGGCTCGTTGTCCCACCGCAGAACAGCAGCAGCAGAGACCTTGGGGCTCAGAGCGGAAGGGTCCCAGATGTGGAAGGGTCCCAGCGCACCAGGCTGATGCCGGCGAGGAGCCCAGGGGGGGCCATCAGTGGGCTGCTGGGGTCGGCCACGTGTGCCCACAGGTACTGCTGGTCCCAGGGGGTGTGTGCCCCCCGCGGTCACGCCCTCACCCACCTGTGCCCAGCTCCGCCTGCAGCCTCCCCACAGGGCTCTTTCGAAGCCCTAGCCAAGGAGTGAGGAAGGCGGCTGTTCTCACCCACTAGATGGGAGCTCGACCGAGAGGCGGCCAGGGAGGCGTTCTGGGCGGCCTTCCCTCCACGTGCGAAGCGGGGGCGCAGGCTCCGGAGGAGGGCCGAGCTGGCTGCGTCAGGTCAGGCAGCTTAAGATGACCCCGGCACCTCCACGCTCCGCGGGGCCTGGTTCCGGGGGTCGGCATCTCACTGGTACAGGAATGGGGCTGGGAGCCGCCACTGCTCCTCAGCCCACCGCACACCCTGAGGGGCCCGGGCCAGCACAGAGGCCAGGTCCAGTGAGGACCGCGTCGCCTCTGCGCGCTGCGCCGTGGGCTCTAGGCGTGACCGACCGCCGCCTCTCCTGCTTCTGCCCAGGCACCACAGCGGCAGCAGGAGCTGCAGCGGCTCCCGCCCCAGGCCGTGGCCCTGCCNGGATGGGGCTGGGAGCCGCCACTGCTCCTCAGCCCACCACACACCCTGAGGGGCCCGGGCCAGCACAGAGGCCAGGTCCAGTGAGGACCGCGTGGCCTCTGCGCGCTGCGCCGTGGGCTCTAGGCGTGACCGACTGCCGCCTCTCCTGCTTCTGCCCAGGCACCACAGCGGCAGCAGGAGCTGCAGCGGCTCCCGCCCCAGGCCGTGGCCCTGCCCCAGCCCCTTTACTCAGAGCTCCTCTCCTCACAGCCTGTCTCCTCAGAGCCATGTAAGGTGCCGGAGGCTGGGGTGAGCCCCGCCTTTTACACGTCTCCAGGTCCCTCTTTCTCTCAGAAACCCCTTCCCCGGACTTCCCTGCTGGTCCAGCGGTTAAGAATCTGCCTGCCAACCCAGGGACGTGGGTTTGACCCCTAGTCTGGGAAGACCCCACGAGCCGCAGGGCAGCTGAGCCCGTGAGCCACAACTAGAGAAAGCCCTCGCCCAGCGACGGCGACCTAACGAAGCCAAAAACAGATCAATACAATTCAAAACCAAAACCACCTTGCCCGGCTTCTCTGAGGAGGGCCGTCGGTCTTAAAGTTACCAGCTGAGATGCTCCACGCACCACTGCCCCACTGGGGGCCGTGTCCTTACACACCGTGTGGGTGTGAGGACAGACAGGGACCTCCCCTCTGCCCCCACCCCCTTGTCAGAGGGACCTGCCCTCAACTATGAGTCCACAACACTGGGGTCCCCTCTGATTCCAGGGTGGACGCAGACCTGCCTACATGTGGGGGCCCTGTCTGTGGTTTAGTCATCAACCTCAGCCCCTTCTCAACTGGAAATCCTCTCAGACACACTTGGAACCATGGAAAAGCTGGTATTTCCCGATGCTCACTGACACTGCACTACGTAACTGTTCAGACTACTTGGCTGGCACCGGGCAAGGGAATCCGTGCTTGCCCTGGACCGCGGCTCCTCAGGGGTGGGTGCCACCGACTGACTACTCAGCCAGCCCGTCTGGAGGCCTCGGGGGCCACTGGGAGGCATGACTGGAGAGCAGAGGCTGAAGGGGAAGCAGGGTCAAAGGAACAGCTGCAGCAACTGTGACTAACTGTGGGGGCTTCTCTCTCCTCCAGAGGTGGAGCCTCATGGAGCCCTACTGTGGACCCCAAACATCCGCTTACGTGTACAGATCCGTCAAGAACCAGCAGGAGGAACACAGCCCTCACAGGCCACCCGCGGGACCAGGGTCACACCGGGAGTCCTGGGTCACGCCGCCGTGATGACCGGCAGCAGTCACGCACAGTAACTAGAGGCCGGTGCACNCAGCCTCCCCACAGGGCTCTTTCGAAGCCCTAGCCAAGGAGTGAGGAAGGCGGCTGTTCTCACCCACTAGATGGGAGCTCGACCGAGAGGCGGCCAGGGAGGCGTTCTGGGCGGCCTTCCCTCCACGTGCGAAGCGGGGGCGCAGGCTCCGGAGGAGGGCCGAGCTGGCTGCGTCAGGTCAGGCAGCTTAAGATGACCCCGGCACCTCCACGCTCCGCGGGGCCTGGTTCCGGGGGTCGGCATCTCACTGGTACAGGGATGGGGCTGGGAGCCGCCACTGCTCCTCAGCCCACCACACACCCTGAGGGGCCCGGGCCAGCACAGAGGCCAGGTCCAGTGAGGACCGCGTGGCCTCTGCGCGCTGCGCCGTGGGCTCTAGGCGTGACCGACTGCCGCCTCTCCTGCTTCTGCCCAGGCACCACAGCGGCAGCAGGAGCTGCAGCGGCTCCCGCCCCAGGCCGTGGCCCTGCCCCAGCCCCTTTACTCAGAGCTCCTCTCCTCACAGCCTGTCTCCTCAGAGCCATGTAAGGTGCCGGAGGCTGGGGTGAGCCCCGCCTTTTACACGTCTCCAGGTCCCTCTTTCTCTCAGAAACCCCTTCCCCGGACTTCCCTGCTGGTCCAGCGGTTAAGAATCTGCCTGCCAACCCAGGGACGTGGGTTTGACCCCTAGTCTGGGAAGACCCCACGAGCCGCAGGGCAGCTGAGCCCGTGAGCCACAACTAGAGAAAGCCCTCGCCCAGCGACGGCGACCTAACGAAGCCAAAAACAGATCAATACAATTCAAAACCAAAACCACCTTGCCCGGCTTCTCTGAGGAGGGCCGTCGGTCTTAAAGTTACCAGCTGAGATGCTCCACGCACCACTGCCCCACTGGGGGCCGTGTCCTTACACACCGTGTGGGTGTGAGGACAGACAGGGACCTCCCCTCTGCCCCCACCCCCTTGTCAGAGGGACCTGCCCTCAACTATGAGTCCACAACACTGGGGTCCCCTCTGATTCCAGGGTGGACGCAGACCTGCCTACATGTGGGGGCCCTGTCTGTGGTTTAGTCATCAACCTCAGCCCCTTCTCAACTGGAAATCCTCTCAGACACACTTGGAACCATGGAAAAGCTGGTATTTCCCGATGCTCACTGACACTGCACTACGTAACTGTTCAGACTACTTGGCTGGCACCGGGCAAGGGAATCCGTGCTTGCCCTGGACCGCGGCTCCTCAGGGGTGGGTGCCACCGACTGACTACTCAGCCAGCCCGTCTGGAGGCCTCGGGGGCCACTGGGAGGCATGACTGGAGAGCAGAGGCTGAAGGGGAAGCAGGGTCAAAGGAACAGCTGCAGCAACTGTGACTAACTGTGGGGGCTTCTCTCTCCTCCAGAGGTGGAGCCTCATGGAGCCCTACTGTGGACCCCAAACATCCGCTTACGTGTACAGATCCGTCAAGAACCAGCAGGAGGAACACAGCCCTCACAGGCCACCCGCGGGACCAGGGTCACACCGGGAGTCCTGGGTCACGCCGCCGTGATGACCGGCAGCAGTCACGCACAGTAACTAGAGGCCGGTGCACGGCACACATCTCAAAGGTTGTAAAAGTTAACAGGAAAATTACAGGTGTTTGCATTTGGAAAGGTAAAATTAGAAATCTTAGGTAATTAAAAAGTCTATACAGTTTGGCTCTCAAAACTGCACAGACTCTGAATTTAAATACTGATGTGAGCTTTTCAGTGTATTTAAAGTGAGATTACTATATACGAAATTCATCCTCATGTTTTAAACCAGGCGTCTGCATCACACATGCAGGAAAAGACTCACCCTGCTTCCTAGGTCACATTCTGAGGCTCCCCGGTCCCTCACAGGACATAAGGAAATGCCGATACTGGCAGAACTGCTTTCTGCGCTGCTTCACTAGAAGGATGTGCGTGCATATCGGGGCTTTCCGGGCAGCGCGAGTGGTAGAGCGCCCATCTGCCACCGCAGGAGGCCCAGGCTCCATCCCGAGGTTGGGAAGACCCCCCGGAGGAGGACACGGCAGCTCATTCCAGTACTCCTGCTGGAGAGCCCCAGAGCCCAGAGCCCCGTGGGCTACAGTCCACGGGGTCACAAAGAGTCAGACACGACTGCAGTGACTTAGCAGGCACGCACGCACATGCGAATGTGACCTTCACAGGAGCTTTCTTTTGAGTAAATTACGAAACTGGGTCTTGGGCAGCTGAACGAGTTAACAGAAGATGAATCAGGCGGCAGGCTGGTGCCCAGGATGGTGACTGCCTCCGCACTTGAGCAGGTGGGGCTCCCAGGCCTGTGGACTTCCCTGCTCACTCGCTTGCAAACACACAACCTACTCCCAAGCAGCCACGAGGCAGGCCCAGAACGCCCGTGGGCCTCTTACCTGGCCCCTGGTCCCTCCAGTGCTGTCCGTGGCCAGACCGGCTGTACCCGGAGCTTGTCCCGTGGGAGCTGGATCCCTGTCGGCCCCACCGCCCTGTGGGGACACGCGACGGCATGTCAGCAGCTACACGTGCCTGACCCCAAGTGGCAGTTGTTCTTAGGAGTGTGCAAGGTGGCCCTGGGCTAGCAGCTTTCAAACTCCTGGCATCCCTTCCATCAGCGGTATGCCCATGAAAAATGCAGGCTCGGGGGCTGGCCTGGGTTGGGGCTGCTTTACACTCATGCCCAGGAGAGTCTGTTGGTGACGAGCAGCGCATTCTGTCAGGTGCCTCCAAGCAGGGCCTCCTTGGTCAGCTGCCCTGGGCAGTGGACCAGATGGAGCTAGAAGCCCAGGCCCGCAACACTGGCCACCAGCCTGTGGGCTCTGGGACACAGCAGGCCTGAGCAGGTTGCCCTCTCCCAGCTCTTCATGAACTCCATCAGCACGTAAGCCACTCACCCTCACTTCCTCTCCTAGGCCCTGCTGCCCTCTGCTTGTCTCTACTAGGATGCAGCACCAGCAACTCTAAGTACAAATTTAAGTGTGATTTTTAAACAGTATCTCGGTACTTCCTGCTGCTCTATAAAGAAAGGACGCGGAGCCTGCCCAGTACTGGCCCCAGGGTGAACCAGCGCTCAGTGGACACAGGCGGGCGGATCCTCGCTGGCCCAGCACCGTGACCGCTGCCCTCCACATGCACTCTGACCCGGGCGCTGCCTGGAAGGTACCAGGACAAGTGTCCCTGGCACAGTCCTGTCCAGGAGGAGAAGGCAGCGTTTGGTACAGGTGACCAAGGATGCTGGGCTGGGTTCAAGGGCTGAGTTCTGCCATCAAGAGCCTGCATGGTATTGGTGGGTCACTGGGGCACAGAGGACTGAACCAAAGAACCTCAGGCTGTTAACAGTTTTCTCCATAACCTGGGATAACACGACAGGCCCACCCCAGGCTGCCATCTGTACAGACGCTTCACCAGAGAGCAGTCACAGTTTCCTGTCCCTACTAGGAGCCACTGGACGGCAGCTTTAAGCGCACACCTGACATCCGTGAGACCACAGGCCTTAAACAAAACCTGTCCCATACGTGGGCCTCCTGGGCCCAAGCACCCGACTCTGATGTGCAGAAAGAGGTTCAGGGCTTCGCCTGCCAGCGACCACCGTGGCTGAAGCAGGCTGCACCCTGCTGTCTGCACGTCTGCAGCCTGCCCGCCCCTGCCCTGCAGACAACCGTGCCACTGACGGGCATCCTGGGCCAGAGCGCGCGGGACACGTGGTCTGAGTGACGCTGCCAAGAGAGGCAGGGAGCAGGTGATGCAGAGAGAGTGCTGCCTGTTCACTTTGCAAGGAATCAACTTCTGCTTTGCTCCAGGCGGCAGGAGAAAGGTCACGGACAGCGAGAGGGTGAGGCCAGGGGGTCTGTCTCACAGGAGCCAGGAGGGGCTGAAGCCACTGCACACGGTGCTGACAGGCAGGAGCAGGACAGGACCCCGGGCCTTACTGACTTCAGGGCACAACGTCTCTGGGAGCGAAATGTGCAAGGCTGGTGTGAGAACCAGGACAGTCTGCAGGTAGGAATTTGGGTTAATTCTCTTATTCCGTCACCGTAGCACCAGGAGTGCTACAGTGGCAGTTACAGACCCCACCCATGAGGACGTGGGAACATGATTAAACTGAACTCGTCAGCACAAGTTACTAAACAACATGCCCAGCTTCACTGGTAAAGAAGCACCCAGTGAAGCAGACAGGCTTCTCACCTATCGAATTACTGAGGAAAGCAAACGTGAGTGATGCCAAGGACGCACCCAACGGAAACTCTCAGTCCTGCAGGTGAAGGTGTGACGTGACCGTGTGCTTTTAGAAAACAAGCTGGCAATGTTAATCTAAAACCCAACGATGTCTGGATCTGTGACTCTGTGAACAATGGAACTCTACCCTAAGGACACACACACACAAAACCATCGTGTTTATACAGAAAACCGAAAGCTTGAGGCAGGGAAGCCATCAGGCAAACGCCACACTGTGCAGAGGTGGGGATTCTGCTGAGGGGAGCCTGAGCACCATGACTGCGCAGAAAGGCGAGTGCCCAGGAGGCGCGGCCACACACCGAGCATGCTCACAGTGAGAGACACAGAGACGCTGTCAACAGCAAACATCTGTTACCTTCAGGGACAGATGTAAAGGTTGCTTCAGTTTCAGTGTAATTAAAACAACACTTTTTAGTCATGTTCTTTATATTCTGAGTTCTTCTCATATCATGAGAAAAAATAAGCCCAAACCTTTGTCAAATAAAGGCCCGCCAACCCAGCGGCGCGCTCTAGGGCCCCCTGGAGAGCAGGCGGAGCCCTCTCTGCACACGCAGCCTCTGCAGACTCTCCTGCGGGGCCAGAACCTGGCCACTCGGCAGCACACGGGCACCTCAGTTCCGCTTCCGCCCACTACGCCAGCCTCCCTGAGCTGCACGCAGGGCCGAGGGGCCCGGACCCACCTGCGTGGTGAGGACGCCAGTGCCGCCTGCTGATGATTGGTCTGCTCTCCTTCCCACAGGCCTTGCACACGACTGACTTCAGGGTGTGGAATCTGGTGATGTGGGACCTCTGCAAACAGATGAGTCGGCAGAGCACTGTCAGACACAGCGGGCGCTCGGGAGACACGGCGATGGGGAGGGAGGGCAGCGCCTGCCCGCCATGCTGCAGCCAGCAGGAGTCCCAGACACTGGTCCTCGCCCGTGACCTGCTGGTGGCAGTGCGCACCTGTGTCTGCAGGGAGACAAGGGTCTGCAGGAGGGCCTCAGGCCTGCGGGGGTGTCTACACCCTACCACCAACTGCACCAAGGACATCCCTCTGGCGACGTCATCACTTCAGTCCCTGCCAGATCCAAGACTGCAGGCAGACAGAGCGATGCCGCAACCGTGCAGGGACGGGCGACCTTCCCAGCCGCCTCTGGGCGGGCGGCTGTGTGCTCGCCCGTCCATCTGTACCTTCCGTGGAGCAGGAAGTGTGGCCCCTGACCATTTGCACTGACTCCAGATATGAGGTGGGTCTGCGGGGGTGATGTGTGGGCAGTGGCGTAGGCCCGGCCTACTGTTACCTCTCACTGATTCAGTACTAAAGCCATAGGCATGGGACGTTTTTGCCAGCACTCTGCTTTTGCTGACTGTCCCTAATTTTGGCTACTTCTAAATTCTGAACACTTACACTCCTGTGACACCTTGAACTGTCTCTGCGTGAAACAGCGATGCCAACACATCAACATTTTCTGTCTGATGCGTAAGGCGTGGAATGCCACCCTGTCACTGACCGGTCGGCTCTCGCCCGTCACAGGGTCCTGTGGGTACTGACACTTGTTTCAAGCGAGGCAGGCTGTGGCCTGACTTGGAAATCTTCCAGGAGCCCTGCAGTAACTGCACGCACAGAGCCAGGGCGGCGGTGAACACCCCACTACACTGCTGGCCGTAAAGGGGCGCGCCACCACCGGCCGACTGACCCGCCCTGACGCCTGCACGGGGAGGCTGCAGGGCGCGCATGCTCTTCATCCAGATGGAGAAAAGGAGGGAAGGTGCTCAAAAATACGAAGTGTGTAAGGCGGCGGGACACCGCTCGCCTGCCTCCACAGTGGCGGGGAAGCTCACGATGTGATCCTCAGGCCAGGGGCACAGCCTGACCCGGGCGGCCGCCAGCAACCTTGCCGATTTCTGGGGTCACCCCTGAAGGAGAGACTGTAAGGACAGACAGTGCTGCGGACCCCTGTGACCTCCAGCCAAGGAGCCTGAGTTCTCACGATGCATTTGAACGACTGACTTCAAACCTACTGCCTTCTCTAATGTGAAGAGGACTGTGGACTCACGTTCTGCTCCACGAGCACCTCTGCGGTGTACCCTTTCTCGGACTGCAGGTACTTCTGATGAAACAGCTTCCCGTCAAACAGGTGCCAGGGCATGAAGTCAGCCATCTCCCAGGGGGAGCCGCAGGCACCATTGACCAGCACCAGGGTGGTGAGACCGCGCACCAGGAGGGTGGCCAGCTGCACAGCTCTGGGGTCGATGTGGTCGAGCTGCAGAGGCAAAACGTGGGGAGAAGGTGAGGAGGCAGCTCTCACACAGGGAACCAGAGCTCCCCCAACTCGGCTGGTGGCTCAGACACCGCGCCAGCAAGGCCAGGACCAGCTCTCCACACAGATGCCCTTGGGGCAGCAAAGCTCTATCCTGCCAGGAAGGTGACGGGATCGCAGCCTTGGGCCCACCAGGAAATTTTTTTAAAAGCAAAGGCAGGAACTTCCCTTGTGGTACAGAGTCTGCCTGCCAATGCAGGGAGCATGGGTTCGATTCCTGGTCAGGGAGAGTCCACGGCTCCCTCTATAGCCGAGTTCCGCATTAGGAGAAGCCACATGGTAAGAGCCCACACATGCAACAAAGAGCAGCCCCTCACCACGAAGGAGGGAGCCTGTGCGCAGGAGCGAAGACCCAGCACTGCCAAGAGGGGAACAAACTGTGCGAGGGGCAAAGAAAGAAAAGGAGAGGCGGAGAGGCCAAGACAGGGTCATTCTGGACACTGATGAGCCACTGAGTTCTAACCGTGAGCATTACTACAAAATTTCACATAAATGTCTGCCATTTAAGAACAAAATGGCTTATTATTGCACAGGGTTGATGGGCTGGTTCAGTTTACTTGCTCAGTGGTGTCCGACTTTGCAGCCCCATGGACTGCAGCACACCAGGCCTCCCTGTCCATTACCAACTCCCAGAGTTTACTCAAACTCATGTCCATTGAGTCAGTGAGAGCATCCAACCATCTCATCCTCTGTCATCCCTTTCTGCCTTCAATCTTTCCCAGCATCAGAGTCTTTTCTGGTGAGTCAGTTTTTCGCATGAGGTGGGCAAAGTATTGGAGTTTCAGCTTCAGCATCAGTCCTTCCAATGAATATTCAGGACTAATGTCCTTTAGGATGGACTGGTTGGATTTCCTTGCAGTCCAAGGGACTCTCAAAAGTCTTCTCCAACACCACAGTTCGAAAGCATCAATTCTTCAGCGCTCAGCTTTCTTTATAATCCAACTCTCACATCCATACATGACTACTGGAAAAACCAAAGCTTTGACTAGATGGACCTTTGTTGGCAAAGATGGGCTGGTACTTCTTACAAATTAACATCACACCCATACAAAATTTTTATTTTGTTGTCAAACCTCCTTCCTGTTCTTGGACACTGTGGAGGCTCCATATGGTAGGAACTTGCAGAGAGATCATTTGCCTCAGTCGCTCATGTTTTCGGCATTTGTGATCCGTGCTGACCATAAACAGTGAACGGACTGCAAGCAAGTGCCCACAGGGCTTTATGAATGGCGGAAGCTCCACTCCGTCTGCCAGCAGCAGGTGGGTCTGTGTCGCTCAAAGTAAACAGCAGCGATTTCCAACACCCTTACGACCTCACAGAGTTCACAAAGCTGAGACAAACCAGGAAGAGGACTGGCGTTTCGTCCCTTTTCTAAGTCGAGTCTCGTTTCCCTACTGAAAGAAACATGGTCGCGACCCCTCAGTGGACAGGGGTCTCACCAGGCTACTGAGCGCTCGCTGCCATCAGCATTCTGCCCCCACCGCCTACTTCCAGCCATAGAACCCGCCCTGTGTGCCCACCCCCAGTAGTGTTCATCTCAAGAGGCACTGCCCAGGCCAGCGGCAGGGCCCCAGTGGGACTTGAATTTAAGTGCAGAGCTGGGGTTTCTACATTGCTTACCCTCTACGCTGTTACACACCACTGCATGCAGTGCTGGGGTTTCCACACTATTCACCCTCTGCGCTGTTCTACACCACTGTATACAGTGCTGGGGTTTCTACATCATTCACCCTCCGTGCTATTATACACCACTGTATACAGTGCAGGGGTTTCTATACTATTCATCCTCCAGGCTGTTAAACACCACTGTATACAGTGCAGGGGTTTCTATACTATTCATCCTCCAGGCTGTTATACACCACTGTATACAGTGCTGGGTTTCTACACCGTNTACCAACTCCCAGAGTTTACTCAAACTCATGTCCATTGAGTCAGTGAGAGCATCCAACCATCTCATCCTCTGTCATCCCTTTCTGCCTTCAATCTTTCCCAGCATCAGAGTCTTTTCTGGTGAGTCAGTTTTTCGCATGAGGTGGGCAAAGTATTGGAGTTTCAGCTTCAGCATCAGTCCTTCCAATGAATATTCAGGACTAATGTCCTTTAGGATGGACTGGTTGGATTTCCTTGCAGTCCAAGGGACTCTCAAAAGTCTTCTCCAACACCACAGTTCGAAAGCATCAATTCTTCAGCGCTCAGCTTTCTTTATAATCCAACTCTCACATCCATACATGACTACTGGAAAAACCAAAGCTTTGACTAGATGGACCTTTGTTGGCAAAGATGGGCTGGTACTTCTTACAAATTAACATCACACCCATACAAAATTTTTATTTTGTTGTCAAACCTCCTTCCTGTTCTTGGACACTGTGGAGGCTCCATATGGTAGGAACTTGCAGAGAGATCATTTGCCTCAGTCGCTCATGTTTTCGGCATTTGTGATCCGTGCTGACCATAAACAGTGAACGGACTGCAAGCAAGTGCCCACAGGGCTTTATGAATGGCGGAAGCTCCACTCCGTCTGCCAGCAGCAGGTGGGTCTGTGTCGCTCAAAGTAAACAGCAGCGATTTCCAACACCCTTACGACCTCACAGAGTTCACAAAGCTGAGACAAACCAGGAAGAGGACTGGCGTTTCGTCCCTTTTCTAAGTCGAGTCTCGTTTCCCTACTGAAAGAAACATGGTCGCGACCCCTCAGTGGACAGGGGTCTCACCAGGCTACTGAGCGCTCGCTGCCATCAGCATTCTGCCCCCACCGCCTACTTCCAGCCATAGAACCCGCCCTGTGTGCCCACCCCCAGTAGTGTTCATCTCAAGAGGCACTGCCCAGGCCAGCGGCAGGGCCCCAGTGGGACTTGAATTTAAGTGCAGAGCTGGGGTTTCTACATTGCTTACCCTCTACGCTGTTACACACCACTGCATGCAGTGCTGGGGTTTCCACACTATTCACCCTCTGCGCTGTTCTACACCACTGTATACAGTGCTGGGGTTTCTACATCATTCACCCTCCGTGCTATTATACACCACTGTATACAGTGCAGGGGTTTCTATACTATTCATCCTCCAGGCTGTTAAACACCACTGTATACAGTGCAGGGGTTTCTATACTATTCATCCTCCAGGCTGTTATACACCACTGTATACAGTGCTGGGTTTCTACACCGTTCACCCTCTGCGCTGTTATACACCACTGTATACACTGCTGGGGTTTCTACACTGTTCACCCTCTGCGCTGTTATACACCACTGCATACAGTGCTGGGATTTCTATACCATTCACACTCTGTGCTGTTATACACCACTGTATACAGTGCTGAGGTTTCCACACTATTCACACTCTGTGCTGTTATACACCACTGTATACAGTGCTGGGGTTTCCACACTATTCACACTCTGTGCTGTTATACACCACTGTATATAGTGCTGGGGTTTCTACACCGTTCACCCTCTGCACTATTATACATCACTGCATATAGTGCTGGGGTTTCTACACCATTCACCTTCTGCACTGTTATTCACCACTGCATACAGTGCTGGGGTTTCCACATATTCACCCTCTGCGCTGTTATTCACCACTGCATACAGTGCTGGGGTTTCCACATATTCACCCTCTGCGCTGTTATACACCACTGTATAGAGTGCTGGGGTTTCTACACTGCTTCCCCTCCGCACTGTTATACACCACTGTATACAGTGCTGGGTTTCTACACTGCTCCCCCTCCGTGCTGTTATACACCACTGTATACAGTGCTGGGTTTCTACACTGTTTCCCCTCCGCACTGTTATACACCACTGCATACAGTGCTGGGGTTTCCACATATTCACCCTCTGCACTGTTATACACCACTGTATACAGTGCTGGGTTTCTACACTGCTTCCCCTCTGCACTGTTATACACCACTGCATACAGTGCTGGGGTTTCCACATATTCACCCTCCGCGCTGTAATACACCACTGTATATACAGTGCGGGGGTTTCTACATTGCTCCCCCTTTGCGCTGTTATACATCACTCTGTGCAGTGTTGGCTGGGGCACTCTTACATGTAATCACTCTGGAGACAGTGGCACCTTTCACAGACAGCCTGTTCTGCCGGGAGCCAGCATGAGGAACTCCACCCATGGCAAAGTCATGAGGAAGGAGGCTTGGCATACACAAAGGCATGATCAAGCCTCAGGAAACCCCCTGTTCCCGAGCATCTACCCCTAAAACCAGAGTCTGTTTTATGCTCTCACCTACACCTCTGACTTTACAGGGGGCTCTTCCTCATAACCATTTCTCTCAGAGAAGGAGTTAACTTGCAGCTCCAGTTAATAAAAATTCCTGGGCGTGACAGGAGTGTTTCAACTTACAAACTCCTCTGAAGGTCCTCTAGCGTCCCTGAGCGGGTTCGTCTGGCCACATGAGATTGTTTACAGCCTTCCAACCACAAGAGGCATGAGATGCTTTAAAATATTCTAAATACAGACTCTTTTGAGAAGTTACAAAATTATTAGTATAGTAGAGTGGGTTGATTAAAAATTATATTGGTGAAGCCTCTTGATGAAAGTGAAAGAGGAAAGCGAAAAAGTTGGCTTAAAGTTCAACATTCAGAAAACAAAGATCATGGCATACAGTCCCATCACTTCATGGGAAATAGATGGGGAAACAGTGGAAACAGTGTCAGACTTTATTATTTTGGGCTCCAAAATCACTGCAGACGGTGACTACAACCATGAAATTAAAAAGATGCTTACTCCTTGGAAGAAAAGTTATGACCAACCTAGATAGTATATCCAAAAGCAGAGACATTATTTTTCCAACTAAGGTCTGTCTAGTCAAGGCTATGGTTTTTCCTGTGGTCATGTATGGATGTGAGAGTTGGACTGTGAAGAAGGCTGAGCGCCGAAGAATTGATGCTTTTGAACTGTGGTGTTGGAGAAGACTCTTGAGAGTCCCTTGGACTGCAAGGAGATCCAACCAGTCTATTCTAAAGGAGATCAACCCTGGGATTTCTTTGGAAGGAATGATGCTAAAGCTGAAATGCCAGTATTTTGGCCACCTCATGAGAAGAGCTGACTCACTGGAAAAGGCTCTGATGCTGGGAGGGATTGGGGGTAGGAGAAGAAGGGGACGACTGAGGATGAGATGGCTGGATGGCATCACGGACTCGATGGACGTGAGTATGAGTGAACTCCGGGAGATGGTGATGAACAGGGAGGCCTGGCGTGCTGCAATTCATGGGGTCGCAAAGAGTCGGACACGACTAAGCGACTGAACCGAAGGGTTTTTTCATTTGTCGTGCCAATAATTACTATTAATTCCCTGCCCTGGGTGTGACAAGGGTCTCAGGTCTAACCTCTCTGCTGACAGACTCTCAACCATAAACAGCACAGAGAGTTTGGAGTATTAGCATAGGGCTTTTCTCATTGTTGAGTCAATGATTGCCGCCAGGCCTCCACATCCTTAGGCACCTGTGAATATATTAACCAATGTATTTGTAATATAGAGAAGGAAATACAGCAGTTTTTGATGTTAACAATACTAGACTTTTTGAGTTAATGAATTTTCTATTTTGTTATGGATCACTGTACTTTGTTATAAATCACTGTGTCCTTGCTACGCAAAAATGTAACTTTATCACTATCTTAAGACTAAATAGATCTTAAAGGGAATATTGGTGAAAGGTTTTCATTTGTTGGGCTGATGTTTGCTGCTAAATCTCCATATTCCTTGCCCTTATAATGAATATAACTAGCATATAGGAGAAATAAGTATTAACCTTTAAGATTAATCATGTTAACCTTAGGTTAAGTAAATTCCTTTCTTGATTGTAATCCACTACACCCTCACTCTATAGGAATGCAACTTTATTTGGAGGGTGGCGCCTGGTTAAAGAAAAAATCACCCCTGGGAAAAATAAGTTTTCTGGTTAACTGACCATTATCAGAAAGAGCCATAAAATGTCAGCAGGCCTCATGGCCAGAAGATGATGTAAAACCCATAAGACCTTTGTATAATTTTATATGAAGCACCTGA
>SJYW01032363.1:166574-202683 GCA_006410735.1 Raphicerus campestris | reverse complement strand
AAAAAAAAAAAAAAACAACCTTTTATCGTACTTTTTCAGTTTATCGATTTCATACTCTGCAACCATCTTTGCAATAAGCAAATCTACGCTTACTCCTTGGCAGGAAAGTTATAACCAACCTAGACAGCTTATTAAAAAGCAGGCATTACTTTGCTAACAAAGGTCCATCTAGTCAAAGCTGTGGTTTTTCCAGTAGTGATGTATGGACGTGAGAGTTGGACCATAAAGAAAGCTGAGTGCCAAAGGACTGATGCTTTGGAACTGTGGTGTTGGAGAACACTCTTGAGAGTCCCTTGGACTGCAAGGAGATCCAACCAGTCCATCCTAAAGGAGATCAGTCCTGAGTGTTCATTGGAAGGACTGATGTCGAAGCTGAAGCTCCAATACTTTGGCCACGTGATGTGAAAAGCTGACTCATTTGAAAAGATCCTGAAGCTGGGAAAGACTGAAGGCAGGAGGAGAAGGGGGCGACAGAGGATGAAATGGTTGGATGGCATCACCGACTCAATGGACATGGGTTTGGGTAAACTCCAGGAGTTGGTGACAGACAGAGAGGCCTGGCGTGCTGCAATCCAGGGGGTCGAAAAGAGTTAGACAGGACTGAGCAACTGAACTGAACTGACTGATAACATATCAGAGGAGATAAGATTCTTAGTAATACCAATTTTTTTAAAACTTCACATAGTGGAGATTATCAGAGAAGGCAATGGCAACCCACTCCAGTACTCTTGCCTGGAAAATCCCATGGATGGAGGAGCCTGGTGGGCTGCAGTCCATGGGGTCGCTAGGAGTCAGACACAATGAGCAACTTCCCTTTCACTTTTCACTTTCATGCCTTGGAGAAGGAAATGGCAACCCAGTGTTCCTGCCTGGAGAATCCCAGGGACGAGGAAGCCTGGTGGGCTGCCATCTATGGGGTCGCAGAGTCGGATAAGACTAAAGCGACTTAGCAGCAGCAGTGGAGATTATTATGATAAAGTATTTGCTCTATCATGATTATAAAAAATATGTAAGCTTTCTATGATGCAAAATTACCCTTTCAGAAAAGTTTCTCAAATAAACCTCTAATAAACAATGTTAACTTGGAGGCTGGACTCCAAGTGAAACATGAGCTAACCGAGTTAGGACCCAACAGTCAGCAAATGAGGGCTTTGTTTCTTTGTATGCTCTGTGCAGTAAGCAGTATGCATTCATCCTGTGTGGCACCTAATTTAAGCTTAACTAGGAGGAAATGGCAACCCACTCCAGGGTTCTTGCCTGGAGAATCTCAGGGATGGCGGAGCCTGGTGGGCTGCCGTCTATGGGGTCGCACAGCGCCGGACACGCCTGAAGCGGCTCAGCAGCAGCAGCAGGGTGGTCTCACTACCCCATGTCTATGGTCACCACCATCCACACGGGGGCACCGGACAGCTCACGCTCTGCAAAGCTGGGCCATCGTGAGCAAAGCGCACCGTGGGTGGACCTGTCACACCCCGAGCTTCCATCACGGGGAGGTGCAGGGCCCGCTTCTATACCAGCAGCCGACAGGGCTCCTCAAATGTACAGCCACACAGAGACTTCACTTTTTATGAAACAGACTCTGGGCAGAGATGGGACAGGGGACCAGTCCTCAGCAACACCCCAGACCGCCATACTTCCAAAGTCAAGGGCCAGAAGTGAGGCGTGAGTGCAGCAGCCACGGCCAGGAGTGGGGTTACCTGCACGAACAGGTAGACCAGGAGGCAGCACAGCGCCTGGAAGGGGCGCTCGACGGCCTGCAGCTCTTCTCGTGAGGACGAGAGGTCGAAGCAGGCCAGCAGGGTGTCCAAGCGCTGGGCCTGGATTCCTGGCTCTTGGCTCAGCCACAGTTGTCTCAAACTAGGCGTTCCCCCTAGTTTAAAAAAAAAAAAAGTCCATTTACCATTATTCTTTATACTAGCAAGTTATAAGACGCTTCTCATAAAGAAAGTAAAGAAATAAAGGGCACTGACCTCTTTCCTTGCTGAACTCCTTGGGCCTTTACACTTAAAGCAATTGGGAAGTACACATTAACAGCACTTCCTGGTTTCAACAAGCAGAAACCCTAAAAGGTCAGCATGTACGTATGTCTCTGAAAACACTCCTCTTTCTTTAAACGGCTATACTCTGCAGGAAAGGGGGGCTTTCTCCTCCTGTGCTCAGCTGTGCTGTCCGAGGGAGTGAGACAGACGCAACTGTGAGGGGTGCTTGGCGAAAACACCACCGGTCTGCTCTGGTAGTTGGCTCTCTTATTTTCCTGGACTAGTGGTTTTCAAAGTACACTGTGCAAAAGAA
The DNA here is from genome assembly GCA_006410735.1 of Raphicerus campestris. NCBI lineage: Eukaryota > Metazoa > Chordata > Mammalia > Artiodactyla > Bovidae > Raphicerus > Raphicerus campestris. The sequence goes on along the minus strand of SJYW01032363.1, from coordinate 200,391 downwards.
ACAGCTGCCAAAACTGTGTAAGATACATTTCCCTGTGTTTTATATGCAGAAATTATGAATTTCACATTTTTAAATTTTTTAATGTGAATTATGATTTTCACATTTTTAATTAGTCAAAAACAGCAAAATGAAAACATTTCACAGTATGAGAAAATCGCATGACTCTGCCAGAAAGAATCAAGGGTGGCCCCCACACTTCACCCAAAGTTCCATGGGCAGCTGAGATTTCGTCTATAGGTCCCAATTGCATTGCTCCTGAAACATTATCAGCTTCAAAAGTCAAATTATGTCCTTACTTGGCAAAGGCTTCTGTGTGAATTCATGGATAGGAAAGTCTCAAGAGTTTCTCAGAAATGAGCAAGTCCCAAGAGTGCTGCCCAGAAGGACAGGGAAGGAGGTAATTTCTGTGAATGACAACTTTTTTCATTTTATAAAACAATCGTCTAAGAGGAGCTGCAAGGTGCTAGTGAGTCACGTCTTTAAACAGCCAAGAAATACTAAGCTTACTCTCGGATTTTTGATTGCTCTAAAAATCGTTCCAGATGGACAAACTACCAATTAGATGTGTAAATCAGCTTTCTGAGGTTTATAAAACAAGGATATGCTTAAAATGACCAAAAAGAGGCTCTGCAAAGACAGAAAAAAATCACCTACATGTTGCCTAAAGAATATCCAGTTGGGGAGACAAAAAGCTATGTCAGATGCTTGCCTGCTGTGTGGTCCAAAACTTGCAGCACAAAATGCGGCCTGTCAGTAAGGGAGGTGGCTGAGGGTGACGCAAGGCGCAGGGACCCTGGGACCCTGTGAGGGACAGGTTGGGGGAAAGGAAGCCAAATTTAAAGGTACACCCTTCCGAGGGCCTGTGGAAGGCGAGGATCAAGCTGCAGGAGTCCACTGCTCTTAACATACACATTGTCAGGGTGCTGGAAAACCACGAGATAGGCACCTGGGTGATCCAGCTTCCAAATGAGTCTAAAATAAAAACCATCCGGCGTTTTTATTCATGGATATAGAAAAGATTTATATATAAAAATCCTATCATTTTGTGTCGTTAATAACATAAATGTGAACAGAGTCATTCACCTGAATCATCGGCAACACAAGTTCAAGGCCCCACCTCCAGGGCCCTTGTGACAGACGCATGCCGGCCCTCTGCAGGGGTCGGGGCTCCCGCTCCTGCTGGAAGCACAGGCCCCGTGTGCAGCCCCAATGTGCAACACAGAGACACTGCAGCTCGGCAGTGCAAGGAGCACGTGCCCACAAGCCTCAGGAGCAGTCTCTCCAACAACTGAGTGAGCTTCAGAGTTCACTGAAGCCTTATCCTGCTGCTGCTGCTGCTGCTGCTGAGTCGCTTGAGTCATGTCCGACTCTGTGCGACCCCACAGACGATAGCCCGTCAGGCTTCCCCGTCCCTGGGAGTCTCCAGGCAAGGACACTGGAGTGGGTTGCCATTTCCTTCTCCAATGCGTGAAAGTGAAGTCGCTCAGTCATGTCTGACTCTTAGCAGCCCCATGGACTGCAGCCCACCAGGCTCTGCCGTCCATGGGATTTTCCAGGCAAGAGTACTGGAGTGGGGTAAAATTAACTCATAATATAATAAAGGAAAGGCTAAATATTCCCTTTCTACATTATTTCTGGAACGATACTATAAAATGAAAATTACATATATATATTTTAAAACATTTCTGGGAAATGATTTTAGGTATTCTTTAAAAGTACTTCTTGCTGTAAAATGTCTCAATTCATTCTTAAATTGTTTTTGTGATAAGTACCTTTAGGTTTGAAACACTACAATACTAATATTTAGGTTTGACTATATCACTTACCAACTGAGAGAATTAGGAAATATTCCCTCAGCTTCTCTCCTCATACAATTCCACGTATAAGAAACAGGTCTCACAGTGTTTCTTATCTGGTAAATTGCAGGCTTGAGTGGCAGAACGCAACAGTGCCGTGAGAGAATCTAAAGCAGGTGGCGTGGAATGTCAGAATTCTGGAGAAGTATCTGTCTGTGGACCAGTGAGAAAGGCCGCTCAGATACGCCCGAAACTCTGTCCACTCTCGAGCGTGTGTGTGGAGCCCTGCCTCCCACAGTTGGGCGTGTCTGGCCTTCTTCAGACACTGAGAGCCACAGGGAGACTGAACTTCAGCCAATGTTTAGGAGAACTCTGTTTTCTCCCCTCCCACTATGTGTTTTAAGATAGGGCCCTTGAAAACACTTATTTTTACAGTTGAACACTTTCCTTCACCTCCTCTTCCCAGTTCATCAAGTCCACTTTCAATCGTGGAAGCAAGACAAGAATCGCCCCAAACAGAGCAGCAAGGATGCAACGGTGCTGACTCACAGCTGCTTCCTGAGGTGGGCCTGGTTCCCTCCTCCACTGGCATGGACCTTGGGCAGCAGGCGGGGGAGTGAGGCAGGGTGGTTCAGAAGACTGGGCCTGGGGAGTCTGTATAATGCCCTTTCCTCTGTTGTATTTAGAACTTCATGAGGTACACCACTTCTGGACCCACGGTAGAAATGAAAATTGGTGTGTGTGCAGTGCTGGGAAAGTATGTTTCCACAGAGATCACTGTTGCATCATGTGGTGAGCAACTCTGACATTTAATCGAGGCTGTCTGTACCTGGAAGGTTCATCTGCAGAGGCCTGACGAGGTCTGGCTGCCTCAGTGGGTTCCCAGAGTACACAAACCACTCCTTGACAGCGGGGCCGGTGCTGGAACCACCTGAGCAAAGACAGCTGCATCAGCGGACGTGCGCACCAGCCCATCCCCGACACTGCACGAGAGGCACCTCGGCAGGACCGACTCCACGCCGGTGAGCACAGTGAGCTCTCACGTCCCAGGTCACCAAGGGGCCTCAGGCATCCAGCAGTGGGTCTCCTACCCTCTGATCGGATGGTCATCCATCTATTCCCACCAGAATGATAACCTTGGGAGGGAGGTGGCAGGACAACCTGGATAGGTGACCACTGGGGGCAGAGGTGACCTCTCAGTCACCACCGAGATGGCTCCTACAGCAGCATTCTGCTTTCCTTCCCCACCACCCTCACACCATTCCAGAGAACATTCAAGGGGCAGGTATATGACAGTCCTTTCTGCTCTTAAGTTCACAACTTTACGCAACTATTAAGACTAGTGTTATCTCAGACAAATCAGAAAGCTGGTGGAATAATCTAGAATAAAGGCACTTCTGTCTGTTGCTAGATTACTAACTGCTACGGAAGCTTGGGTGGGTCAGCCAGCTGCTGTGCCCACTCAGCTGCAGTTCACCTCGCCCTTTCTCACCTGTGTTTGGGCCACGCTCTGCCCTGCCCCCACTCCCTTCTACCACTCCCCCAGTGCGCCGCAGACACCACCTCCTGTGCCCACACTTGGCAAGCCCCCGTTCCCTCCCTCCCAGCTGAGCCTCCCACGCTCCCCAACCACTGCGCCTCACTCAGCTAGCTCTCTGGCTGGAGTCCCAGAAAACTGAGCTCCCTAGAGCAAAAGCCATTCTCCATGAAACACAAGGCCCAGAGCAGATGCTCACTGACTGCAGCTTTAGGAGCAAGTTCATCTTCGCCTAAATTTCATACACACAGAAAAAAACTTTAAAAAGAAGATCTGAGTATTCTTAATGTTGTTAAAAATAAAACAACCCAATTTCTATGTAATCTTCTTGGCCAAGATTTTCATTACATTCAGAAATAGCCAACTGAGTGAATGCTGCCCTGCTCATGCCTAGAGCCAGACGTGACTAGGCTCTGTCCTCCCACCCAGCCACTGCTATTAAGGGACCTGGCCTGCCAAGGGACTCCTCAGGAATCACTAAAACAGTCACAAAACCACATCTGACACTGCATGGAAATGATCACCTTTTATCTAAGACTGTTCACAGCACAGAGGTTCAGAGGCAATGTCTCAGAGCTTTAACCCTAAGTGACACACACAAGACAGACAGAGAGGCTCAAGGTGGGCACTGGGGCCTGTATCTAAACACCCAGCAGTCCTCCCAGCTCCCGTTAGGACCAAGGGAAGCAGTCTTTGGACCAATATTCCAAGAGACACACAGCATCATCTCAGTTCAGTTGCTCAGTCGTGTCCGACTCCTTGAGACCTCATAGACTACAGCACCTTAGCCCTCCCCGTCCATCACCAGCTCCAGAAGCTTGCTCAGACTCATGTCCATTGAGCCCATGATGCCATCCAACCATCTCAACCTCTGTCACCCCCTTCTCCTTCTGTCTTCGATCTTTCCCAGCACCAGGGTCTTTTCTAATGAGTCAGTTCTTCACATCAGGTGGCCAAAGTATTGGAGCTTCAGCTTTAGCATCAGTCCTCCCAATGAATGAATATTCAGGACTGATTTCCTTTAGGATTAACCGGTTTGATCTCCTTGCAGTCCAAGGAACCCTCACCAATCTTTTCCAACACCACAGTTCAAAAGCATCAATTCTTCAGCACTCAGCTTCCTTTATGGTCCAACTCTCACATCCATACATGACTACTAGAAAAACCATAGCTTTGACTAGACAGACCTTTGTCAGCTAAGTACTGTCTCTGCTTTTTATTATGCTGTCTAGGTTGGTCACAGCTTTTCTTCCAAGGAGAAAGCATTTTTAATTTCATGGCTGCAGTCAGCATCTGCAGTGATTTCGGGGCAAAAGAAAATAAAGTCTGTCACTGTTTCCATTGTTCCCCCATCTATTTGCGAGGAAGTGATGGGACTGGATGCCATGATCTTCATTTTTTGAATGCTGAGTTTTAAGCCAACTTTTTCACTCTCCTCTTTCATTTTCATCAAGAGGCTCTTTAGTTCCTCTTCACTTTCTGTGACAAGGGTGGTGTCATCTGCATATCTGAGGTTACTGACATTTCTCCCAGCAATTTGATTTCAGCTTGTGCTTCATCCAGTCCAGCACTTCTCATAATGTACTCTGCATATGTTACATAAGCAAAGTGACAATATACAGCCATGACATACTCCTTTTCCAATTCTGAATCAGTCCTTTGTTCCATGCCCAGTTCTAACAGTTGCTTCTTCACCTATATACGGAATTCTCAGAGGGCAGGTAAGGTGGTCTGGTATTCCCATCTCTCTAAGAATTTTGCACAGGTTGCTGTGATCCAAACAGCTAAAGGTTTTAACTTGTTCAATGAAGGAGAGATAGATGTTTTCTAGAACTCTCTTGCTTTTTCTGTGGTCCAGTGGATACTGGCAATTTGATCTTTGGTTCCTCTGCCATTTCTAAATCCAGCTTGAACATCTGGAATTTCTCGGTTAACGTAATATTGAAGCCTCGTTTGGAGAATTTTGAGCATTACCTTGCTAACATGTGAAATGAGTCCAATTGTGTAGCAGTTTGCATTTGCCTTTCTTTGGGATAAGAATGAAAACTGACCTTTCCCAGTCCTGTGGCCACTGCTGAGTTTTCCAAATTTGCTGGCATATTGAGTGCAGCCCCTTCACAGCATCATCTTTTAGGATCTGAAATAGCTCAGTTGGAATTCCATCACCTCCACTACCTTTGTTTGTCGTGATGTTTCCTAAGGCCTACTTGACTTCACACTCCAGGACGTCTGGCTCGAGGTGAATGATCACACCATCATTGGTTATCTGGGTCATGAAGATAGGATATGTTTTTGTATAATTCTTCTGTGTATTCTTGCCTCCTCTTCTTAGTATCTCCTGCTTCTGTTAGGTCCATACCATTTCTGTCCTTTATTGTGCCCATCTTTGCATGAAGTGTTCCCTTGGTATCTCTAATTTTCTGATGAGAACTCTAGTCTTTCCCATTCTATTGTTTTTCTCTATTTCTTTGCATTGACCACTCAGGAAGGCTTTCTTAACTCTCCTTGCTATTCTTTGGAACTCGGCATTCAGATAGATGTATCTTTCCATTTTCTCCTTTGCCTTTTACTTCTCTTCTTTTCTTAGCTATCCGTAAGGCCTCCACAGACAACCATTTTGCCTTTTTCCATTTTTCCTTCTTCTTGGGGATGGTTTTGATCACCACCTCCTGTACAATGCTACAAACCTCTGTCCATCGTTCTTCAGACACTCTATCTATCAGACCTAATACCTTGAATCTATTTGCTATTTCCTCTGTATAATCATAAGGGATTTGATTTAGGTCATACTTGAATGGTCTAGTGGTTTTCCCTACTTTCTTCAATTAAAGCCTGAATTTTGCAATAAGGAGCTCATGATCTGAGCCACAGTCAACTCCCATTCTTGTTTTTGCTGACTGTATAGAGCTGCTCCATCTTCGGTTGCAAAGAATATAAACAATTGGATTTTGGCATTGACCATCTTGTGACATCCATGTGCAGAGTTGTATCTGTTGTTGTTGGAAGAGGGTGTTTGCTCTGACCAGTGCATTCTCTTGGCAAAACTCTGTTAGCCTTCTCCCTGCTTCATTTTGTACTCCAAGGCCAAATTTGCCTATTACTCCAGGTATCTCTTGACTTCCTACTTTTGCATTCCAGTCCCCTATGATGAAAAGGACTTTTTTTTTTTTTTTTTTTTGGTGTTAGTTCTAGAAGGTTTTGTAGGTTTTCACAGAACCATTCAACTTTGGCTTCTTTGACATTAGTGGTTGGAGCATAGACTTGGATTACTGTGATATTAAATGATCTGCCTTGGAAACGACCAGAGATCATTCTGTCATTTTTGAGACTGCCCCTAAGTACTGTGTTTGGGACTCTTGTTGACTATGAGGGCTACTCCATTTCTTCTAAGGGATTCTTGCTCACAGTAGTAGATGTAACGGTCATCTGAATGAAATTCACCCATTCTGGTCCATTTTAGTTCACCAGTTCCTAAAATGATGATGCTCACTCTGGCCATCTCCTGTTTGACCACTTCCAATTTACCCTGATTTATGGACCTAACCCCAGGTTCCTATGAAGTACTGTTCTCTGCAGTGTTGGAGCTGGTGCTCCCATCACCAGCCGTACCCACAGCTGGCGCTGCTCTGCTCTGGCTCAGCCTCCTCACTCTTCCTGGATCTGTCCCTCCACTCTTCCCCAGCTGCATTTTGGGCGCCTGCTGACCAGAGGAGCTTGTCTTTCAGTGTCAAATCTTCTTGCCTTTTCATGGGGTTCTCAAGGCAAGAATACTGAAGTGGTTAGCCATTCCTGTCTCCAGTGGACTACATTTAGTCAGAACTCTCCATCATGACCTGTCCATCTTGGGTGGCCCTACATGGCATGGCTCATAGTTCCACTGAGTTAGGCAAGGCACCTCAGCATAATCTGCCCAGCTACAATTCAGGAGGATGGCACTGCCCATGGAGATGAGTCCAACAGGAGCAGCAGGCCTAAGAGAAAACAGGCTTAAGACCAGCACCAACACCAGGAGCTCTTCTCTCAAAATTTAGACCAGCACACCAACCCAACCCCCTCTTTCCTCATTATGTAGACCAGCACTGACGCCAAATTCCCTCTTTTCTCCATAACGTGGACGACAGAGGGTTTATTTTCCTGGGCTCCAAAATCACTGCAGAGGGTGACTGCAGCCATGAAATTTAAAGACACTTGCTCCTTTGAAGGAAAGTTATGACCAACCTAAACAGCATATTAAAAAGCAGAGACATTACTTTGCCAACAAAGGTCTGTCTAGTCAAAGCTTTGGTTTTTCCAGTAGTCATGCATGGGTATGAGAGTTGATCCATAAAGGAAGTTGAGCATGGAAGAAATGATGCTTTGAACTGTGGTGTTGAAAAAGACTCTTGAGACTCCCTTGGACTGCAAGGAGATCCAACCAGTCCATCCTAAAGGACATCAATCCTGCATATTCATTGGAAGGACTGATGCTGAAGCTGAAGCTCCAATACTCTGGCCACTGATGAGAAGAGCTGACTCATTAGAAAAGATCTTGATGCTGGGAAAGACTGAAGGCAGGAGGAGAAGGGAACGACAGAGGATGAGATGGCTGGATGGCATCACCAACTTGATGGACATGAGTTTGAGAAAGCTCCAGGAGCTGGTGATGGTCAGGGAGGCCTGGCATGCTACAGTCCATGGGGTCGCAAAGAGTCAAACGCGACTGAGCGACTGAGCGACTGAACTGAACTAGGGGTTAAGTGCATATTAATTCCAAAGTATTTCTTAATTAACAAACTAATAAAAGCTTTTGCTTTTCAAATTGATTAACTGAACACCTGATGAGTTTAACTGACTAGAACAAGAGTGAACTTTGCTGCATAAACTGTAGCACTTACAGCTATTTACTTAAACAGCCTTGAACAGGGAACTCTTATCTTTCAAATAAAATTAGCTAACCAGAAGATGAAAGTTCAGTTGGAACTGCTAATCTTAATTTTCATTCCCTAAACAAAACTGTATCAGCAACTGTGGGGAAGGCTACAGGGACAGAGACACAGTGTGCGTCTTCTCTGGAGCGGAGGCCAGGCGTCCGCAGGCTCCCCTGTGCCCTGCTGCTCCCCTGGTGAGCAGGCAGATGACAGGGGCAGTGTGCCTGCCTCCTCCTCCTGCCAGAGGAGGGCAGAGGGCGGGCAGAGAGCAGTGAGGAGCGGCCACAACAGCCTATCAACACGCAAAGAATAAGTCTTTAGTCTGAATGAGGTCTCCGTCCAAACCGAGACATTCATTTGGAAGCATTTTCTCTGTTAATTCAGATTATCCTTACCATAAATACAGTTACAGTTCCCTGCTTCTTCCAAAAGCCACAGCTAGATGCAAAGTGCCACCTGAAATCTTCTTAAAATAAATGCATTTTGCTGGAAAATCAGCCGGTTCTCCAGCTGTTGCTGTTCAGTCACTAGTCAAGCCTGCCTCTTGCAGCCCCTTGGACTGCAGCACACCACGCGCCTCTGTCCTTCACGTCTCCAGGAGGAGTTTGCTCAAGTTCATTTCCATTGAGTCGGTGATGCTATCTAACCATCTCACCCTCTGCTGGTGCCTTCTCCTTCTGCCTTCAAACTTTCCCAGCATCAGGGTTCAATGAGTCGGCTCTTCAGATCAAGTGGCCAAAGAACTGGAGCTTCAGCTTTTGCATCTGTCTTTCCACTGAATATTCAAAGCTGATCTCCTTTAGGACTGACTGGTTTGATCTTGCAGTCCAAGGGGCGCGCAAGAGTCTTCTTCAGCACCGCAATTCAAAAGCACCAATTCTTTGGCGCTCATCCTTCTTTATGGTCCAACCCTCCTATCTGTGCACGACTGGTGGAGAAACCACAGCTTTGACTCTAGGGACCTTTGCCAGCAAAGTGATGTCTCTGCTTTTTAATATGGTGTCTGGGTTGGTCATACCTTTCTTTCCAAGGAGCAAGCATCTTTTAATTTCATGGCTGCAGTCATTTTAGTGGGGAGAAAAATCTGTCACTGCTTCCACTTATTCCCCTTCTATTTGCCATGAAGGGATGGGACCAGATGCCATGATCTTAGTTTTCTGAATATAGAGTTTCAAGCTAGCTTTTTCACTCTCCTCTTTCACCCTCATCAAGGGGCTCTCTAGTTCCTCTTTGTTTTCTGCCACTAGAGTGGTATTCTCTACATGTCTGAGGTGGTTGCTGTTTCTTCCGGCATCTTGACTCCAGCTTGTGGCTCATCCAGCCCGGTATTTAGCATGAAGTATTCTGTGGAGAAGCTCAGTGAGTAGGGTGACAGCACGTAACCTTGTCACCGTGAGCCCCTTTCCCCATTCTGACCAGTCAGCTGTTCCATGTCCGGCTCTAACTGTGGCTTCTTGGCCTGCATACAGGTTTCTCAGGAGCTAGGCCAGGTGGCCTGGCATTCCCTTCTCTCTGGCGATGGGTTCCCAGTCTGCAGCGGTCTATACAGGCAAGGGCTCTAGTGCAGTCAGTGAGGAAGCTGCTGTTTCTCAGTCATTCAGCTGCTCCTGAATTTTGTGACCTCATGGACTACAGCACGCCAGACCTCTCTGTCCTTCACTATCTCTCAGAGTCCATGGGAGAAGGGAACGGCAAGCCACTTCCGCATTCTTGCCTCGAGGGTCCTGTGAACAGCATGAAAAGACAATGGGGCAGAAGTAGGTGTCTCTTCAGTCCTCCTTTGCCTTCTCCATGACCCAACAGATATTCATAATTTGATCTCTGGTTCCTCTGCCTTTTCTAAACCCAGCTTGCATATCTGGAAGTTCTTGGTTCATGTACTGCTGAAGCCTAACTTAAAGGATTTTGGGCATGATACTTGCTAGCATATGAAATGACTGCAACTGTACGGTAGCCGGAACATTCCTTGGCAATGCCCTTCTTTGGAAATAACATGAAAATTGACCTTTTCTAGTCCTGTAGCCACTGCTGAGTTTTCTCTGAGGTACCACATATTTTCAAAGATTTAATCTGGTACGTATTTTGAAATAGCAGAAATGTTTGCAATAATCTAGTTTGTCTGAATTAAAATAAAATAATATTCTTAAATGCCTANCCCAACAGATATTCATAATTTGATCTCTGGTTCCTCTGCCTTTTCTAAACCCAGCTTGCATATCTGGAAGTTCTTGGTTCATGTACTGCTGAAGCCTAACTTAAAGGATTTTGGGCATGATACTTGCTAGCATATGAAATGACTGCAACTGTACGGTAGCCGGAACATTCCTTGGCAATGCCCTTCTTTGGAAATAACATGAAAATTGACCTTTTCTAGTCCTGTAGCCACTGCTGAGTTTTCTCTGAGGTACCACATATTTTCAAAGATTTAATCTGGTACGTATTTTGAAATAGCAGAAATGTTTGCAATAATCTAGTTTGTCTGAATTAAAATAAAATAATATTCTTAAATGCCTACATATCAAGAAAAAGAGAAGAGGAGATTGAGTTTGATAATTCCTAAAAGGAAAGCTTGATTTTCTCATTTGAGCTTTCGATTTGCTGGTTTCCGAGTTCAAAGAGCAAAGTAAAACTCAAGTGAAAGTTCTTTGCTGGTTTTCCTCTATTCACACTATAACATTTTATATGGAAAACAAAAACATAACAACCAAAGTTGTTCTGCTATTTCCAAAGGACAGACACATCATACCATTTATAAAAGCTTCTGTGTATAACTAAGAAATGATTCCCTGGGAGCAAAAATGTGGGTCTGTCTACATGTCCAACCTTTCTCCCGTTAAAAACTCTTGATTATTCCAATACACAAACTCTCAAAAGTGCCCACTCCTCTCACATGATCTGGCAGATCTGTGAGCACTGGGAAGGGAACAGAATGAGCAGAAGCAATGTCAACGATAACCTCTCAATCAAGGGGATTTTCAAGTTTGATAACTCTCAAGGGCCACAGGCGTGGGCCACTCTGAGCTGCGAGCCAGGAAGATGGGAGGGGGAAAGCAGACAGAGTCCGCCTTCTTGCATCTTTTTGAGTTTCTTTTATTTCTTAAGATGCATCACGCTTCCCGATGACTTTATCTAAGGTTATCACTAGGGAGACTGAGAAACAGCCACTGTAAAATCAGGGGTGAGAACAGGCATGAAGCCAAGGGCGGCTGAGGACTGAGCGACTGCAGGGTTTCTCCCGTTTTGGCCATGACGCCACTGAGCTGTCTAAACACCATATGCTCAGCTATATACGCACGGGGAGGAGTGGCAGTGGCCAAGCACTCCCTGAAGAGGCGCCCTCCAACACTACAGACTACCTGGAGTATCCGACAGATCTGGAGTCCAAATCTTGCCCGTAAAGAGGAACTCTGAGGGACAAGGGCATCAACTTGGTGTCGTGCTTTGGCTCAGATCTCCAGTGCCCACAGCTGCACGCCTGCAGGAGCTCTGGTGCGGAGAGTCAGCGACTGTGGCGCTAAAGGAACCTTTGACTCTAAACCTCACTCCAAACAAGTAGCTCCCGCCCGCCCGTCAGACAAGGCTTACAGACAGCTGCTCGTGTAGCGGCGTTTGAGGGACCATTGCTCTCCCTGTGTCTGAAATTCAACCATCAGAGTCATCCTTTTCCAAGGAATGCCTTGCTAAATGCAAGTACTTCTGAAGAGGCAGTGTTTTAAACACACATATCAATCACTAATTCACGCTGAGACATCTGCCAGGGGCAGCAGAATGCCCCTGACCAGGCCCTGCTCAGCCTGGTGGGGAGGCAGCCATGGACGATGCACACGGTCAAGTACAAACCATAATCTGCTGAAGAAGGAGGAGCACACAGCGCCATCAGAGAGGAAACTACCTCTTTTCCGGGAGGGAGAGGAGATGCTGGGCCAGTGGCCCTCTGGGGCACCTCCTTCCTCCCCCACTTCCCTGCCCAACCAGCCCTCTCCCACACGCAAGATGGTCCCAGTGAGTGATGGGAAATCACTTTTGATGAGGGAAGAAGGGAGGAATCTGGGGGAGTTAGTGTTTAAGGGCCTGAGAGATAAAGAGAACTGATCAGAAGGATGGCTTGAGTCGGAAAATGCATTTTGTATCTGTCAACATGGATTTGATTCTTAAAGCAATGCAAGTGAAAGAAAGCGCCTTGGTAGAAAGGGGGCAAACCCACTTCTGCCAGGCTCTCACCAGCGAGGTTCAAGGCTTCCAGCAGGAATTCCACTTCCAGGAGAAGTGTCAATAAGATGAGCAAGGTCTCAAAGGAGAGAGGAATGAGACAGGAAGGAGAGAGGGAAACCTCTCAAAGAGCTGAGAATAAAGTGGTAAAATGTTCCCCAAATGCAGGAAAACCAAACTGGAAGTAAGATGAAGAAATAGAACATCAGTCCAGGAGGCCAGCGGCTCCAGTGACAGACAGCAGGCATGTGGACAGGAGAGAAATGCACCCACGTGCAGGACAGAACCCTCCACGGGCAAAGAAGAGCCACAAGCAAGGTGCCAGCACCACAGCGGCGCTCACCCCCGTCGGCACCTCCAGCAGGAGAGGGGGTAGGTGTGGCCGAGACAGGGACTGCGGGGCTGCAGCCACGAGCCCTCCTGCACCGAGGACCCGAGAAGCGCCTGAGGACCCAGGGCGCCATGCAGATGGCAGCTGAGGCTGTAAGAGCCCAGCAGAGCAGGAGAGCAGGGCAGGGCAGGGCAGGCAGGGCTCAGAGAGGACAAGCCGTCCTGACAGCAGGGCTGTGAGCAGAGCCAGCGCCAGCGCCACGCAGAGGCGCGCCCTGAAGCCCCGGCGGGCCGGGCGCAACATGCCCAGGGAAAAGCCAGGCAGACGGCCAGGGGCCATGCGACCCTGGGGCCACACAAGGCCAGCGTGTGCAGCGGCTGCGCCTGACGCCGGCACGCGGGGACAGCCCAGGAGGCCCCGGCCTCAGGAACAGGGCCTCTCCATCTCCTGAGGCGCCCCAGACCGCCTAACAAGGCTTCAGGCAAACCCTGCAAGGATCAGGTAGATGACCCCTTACAGGACAAAAGGCAAGACCCTTCACAGACCCAAAACCTTCTAGAGTACCATACTGGACACGAGGGTAAGCACAAACACGTGGACCCACTTGAAGGAGAAAAGGCAAGAAACAGACAGGCCCAGCAAAGACAGGGAGGATGGAATCAGCAGCTAAGGACTTGAAAACGGGCACTGCAAACAAGCTTAAGGATTTAAAGGAAAACATGAAGACAGGGAAGAAAGAAACGGAAGATTATTTAAAAATGCCAAAAACACAGTATCTGAAATGACAGTTTCACTGGATAGGTTAGTAGCAGCCTAGACACTACAGAAGAAAGGCCCTGTGAACGTGAAATCAGAGCAACGAGAGGGCCCAAGCTGAAGCACAGACAGAAGCGGCTTAACAAAGAGCCTGGGTGCCTGAGGGGCACCGTGAGGTGTGAGCCAGGCGTGTGATATGGGCCTAGAGGGACAGAGAGACTCAGAAGACAGTGTTCAATCAAACGGTGCTCTCAAAGTCAACAGGGAACAGAAACTCACAGACCCAAGGATCTCAAGAGCTGGAGGAAATGACTCCAGAGTTCAGCTTCAACAGGGGCTGAAAACCAGCAGTCAGCAGGAAACCCTAAGGACAGCCAGAGGAACACACAACCTGCGGGTCCAACAGTCAGAAGGACCACGGAAACCTCAGGAGAATCGCAGCTGGACAGCAGAGTGACACCTGCGAAGTGCCGGACAAAAGCGTCTACAGCTCCACCTCCAGCAGAACTCAGTCTCTGCAACAAAGAGCGCCAGAAACCGCACACACGGCAGACATCGACGCACCGACTAACTCCTTTCCAGAAGAACCGAAAGCACAGCTCACAGGCCAAATCTGGCTGGCTTGCCTTTGCTCAGGCTGAAAGCTTGCCTTTACTCAGGCTGAAAGCTTTGCCTTTACTCAGGCTGAAAGCTAATAATGCTTTGCATATTGCTTTAAACGATCAGAAAACTACTGAAAGAAGAATGTTCTGTGACACAGACCAATGACATACAATTCACACTTTGTGACATGGGAAAACTAGACAAAGCTTCAGGGCACAACCATGCCCTTCTGGATTTGTGTCTAGGGCGGCCACCTCTGCAGAGCTCACTAGCTGTTACTGACTGTGGGGCCCTCAAAGCCTAAAATATTTATCACCTGGTCCTTCACAAAAATGTTTGCCAACAGCTTAAAGTAAAAATAAGAATCATGTATTTATGCTTAAAACATATGCATAATCTCAAAAGGTTACCCACTATGTTTCCATTTATGTGACTTTCTCACAAATGACTGAAGGGTTGAGTTGGAGGACTGATCACACTGTTCACCGGGGACAGGGACAGAAGGTGGGTATGAAGAGGCCGCAGACGGAAAGCCCTGTGACCACGGAGCACGCCTGTATCCTGTATGGATGATACATCCATATCTGTACATGGATACCTGAACATCCACGCCCGTATCCTGTATGGATGATACATCCAAGTCTGTACATGGATACCAGCACATCCACGCCCGTATCCTGTATGGATGATACATCCGTGTCTGTATGTGGATACCAGCACATCCACGCCCGTATCCTGATGGATGACACATCCATGTCTCTACATGGATACCAGCACATCCACGCCCGTATCCTGATGGATGACGCATCCATGTCTCTACATGGATACCAGCACATCCACGCCCNCTTGTATGGATGATACATCCATGTCTGTATGTGGATACCTGCACATCAACGCCTGTATCTTGTATGGATGATACATCCATGTCTGTACATGGATACCTGCACATCCACGCCTGTATCCCGTATGGATGATACATCCATATCTTGTATGGATGATACATCCATGTCTGTATGTGGATACCTGCACATCCACGCCTGTATCCCGTATGGATGATACATCCATATCTGTATGTGGATACCAGCACATCCACGCCCGTATCCTGTATGGATGATACATCCGTGTCTGTATGTGGATACCTGCACATCCACGCCCGTATCCTGTATGGATGATACATCCAAGTCTGTACATGGATACCAGCACATCCACGCCTGTATTCGGTATGGATGACGCATCCATGTCTGTACATNATGATACATCCGTGTCTGTATGTGGATACCTGCACATCCACGCCCGTATCCTGTATGGATGATACATCCAAGTCTATACATGGATACCAGCACATCCACGCCTGTATTCGGTATGGATGACGCATCCATGTCTGTACATGGATACCTGCATATCCATGCCCGTATCCTGTATGGATGATGCATCTGTGTCTGTACATGGATATCTGCGCATCCACGCCGGTATCTTGTATGGCTGATACATCCATGTCTGTACGTGGATACCTGCACATCCATGCCCGTATCCTGTATGGATGATGCATCTGTGTCTGTACATGGATATCTGCGCATCCACGCCTGTACCTTGTATGGCTGATACATCCATGCCTGTACGTGGATACCTGCGCATCCACGCCTGTATCTTGTATGGCTGATACATCCGTGTCTGTATGTGGATACCTGCACATCCACGCCTGTATCCTGTATGGATGATACATCCATATCTTGTATGGCTGATACATCCATGTCTGTACATGGATACCTGCACATCCATGCCTGTACCTTGTATGGATGATGTATCCGTGTCTGTACGTGGATACCAGCACATCCACGCCCGTATCCTGTATGGATGATACATCCATATCTGTACATGGATACCTGCACATCCACGCCCGTATCCTGATGGATGACGCATCCATGTCTGTACATGGATACCTGCATATCCACGCCCGTATCCTGTATGGATGACGCATCCGTGTCTGTACATAGATACCTGCGCATCCACGCCTGTATCTTGTATGGCTGATGCATCCGTGTCTGTACGTGGATACCTGCGCATCCACGCCCATGTCCTGATGGATGATGCATCCATATCTGTATGTGGATACCTGCGCATCCACGCCTGTATCTTGTATGGCTGATGCATCCGTGTCTGTACGTGGATACCTGCGCATCCACGCCTGTATCTTGTATGGCTGATGCATCCGTGTCTGTACGTGGATACCTGCGCATCCACGCCCGTATCCCGTTTGGATGACGCATCTGTGTCTGTACGTGGATACCTGCACATCCACGCCTGTATCCCGTATGGCTGATACATCCGTGTCTTGTATGGCTGATACATCCGTGTCTGTACGTGGATACCTGCGCATCCACGCCCGTGTCCCGTATGGATGACGCATCCGTGTCTGTACGTGGATACCTGCGCATCCACACCCGTGTCCCGTATGGATGACGCATCCATGTCTGTATGTGGATACCTGCGCATCCACGCCTGTATCTTGTATGGCTGATGCATCCGTGTCTGTACGTGGATACCTGCACATCCACGCCCGTGTCCTGATGGATGATGCATCCATATCTGTATGTGGATACCTGCGCATCCACGCTCGTGTCCTGATGGATGACGCATCCGTGTCTGTACGTGGATACCTGCGCATCCACGCCCGTGTCCTGATGGATGACGCATCCGTGTCTGTACGTGGATACCTGCGCATCCACGCCCGTGTCCTGATGGATGACGCATCCGTGTCTGTACGTGGATACCTGCGCATCCACGCCCGTGTCCTGATGGATGACGCATCCGTGTCTGTACGTGGATACCTGCGCATCCACGCCCGTGTCCTGATGGATGACGCATCCGTGTCTGTACGTGGATACCTGCGCATCCACGCCCGTGTCCTGATGGATGACGCATCCGTGTCTGTACGTGGATACCTGCGCATCCACGCCCGTGTCCTGATGGATGACGCATCCGTGTCTGTACGTGGATACCTGCGCATCCACGCCCGTGTCCTGATGGATGACGCATCCGTGTCTGTACGTGGATACCTGCGCATCCACGCCCGTGTCCTGATGGATGACGCATCCGTGTCTGTACGTGGATACCTGCGCATCCACGCCCGTGTCCTGATGGATGACGCATCCGTGTCTGTACGTGGATACCTGCGCATCCACGCCCGTGTCCTGATGGATGACGCATCCGTGTCTGTACGTGGATACCTGCGCATCCACGCCCGTGTCCTGATGGATGACGCATCCGTGTCTGTACGTGGATACCTGCGCATCCACGCCCGTGTCCTGATGGATGACGCATCCGTGTCTGTACGTGGATACCTGCGCATCCACGCCCGTGTCCTGATGGATGACGCATCCGTGTCTGTACGTGGATACCTGCGCATCCACGCCCGTGTCCTGATGGATGACGCATCCGTGTCTGTACGTGGATACCTGCGCATCCACGCCCGTGTCCTGATGGATGACGCATCCGTGTCTGTACGTGGATACCTGCGCATCCACGCCCGTGTCCTGATGGATGACGCATCCGTGTCTGTACGTGGATACCTGCGCATCCACGCCCGTGTCCTGATGGATGACGCATCCGTGTCTGTACGTGGATACCTGCGCATCCACGCCCGTGTCCTGATGGATGACGCATCCGTGTCTGTACGTGGATACCTGCGCATCCACGCCCGTGTCCTGATGGATGACGCATCCGTGTCTGTACGTGGATACCTGCGCATCCACGCCCGTGTCCTGATGGATGACGCATCCGTGTCTGTACGTGGATACCTGCGCATCCACGCCCGTGTCCTGATGGATGACGCATCCGTGTCTGTACGTGGATACCTGCGCATCCACGCCCGTGTCCTGATGGATGACGCATCCGTGTCTGTACGTGGATACCTGCGCATCCACGCCCGTGTCCTGATGGATGACGCATCCGTGTCTGTACGTGGATACCTGCGCATCCACGCCCGTGTCCTGATGGATGACGCATCCGTGTCTGTACGTGGATACCTGCGCATCCACGCCCGTGTCCTGATGGATGACGCATCCGTGTCTGTACGTGGATACCTGCGCATCCACGCCCGTGTCCTGATGGATGACGCATCCGTGTCTGTACGTGGATACCTGCGCATCCACGCCCGTGTCCTGATGGATGACGCATCCGTGTCTGTACGTGGATACCTGCGCATCCACGCCCGTGTCCTGATGGATGACGCATCCGTGTCTGTACGTGGATACCTGCGCATCCACGCCCGTGTCCTGATGGATGATGCATCCGTGTCTGTATGTGGATACCTGCGCATCCACGCCCGTGTCCTGATGGATGACGCATCCGTGTCTGTACGTGGATACCTGCGCATCCACGCCCGTGTCCTGATGGATGATGCATCCATATCTGTATGTGGATACCTGCGCATCCACGCCCGTGTCCTGATGGATGACGCATCCGTGTCTGTACGTGGATACCTGCGCATCCACGCCCGTGTCCTGATGGATGATGCACCCATGTCTATATGTGGATACCTGCGCATCCTTGCCCGTGTCCTGATGGATGATGCATCCGTGTCTGTACGTGGATACCTTCGCATCCATGCCTGCATCCCGTATGGATGATACTGCACAGAATCATACACACACACAGACGAATGGGTGTGAAAATGCTGGAAAGTGAGCAACGTCTACAGTCTGCTTCATAGTACTGTACTAATATCAAGTTCCTGGCTTTGATATTATACTTTATTATATACAATGTTACCTAATAAAGCATACATGAAATCCTATATGCGATTTTTGCAACTCCCTTGAGTATATAATTATTTCAAAATAAAACCTTTAAAATATACTGAATAGCAAACATGATGGGGGGATGGAAGTACACTGTTGTAAGGTTTTTACAATATTCCTTGCTGCTGCTCCTGCTGAGTCGCTTCAGTTGTGTCCGACTCTGTGCGACCCCATAGATGAAGCCCACCAGGCTCCCCCGTCCCTGGGATTCTCCAGGCAAGAACACTGGAGTGGGTTGCCATTTCCTTCTCCAATGCATGAAAGTGAAAAGTGAAAGTGAAGTCGCTCAGTCGTGTCCGACTCTTTGCGACCCCATGGATTGCAGCCCACCAGGTTCCACTGCCCATGGGACTTTCCAGGCAAGAGTACTGGAGTGGGGTGCCATTGCCTTCTCTAGACAATATGCCTTACATGGTACAATACTGAAGTCAAATTCTGACAAGTTACAGACATACATTATAAACCCTAGAGCAACTGCTAAAAAAATAAGCAAACACATAAAAACAAATAAATCTAATAATTCAAGTCCAATAGTAAGCCAATATAAAGCAAAATACTAATAATTATTCAACTATTCCAAAAGAAGTCAGAAAAGGGGAAAATAGGGAAAAGAGGACAGAGAAAAGAGCACAATGAAGACGTGAGCCCGGCCGCGGCAGCCGGCGCAGCAAATGCCAAACAGCCCAGACAGTCCAGCTAAAAGACAGAGACTGCAAGACAGACATGCTGCTTAAAGGAAAAATGCTTCAACTATGAAGAATGGTTTAAAAGTGAAAGAACAGAAAGAAGACATCCCATAATCACACAAAAGCTGTCTTCTAATAGCAGACACACCCTACACGACACTTCTACAGGAGGAAAGAGCTTCCAAAGCTTTTAAATTTCTTAAGTCCATCTACACCTACTTTACGACAGAGACAAGGCTCTTCTCCATCAATGTGCTCTGGCCAACCGCCTGCTACTCACAGAGAGACACCCTGCGCGCTCACCCTTAACCCTGTGCAGATGTGAGCGGCGTTTTCCATTTCAGACTTCACAGAGAAACGAATCCTGAGTCCTGAAAGCACGCACGCGTTCCATCTGGCCAGTTCTCAGAATCAGCTCCAGCTCCAGGCACACGGCCCCCGAGACCACGACTCACCTCCACCGCCCCCCAGCAGAAGGGAGTACACGCGCTGTCGCACGGGGCGGTAGACGAAGGCCTGGCTGGGCAGGGCCTGGTCCGTGGCGTCCTCCAAGCTGTTGCTGCACTCCACCTCGCCGCTGCTCATCACGCTGTACACCAGGTAGCTCTCTGCCTGGACATGCTGTGCTCTGGCGACCTGCCCAACAATTAAATGCAACCAGTTTCTCCTTGAAAACAATACTATGACCTTCAGCAGGAAATCCAAGGCCTTCTAGGGCTCAGAGGTAGAGAAAATGTCACTCAAACTCAGGACGTCAAGCTGGCCTCTGTGCTTCCAGCTCAGAACTTTCTATTACCGCTTTCCTCCTCCAATTTCCACCCACCAACCAGACTTGTGACTTACCTCTGCCGTCACTGAACATCCTGTCCACTCGACAGGGAGAGAGGGTGCCCAGGGCTCCAACCGCCCCCCTCCAGGCTCTCCAACCCGCCCTTCACCTCAGTGACACTGTCTTCCTAGAAACAGAGGCCCAATCACTCTACTCAGGCCGGCTGCCAGACTCTTCAGCCCGAGCTGAAGAGGCCCTGTAAAGACCTCCATCTCCTCCCGTGCACCTCTCATGGACACTCTGGAGCCCAACCTCCATGACAGAAACTGACCTCTTTCAGCCCTTCCCAAAAGCCACTTCCCAGTCTCTGCCCTGTGAGGTTCCCCTGAAGTGTCACCTTGCCAGAACTCTGTCATCCTCTGTGAACAAGAACTCACCTCCCCGACCTAAGAGGCTCAACTCACATTTACTGTCCACTCGTTACCTTGCCTCATCTCTCCTATTAAACCCCAAATTCCTTGGGATTAGAAACTGCATCACTTTCGTTCACCTGTTCAGTACTGTTTCACTGAGCAGAAACTGTGCCCGAGCACTCGCTTCTTTCTGCTCTGAACGCAGTGCGGTGCCACCACTGGGAGGTGAAGAGATGGATGAGGTAAGCGGATGCCACGCTCCCACTCAGTGAGGAGTTGAGATCAGACGGTCTGTAATAACCGACATATGGGTTTCATGTTTCCGCAAAGAACAGTCTCACCACTGCAGGATTACTCTTCATAATTTAAAGCTATCCTACCCCTGATGGCATGTAAAATGCGCTCTGACAACCTGCAGGATTACTCTTCATAATTTAAAGTCACCCTACCCCTGATGGCATGTAAAATGCGCTCTGACAACAGCCTGGAGCATCAGAACCTCTGCGCATCGGCGTCCTGCTACTGACGCACGTCACGCGCTCGCGCAGGCCCATTCACTCCGGTGACTTGAGTCTTAGTATCTTCAGTGGCTGCTTCCTTCACATGTAAAATAGGTTTAACAAAGGTGGTGCTGTCCTCACAGAACTATCCATGAGGATTAAATGAGCTAATACAGAGGCTGGCAGATAGTGCATGGCCAATGGGTGGCCACGACTGCTCTCTGGCTGGACACACTCCAGGGTCTAGTTCATAGCTAAATGCTTCTTTAAATCCGGATGGCAGACAAGCTAGCAGCTGCTATTACTTGATGCTCTAACCGAGATCATTAGAAGTAGCATTATTTCTCTATAATGCCCCTTTTGAAACAGAATCTTTCAGAAACGATATGGTCAGTTATTTCATGATTCTTTCAGGACACAATACCCTCTACTGTATTTTTCCTAACCCTTCCTACGTTTCTTCCTCTTTTTTATTTCAAAAGTGTTAGAATTTTGACAAATTTATCCATAAAATTATAACAAATTATATATTCACTCTATCAAAAAGCTCCAATATTGGCAACTGTACAGAGTTGAGATGTAACATTCTTTTCTGGGTGTGCACAGGGTTTTCAGAGAAGTTTTCTACAATTATAATATTAACTCATTAACTAGCTCATCACCGCAGCATGTTTTCTCTCTGCCCTTCCTGCAGATATTACATAGCATTCCACACGTGGAAAAACTGTAACATATCCACCTAATCTGAAAATTCTAAAGCAAGAATTCAGTGTACCCAGTCGCTGGAGGAAACAGCAATGGTGTGTGCATGCACCCAGGTAATTGCTACATTCAGCTACCAAAGGGCTCCTAGGGTGACTACATGTCCCCAAAATGCACATTTGAATTCTGGTTATCTATTGTCGGTGCTGGAAGATGCTACTGCAAAAAAAAATTTTAAGGAATTTTTAAGGGGAATTTAAGAAACTTCCAAATTAATTTTGAAGCAGCCTCTAAGCTCAAGAAGTCCAAGTGTCACTGACGCAGGACACACCTTGTCCTCTCCCCGCTCCCCCCACCATCGCCCCCCACCTGCTCACAGGCCCAGAAAGATTCTGCTGGGCTCCTTCCGCCAGACTTCCACAAAGATCAACCCCATCCCCAGCTTCTGCCTCCAAACTGCCACCAAATTCCTGTCATCTGACCTCCACCAAGCCCATGGGTGACCACAGCTCTGTAGGCCCTCCGATCCTCCCACATGGCAATTCTGATGACCTCCGAGCCCCGTCCACGGCCACAGCGGCATTGGGCAGACCCGCCTTCCTTCTCACCCTTGAACCCGACTCCCGGGCCCTTGTCAGCTTACTCTCACCTCGCTCTCCTCCCCGTCGGACGACCTTCACCCCTCAGGGCATCACTGCTTCTAGCTGGCGGGTCTCCACTACATGTAGACCCCACATCTTAAGCATCAGATGGTCCCTGTGAAGGCTTCCTTCTGCTTGGCTCAGGCCAACCCCACCCCACCAGCCTGAGAACAGGAGCTTCACCTGCACAGCAGGATTCTTTTCTGAAACACAGCCTGAGTTGCTTCTTTTACTCCAGTTCCATTTCCCTAATTCCAGCTCATAGCCACACACATTCTCTGCTGTGTTTCAGAAAACAAGTATCTGATCTCGCCACATCTCCACTGCTCTCCCATGCCTCCTAAAAGAGGCTAAGAACTAAGTCCTGAACTCTTTCAGCGCACAAATGCTTGCCCTCTGTGGCTGGACCTAACTTTCCTGGACTCCCCTTGGAGGAAACCGGGTGAGATGCCAGGTCACCAGGCCCAGTGAGTATGGGGCAGGCATAGCAAACTCAGCCAGGGTGCGTGAGGAGGAGCCCAGACTGACAGGTGCGAAGCACACAGTCAGAAGTGAGAGCTGGGGACCGGCAGGAGCCAGAGCAAAACAGAAGCGAGCAGAGAGGGCCTGGGATGGTGCTGAAGGCGTGGCATGGGACTTCTCCACGTCCTGGGCTGGACAAAAAGCAGATACCGCCCAACTCTCGAATGAGACTCCGAGCAGGGCGGCTCCCTTTCAGACTCTTCCGTTCTCCCACTTCCCAACTCCTGACCATGACGTGTCCCTCTCCCAGTGCCGATGAACTTTCAGACCCCAGGAAGGTGGGTGCGATCTTGTGAAGCACGGAAAGCTGGGGCTCAAACTCGGGGTCTACAGGAACTAGCTGTGCGACCACTGCAGACACGCCATTCAGCCTTTGCACACCCGCGGCCTCATGTGAGCGGGAGACCAGGCGTCCAGCAAGAGCTGTGTTAGCGGAGACAGTGAGGAACAGCCGAGAACCAGGAACAACTACGCAGAGGTGTGTTGCTGCAGAGCCAGCGGCGCAACCACACTGAGCGCAGAAGCCGAGTGCAGACTGGGCTCCGTCCTTCCTCTGCCCACCTTTCTCCTCGGGTCACGCTGAGGCCCGTCCTTCTCCAGGCTGACATGCTCCACCCACCTCCCACTGCTCGTGGGGACCTCCACGTGCGGGTCCGCCTCCAGCACTCCTCCAATGTCCACTCACATTCTTTTCCCTCTAAAAAGCAGTTAAGAATGTGTCCAGGTAGAATAAATTTCTTAATGCTTTTTCACCTATAACTCTCTTGAAACACGGACCACATTCAAGCTCTCACCTTATCACTATGGTAAGAAGCTGCCCTCTCTGTTACAAGGCACGTGACAGAGAGAGGGGAAGGGTCCTTGCAGTTGTGCAGGATGGAGGGGAGAAGTCACTGACAGAGCGTAGAGACAGGAGAGGCAGAGGACACTCCCTGAGACCGCGGCAGGGCAAGACGAGAACCAACAAGGCCAAGCCCTCACAGGACCACCTGGTCTGGAAGGAAAGACCTGAACCAGAGAGGACATTCTGGGGGCACCTGCGGCAAACATCAGTCTCTCACACAGGGTGGGCGGCCTCTCTGGGTGTGACTGGAAAGCCCAGCAGGCACCGACCAGCGGAGGGGCTGGAGGGCCGTCCAGGAGAGGGGCAGGCAGGAGGGGCAGGTACAGCTGGAGCAGCAGGCAGCAGCCAGGACGGCGGCCCACTCTGTGCAGGTCACTGGTTCCCTCCGAAGAGCTAGCAAATGCAAACCAGGGCTTTATTTCTGCATGCAGCCTGACAAACGGGCTGAAAGGGGCAAAAACCTGTTCAGGAAAAGTTCCCAGAGGTCTGCAGTCATCCACACAGGGTGGTGAGCGCCACTGAACAGATCAAAGGAACAAAACTTAAGAGAGACTGGTTATGAAAAATGGGAGAGACATTCCCAGGTTTTTAACTTGGAAAGATGGTGGCACTCATCGCAAGAACAATGGAAAGCTGTGAGTGAAGTCCTATTTGGCTCCGCGCTTGCTGAGATGCCTCAGGGCATTAGTGTCCACACGCACCTCCTCTGTAACCCAAGGATAACGAGAGGATTCGATGAGATAACAGCTACACTGCAACCAACCTACACCGAGTGGGCAGTTCATCAACAGTGGCCTTCCTTCAAAACTATCAAGGTTCTGTATCATTTTCAGGACTACATTCAAATCCCTAGGGTGGCATGCAGGAATATCCACCATCTGGCTCTGTCTGTCCTTCCCAATTATCTTCTGCTTACTCAGCCCTTCACACCCCAGGCCTCAGCTACTTGTCCAGGCCTCTGCTGAGGACACAGGTCCCATCTTTGTCTGTTCACAGCAGACCTCAGCCCAGGAAGGCCTGGCTCCAATTGTAACTACTTCTCTCTGTCCTTAAGCCACAGCGATCGCTCTCCTCAAATCCCTAGCACTCTGTAACCGCCATGGACCAACACAGGCAGAGCTCACAGAGCAGGTTTCCACAGGCATCGTGAAGCTCCTGGCTAAACGCAAGGGTCTGGCTCTGTGGCCCCCACCGTGTCTTAACCGCTGCAGGCAGTCAATAAATATTCACTGACAAATCCATCACTGGGTACATTTTCAATCATGGCATATTAGATTCGGGTGGGTACGTACACCTACCTTTAAGATTTCAGGATCCGAAACCACAGTTACTTGATATTTGGCCTCAGGCCCCATATTTACAGGGTCTTCCTGTTTAACTTCAGTGTTTGCACACACGGCTGCTTCTAGGTTACATTCAGGGTCTGTACCTACAGGTAACTTCTGCTTGGACTCAGGGTCCATACACATGGGAACCTCTTGCTTAGATTCAGGATCTGAACTCATGGATAGTACCTGCTTGTCCAAAGTTACTACATCTTTAGGTTTTTGGATAAACCATGGAGATTTCTGTCCTGGCAAAAGATACGATGCTACTCCTTTATAAAAAAGAGGTTTGTTTGGTCCCAAAGGTAGCATCTCTTCCAGCTTTTTCTCACCTTGATGCAACCGAAGAACTTTAGATATGTGGTCTGCTACAGCTAAGATAACATTACCTTTCCTGTCACAGCTCTCTCTCACAGAGGCATAGGAAGTCAAGCACTTGTACCGAAAGCTCTCGAACATGCCTTCTGGGATGATGTCATTGCCAAGCAGGCAGGCCAGCAGAGGCAGGTCGGCCAGGCGGAGCCCGAGGCTCTGACAGAGCTTCTCCCGGCAGAGCATGACGGTGTCCAGACTGTCCAGGGAGAGCTCGCTGATGGAAAAGTAGGGACAGGTGTCATAGACTAAGTAGTCAGTGTCCTCTCCAAGAATCCCAAGACAGTTGTTCTGGAAGCCATAGGAGGCCACCTCGTAGTCAGCCTCCTGTAACGAGCACAGAGTTTCCTGACCCAGGGCCTTCAAAGCAAACCGCGTGAATATGGCCAGCCCCGAGGGGATGAAGAACATGTTTCTGCCCGGCTGCTCCCTGTGGGACTTGATGTAGTGGAAGATCTTGGCTATCTCCCTATTGTTCTTGAGTCTGCGTTTCACCCACTCGTCTCTCTTGGACTGCTCCACCATGCCATCGAAGAAGAAGATCAGCTTGATGCCAGCAGCGGTAAAAGTCCTCACGAATTCTCGCAAAGAAGAATAGTATTCCCGCCACTGTCCACCGCAGACCCAGGACTCCGGCGTGTACCAGTACCTGAGGCAGCACATGGCGTCCACCACAACCGTGGGAGTCCCTCCGGGGTGCTGGCTCCGGTAGCGCTCTGCCAGCTCCCTGAAGTTTACTGCCGTACATACATGTGGGCAGCTACTTGCTACAAACCCATGCAAACCTCTTACGCCCATAATGGAACTCCTGGGAAGGATCTAAAAAGGAAAAGAAATGAGTAAATACGGCGTCACCATCAGACACATGGCACCTTTCAAAGCAAAGAGTCAAAGTTTCACATTCCCTCCGTCCTCATCATAACACAGGGCACACCGTGCTTTCAGGAGCCCTGGGGCCCTCCTCGCACACCCACGGGGCTGGGCCCGAGCGAGGCACTGAGCCAGGCTCTGAGCAGGACAGTGCAGGGCAGGGTTCTTTCAAGATTTTCACTATGACTATTATTCAAGAGATGTCCTAACGAAGTTTGAATACAGGTTAATAGTTTCACAGAAGTGCTGCTTCCCNAAATGCAAACCAGGGCTTTATTTCTGCATGCAGCCTGACAAAGTGGCTGAAAGGGGCAAAAACCTGTTCAGGAAAAGTTCCCAGAGGTCTGCAGTCATCCACACAGGGTGGTGAGCGCCACTGAACAGATCAAAGGAACAAAACTTAAGAGAGACTGGTTATGAAAAATGGGAGAGACATTCCCAGGTTTTTAACTTGGAAAGATGGTGGCACTCATCGCAAGAACAATGGAAAGCTGTGAGTGAAGTCCTATTTGGCTCCGCGCTTGCTGAGATGCCTCAGGGCATTAGTGTCCACACGCACCTCCTCTGTAACCCAAGGATAACGAGAGGATTCGATGAGATAACAGCTACACTGCAACCAACCTACACCGAGTGGGCAGTTCATCAACAGTGGCCTTCCTTCAAAACTATCAAGGTTCTGTATCATTTTCAGGACTACATTCAAATCCCTAGGGTGGCATGCAGGAATATCCACCATCTGGCTCTGTCTGTCCTTCCCAATTATCTTCTGCTTACTCAGCCCTTCACACCCCAGGCCTCAGCTACTTGTCCAGGCCTCTGCTGAGGACACAGGTCCCATCTTTGTCTGTTCACAGCAGACCTCAGCCCAGGAAGGCCTGGCTCCAATTGTAACTACTTCTCTCTGTCCTTAAGCCACAGCGATCGCTCTCCTCAAATCCCTAGCACTCTGTAACCGCCATGGACCAACACAGGCAGAGCTCACAGAGCAGGTTTCCACAGGCATCGTGAAGCTCCTGGCTAAACGCAAGGGTCTGGCTCTGTGGCCCCCACCGTGTCTTAACCGCTGCAGGCAGTCAATAAATATTCACTGACAAATCCATCACTGGGTACATTTTCAATCATGGCATATTAGATTCGGGTGGGTACGTACACCTACCTTTAAGATTTCAGGATCCGAAACCACAGTTACTTGATATTTGGCCTCAGGCCCCATATTTACAGGGTCTTCCTGTTTAACTTCAGTGTTTGCACACATGGCTGCTTCTAGGTTACATTCAGGGTCTGTACCTACAGGTAACTTCTGCTTGGACTCAGGGTCCATACACATGGGAACCTCTTGCTTAGATTCAGGATCTGAACTCATGGATAGTACCTGCTTGTCCAAAGTTACTACATCTTTAGGTTTTTGGATAAACCATGGAGATTTCTGTCCTGGCAAAAGATACGATGCTACTCCTTTATAAAAAAGAGGTTTGTTTGGTCCCAAAGGTAGCATCTCTTCCAGCTTTTTCTCACCTTGATGCAACCGAAGAACTTTAGATATGTGGTCTGCTACAGCTAAGATAACATTACCTTTCCTGTCACAGCTCTCTCTCACAGAGGCATAGGAAGTCAAGCACTTGTACCGAAAGCTCTCGAACATGCCTTCTGGGATGATGTCATTGCCAAGCAGGCAGGCCAGCAGAGGCAGGTCGGCCAGGCGGAGCCCGAGGCTCTGACAGAGCTTCTCCCGGCAGAGCATGACGGTGTCCAGACTGTCCAGGGAGAGCTCGCTGATGGAAAAGTAGGGACAGGTGTCATAGACTAAGTAGTCAGTGTCCTCTCCAAGAATCCCAAGACAGTTGTTCTGGAAGCCATAGGAGGCCACCTCGTAGTCAGCCTCCTGTAACGAGCACAGAGTTTCCTGACCCAGGGCCTTCAAAGCAAACCGCGTGAATATGGCCAGCCCCGAGGGGATGAAGAACATGTTTCTGCCCGGCTGCTCCCTGTGGGACTTGATGTAGTGGAAGATCTTGGCTATCTCCCTATTGTTCTTGAGTCTGCGTTTCACCCACTCGTCTCTCTTGGACTGCTCCACCATGCCATCGAAGAAGAAGATCAGCTTGATGCCAGCAGCGGTAAAAGTCCTCACGAATTCTCGCAAAGAAGAATAGTATTCCCGCCACTGTCCACCGCAGACCCAGGACTCCGGCGTGTACCAGTACCTGAGGCAGCACATGGCGTCCACCACAACCGTGGGAGTCCCTCCGGGGTGCTGGCTCCGGTAGCGCTCTGCCAGCTCCCTGAAGTTTACTGCCGTACATACATGTGGGCAGCTACTTGCTACAAACCCATGCAAACCTCTTACGCCCATAATGGAACTCCTGGGAAGGATCTAAAAAGGAAAAGAAATGAGTAAATACGGCGTCACCATCAGACACATGGCACCTTTCAAAGCAAAGAGTCAAAGTTTCACATTCCCTCCGTCCTCATCATAACACAGGGCACACCGTGCTTTCAGGAGCCCTGGGGCCCTCCTCGCACACCCACGGGGCTGGGCCCGAGCGAGGCACTGAGCCAGGCTCTGAGCAGGACAGTGCAGGGCAGGGTTCTTTCAAGATTTTCACTATGACTATTATTCAAGAGATGTCCTAACGAAGTTTGAATACAGGTTAATAGTTTCACAGAAGTGCTGCTTCCCATCTAGGAGCGCAGACAGAAGTTAGTTCTGAAAGCTTAAAATGCAAAACCGATGCACCCAATACTGACATTTTGAAACACAGTTTTGCTGAGAGAACGGGGCGGGACCAGGGCACGCACGGCGCGGCCACCGACCACCCACCGACCGCCGAGCAGCCGCAGGGGCCAGAGCCCCTTCTGCGGAGGGGCAGGAGGCGGTGCTGACGCTGCGCAGGCAAAGCGACAGACACGTTCACTACCTTGGCTGTGGGGTGCTTTCACAGGTAACCACAGGCTCGAAGTTTCCCGCACATCAATATACCTCAATAAAGGTGTTAAAAGATTATATGAAAATTCTCTAGGCCAAATATCCTCAACATTTGAGATGATGACTGACTTTAGATGAAAAACTATCTGTTCTAAAACGTAAAAATACACAATTCACAATCTGGAAAAAAAAATTTAAGCAGAGTCCTTTATATGAGTATGATGTCCTTGCAGATAGTAAAGACACCCATTGGTGGTCAGACATCTTTTATCTCAATAGCCTATTCTTCTCATCAAGGCTTCCTGTCCTCTGATAAAACAAAAGAATCCTTATCATGCAAACAGAAGCAGAGAGGAAATGGCCCTCTCTCGGGCCACAGGCTGAGGGCTGCCACCCCAGCTGCCCCCACACAGCAGAACCAGCTCCAGCTCCTGCCCACTGCCTGCCAGGCAGCACTGGGCACTCAAAACACATGTCTCCACGCTTCAAAACCACCACGGCGGGTGAAAACTATAAGCCCTATTTCACAAATGAAGAGACGATAAAGCAAATTACTAGGCTGGGAAAAGGCCCCCTCCTGGATTCCCTTCTAAGAATGTACACCTGTTAATGGACAGGGGCCTCTAACAATTTAAAATTATCTACTTAATTGCTTCTAATAATAAACACAGGGCTTCCCTGGTGCCTCAGACAGTAGAGAATCCACCTGCAATAAAGAAGATGTGTGTTCAACCCTCGAGTTGGGAAGATCCTCTGGAGGGGGTAATGGCTACCCACTTCGGTATTCTTGTCTTGCCTGGAGAAATCCATGGACTGAGCAGCATGATGGGCTACAGTCCATAGCGTTGCAAAGAGTCGGCCATGACTGAACTTTTCACGGGTGGCTCAGCAGTAAAGAATCTGCCTGCCAATGCAAGAGACATGGGTTCGATCCCTGGATCAGGAAGACACCCTAGAGACGGAAACGGCAACCCACTCCAATATTCTTGTCTGGAAAATCCCATAGACAGAGGAGACGAGCAGACTACAGTCCACGGGGTCACAAAGAGTCGAACTTGCCTTAGTGACTACACAACAATGATACAGAATATCTAAAAGCCGAGTGGACACAAACAGCACATTGACGCTGAGACCGAGGGAGGCCGTCTCAGTAAGCATGATGGGCCTGCACTCTCAACCACTGCAGATCCTGCCGGCACTGAGCTGGCCTGGGAAGCTGTGCCTGTTTCTGATGCAGAAGACGGACTTCACAGAACAACCCCCTCAACCACCAGCTCGTTCCCAGGTATGCCTCTGGGCCTGGCGGGAAAGTGGCATGTTTCAGAACACAAAGAAGGGCTGACGGAACAAAACCAAAATGGAATTTAAAAAAAAAGGAAAGGTTTGTGGACGATGAGAGGACAGAAGGCAGAGCCCACCCAGCGGGAGACTGTGGGGCCTGAGGACCCTGCCGCCCAGCCCTCGAGGAGGCGCGCAGGCCGCAGGCTCCAGACCACCGCCTGTTCCACCCACAGACGTGCTTCTCCCACCTGCCCTGTTTGCCTTGGCTGTCTTCCCTCGATAACAAAAAGACATTTTTGTTTCAATTGTTTTTCTACTAAAACTGCAAGTGGCAACATTGAGTTTCGTTAAACATTCTCCTCTTTATTTTGCAAGAAGTCGGGCTCAGCCTCGGCTTAAGTTTTAATTCAAATGATTTTCCTCCTCGCTTACCTCAGTAGTAAAAAGCTCACTATTTTTTTAAACAGGTACTGGTTTTTCCTGTATTTTACACTGCCAGTTTCTCACAGCTCGAATCACACATTACCTTAGGAATGTGCTCTTCTATGGCATTTACAAAGAAAATTTTGGATAGGTAAAGATTTGGGAACTTGGGACATTAGAGGATGCCTTCTGGCATTTCAGGTGGCCAAAGCGTGAATGCAGTGTTAACCTGCCATCAATGCAGTGTGTGGTGTGAAAAGAAACGCTTAAAAAGAGAATCTGTCTATATTACCTTGTTCAATATTAACTTTCTTCTGTTTTTTAAGCCTTTTATTTCTAAGAGCATATACTAAGGACTTACATTCCTTAAAGGTAGTTTTTAAGATGACTGCAAATATACATAAATATACAAAACACACATCGTAAAATTACATATATATACACACATACACATATATAAAGTTTTACTTATTCTACCTGCAAATTATACAGGAAACTGCCATTACCTAGATAACTACTGTTTGGAAAGAAAACAAAAGTTATTCTCGTCAGGGAGGAGTCTTACTGCCCAAAGGAGAATCTGGGGATCCTGCCTATCACTGTGGGCCTCAGGGCAGGTGTCACCCCGTCAGGTCCCCAACACCCAGCAGAGTCAGGTACGTGAGACCTGGCAAGCATCTGTGAGGGACTGAAAGATGAAGGCATCAGAGGGCAGGGATATAAAGAGAAACCAGGAACCAGCAAGTTTACAGACTCAGCTGTGGGCAAAGCGAGACTACAAGCCGGAGTCTGACTTGGAGAGAAGGCGTCAGGGCAGGAGAGTTTAGGAAGGAGTCAGCAGGTGCACAGCGGAGCAGGGCAGGGGCCACACAGGGGGACAGGGGAAGCCTAGCTCTAGCCACACCCAGCTCAGTCCCGAGGTCCAGGGTGACGAGCAACTGAGGCCTGGAGAGAACACTCGAGAAACCGAGAAACTTCTTTATTTACCATCTTTCTACTGATGACACTTAGAGAAATGGAGAGGCAGGCCTCAGCAAAAACACATACACCCCTACCTGCCACTGAGAGATCAAAGGTGATGCACGGAGCATCACTCAGAGCACAGGACAGTGGGCCCACAACAGCCCTGGGCACGCCCCCACAGACCATGAACAGCCTCGGGCACACACCCCACGGACCACGGACAGTCCAGGGCACACTTCCCACGGACCACGGACAGTCCCGGGCACACAGCCCAAGGACCCATGAAAGCTCCAGGCACACACCCATGGATCACGGACAGCCCCAGGCACACACCCACAGACCCATGATAGGCCAGGGCAAACACCCCACAGAACAGTGTTTGCAGGACAACCAGAACCAGCGGTTGTGGCCGCATTAGGTACACCTGGCATCCCAGAGGTTCAAGGCATAATAAATAGTCAAAGGTGAAAAGACAACATGTGTGCGAAGGCACATCAGTGAGGGAGATGTAAGACAGGAAGCTGGTTCCAAGCACACATCTGAAGAGCTGGCTGCTAAGCTGGCTGACGAATCAGACTAGTATTCTACAGAAATAAAACCACAACCTCTTGATAGATCTGTCTCAGACAAAAATAATGTCTCTACAAGACAAAAATCTACACATTCACATGCATCATCATGATATCTGGGCTGCATCAAGAGGAAACAGCAAATTGAAAGAGAGATGGACATTCTTTTAGGAAACGGAATTATCTCCAATGTAACTCTTGGAAATGGCCTAGGATCCAGGGAAGGATGCACGCCCTCCTTTGCCCTGGCTTCATGTCTGAGTCTTGGCTAACTGCTCTCAGTGGGAGCTTGCTGCCTGGGCCCACGCCCCCTCATGAGGCTCTCAGAGCTTCAAGTGGAGGGTCTGAGGTCCACTCTCTCCTCTTCTCCCTGAGAGCCCAGCTAAGAGGAACTTACAGGGACCCTTATTACACAGCAGGGTTTAAGAAAAAGGACTGAAAATTTGGAGATGAAAATGTGTCCCAGGCCAGACAAGACAAGGCAGCTGCTCAGCATTTACCAGAATTCACAGGCGCGGCCTCAGGGCAGCCCCGGCGGGGGCTCCAGGCAGGGCTCCCAGGCGGGTCTGCGGTGGAGGCCCCACACAGGGCGCAGAAGTGGGCGAAGCCAGCACCCCTGTCGCCACTCCAGCGGGTGTGAGCTGACTGAGACAGACAGGACCCTGCCTTTGGCAGCTTACATGCTGGCAGGAAAAGCCCCAGCAAGCGGTCTTCACTGGGGCTTCAAGACAGACAAAAGCAGACAGCGTGAGAGGTGGTCAGCAGGAAGATGCAACCCATCCTAGGATCTGCAAGGGCCACCTGAGGAAGGGGATCTACCTGGGGAAGGGGATGCACCTGGGGAAGGGGATCCACCTGAGGAAGGGGATGCACCTGGGGAAGGGGATCCACCTGAGGAAGGGGATCCACCTGAGGAAGGGGATCCACCTGGGGAAGGGGATCCACCTGGGGATGGGGATGCCACCTGGGGATGGGGATGCCACCTGGGGAAGGGGATCCACCAGGGGATGGGGATGCCACCTGGGGATGGGGATGCCACCTGGGGAAGGGGACCCACCTGGGGAAGGGGATGC